>QFAX02000301.1:0-143322 GCA_003412495.2 Echium plantagineum | reverse complement strand
GCTTTGTGTGTCTTCAATTATTATTTACTTTAAAATTTCTTTATTAAGGAACTATATATAATACTACGTGATAAAATTATATAATTTATTTATCAATATTTACGAATATTTACAAGAACCTACTATACTAACCTGCAAAAATAAAATGACACAAAAAATTAAAAAACAATTGAAGAAATTTGTTAAGATATTTCATAGTATTAAATATAAACAATCAATTAAAAAGAATGATTTTTTTTAAGCAATCAAATAGAAAAGGATGACCATAATATGTGATAAAAAAAAGTTATGTGTAGCATATGCTAACACTTTTAACATGTGTTTAATATTAATATGATAGTTTAGTTTCATAAAATTTAATAAATTTAATAGTGTAACCCCTCATGTCTAAGTATATCATTGAGAATTAATTGTTCTAATAAAGATGATTTTTTTTTTTGTAAATTAGCGATGAATAATGAATACAATGGTATTACAAACAATGAATATATAAATTCCTAATTAGAGAGTTAGAGTACAATATGAGACAAATTTGTCTCCAACAAGTTCGAACTCATAACCTCTTGCATGAAATGTTGGGTCGGATGCCTCTAGGCTATTGAGCCATCAGCAAGATGAAATATTGATAATAGAGAGGGAATCAATTGATATAGTGTTTGGCAAAAATTGTCTAATAGGAAACATAGTTGTGTACAAGAAGTCAACAATTAAGAACACAAGCTACACAACTTGTATTGAAAACATAAATTAACTAAAAAAATGAATAGTTATTCTTTTATCAATATATACCATATTTTGGGGAAAACAAAATTACAATGGTTGTATCATGTTACATGGTCAATCTTGACAATAAATAAAAATAAACTCTACACACTTATTCCTAAAGAATCTCCCCTATTTGTTGTCTTGAGACACCTAAAATTATCCTTACAATTACCTACATACAAGAATTAGTAATTTCTTGCATACCCTCCCATGTTGTATGGATAGGGATTTGCTTGCATTTGGTTATAAGCCATATGTCCTAGCATCCCATTTTGTGTGTATTGTTGCCACATTACCTGCAATTGTTTAAATTCGAGTCACGGATAAGACTGCATACTATTCGAACCCTCCTACTACGCTAAGGTGGGAGTTAAGGTACTCGGATATGTTGATGTTGATGATATAGGAAAAGGATGTTCATTACCTGTTCTTCCATCAAAAGCCTTTGTTTCGTCTCCATCTCAGACATTTGCACATAAGAAGGAGGTACAACTGCAACAGATGCAGCAAAAGGATCAAAGACAGTGTTTGATGTAGTTGTACCATTTTGACTTGGAGGTGCAGGCAATGCTAGCATGGATGGATGTCCAGCTGACCCTATAGCAAAACTACTAGCACTTCCTGTAGCATTTACTCCTGATGAAGCATATACATGATTTATTGCACCTTGTTGATACATTCCATCCAGCATCAACGTGTCGAAACCGCCCGGGAGGGCTACTTTCTGGTTTGGTAAATGGCTTGCAGATTGCACTAGGGATGTTTCCCAGTTTTCTGAATCTTTGAATGCTTCCCATGGAGCAGGTCCATCTGCAGGGGCAGAAGTTGGGGCGCCATCGAATAATGCTAAAGCTAGATTGTCAGCATGTTGTTGTGTTGTTGGAGCATCCTCCCCCATGTTTAACAGATCAGCAAATTGCGATCTCAACTCTTCTTTCACCTCTACAATTGCTTGTGGTTCTTCCTCCTGTGGTTCATCTTCATCCTCTTCATCTGCTGCCAATAATGCTATTCTCTCATTCATATCTTGTTCTGGTGAGAGTTCAGGTTCAGGCTCATGCTCAGAGTCCTCGTCTGATTCTGGTTCAGGTTCGACTTTCTTGTTTTTGCTCATTTCAGATTTTTCTTTTATGAATTCATCCATCACATCCAATTTGTTCTGTGGAATTTTTTCGAGTTCAGGATACTCAGATAAACGCGCAACTCCTGCTGTCTTGGACCAACTGTAGAATGACTCTAACTCATCGAATTGCTTCGAAACTCTACAGAATATTTTCTGGACATTGAGGCATTCAGGGATGGGTAGGTCCATGAACCGGTTGATCAATACTCCCAATATTTCTGTTATGTCATGATAAAGATAGAAACTCCCTTTCACTATTGGATATAGGGCCACCAGAACAATTCTGTTTGTTGTTGCTAGACCTGTTTTGGTTTTCAAATGTTAATGAACATTGACTTCAAGTACCATTCTTGAAAGTAATACGACCCCCATTACCCCGCTTAGGCAGGAGCCGACATTGGGACAGTTGTGTATCATTCTGGAAAATAATATCTGGCCTCCCTGACCCGCTTAGGCAGGAGCCGGCATTGGGGCATTTGAGTATCATTCTGAAAAGTAATATCCGACCACCAGAGGCTCATAAGAGTAGGGTATCATTCTGGAAAGTTAAAGAATCCAAAAGATTGTCCAGTTCTGTGTTTTGAAAAGGTTTATGCAATACGAACCTCCTGGTTTGCAACTTAGAAACCGCTCGAGGATTAACAACAGATGATTAACTCTTGAAAAGATTTGAGCTGTTGACATTTCACTAATTGGAGTGGTTCTTGTAACAATGTCCTCTTTTTCAGTGTCCTCCTCAACTTCCTCATAATCTGCAAAAGTGGCACTATTATTCCCTCTGCTGCCTTGCATCCTGTACTCGAGTTGTTCATCCAAGAATAAAGCATAGGTGCGCACAAAGGCCGAATAGTCGTACGAATTTGACCTCCTGTCACTAAAATCCGCCAAGTTGAGGAGACGCGACCCACGTCGTGTAGCGAAGAAAACCTCTTGTTCATATGCCGGATCACCATCCGTGAGCAACCGATGGATGAGCATGAGCGCCTTCAAAGCCACGACCCAATTACGGGTCTTGCCTAAACGTCTTGCGATAGTGTTCACACATGCACTGACATGGGCACGAGAGTAACTTGTTAGGCTTAATATTTCTTTAACATACCTCTCGTCTGGCGGATAATCGTCGTGGCGAGTAGCCTTCACAATGGCTACCTCAAGGTCGGATTTGGATGCACTATTGTTAACCAGTGCAAGGCTAATGCTTGTCTGGTCTTTCACAGCCCAAATGGCATGTCTTAACTTGATTGGAGCCATCTATCTAAAGAGTACCAACAAAATCAAGAATGGATATCAGCAACAAACTCATCTCATCGTCAATTATTTTTTATTTTTTAAAAGTACAATGGCAAGATGATATATTTTCAGCGCAGTTGGTAATGTGTTTTTATTTGGTTGGCATCGCATGGGGTGAGGCTACCTACTATCCATTTCCTTCGCCTTTATGTCGCTCAGGTGCAAGCGTCTTTAGAGATATCGGGATATATTGATGGTAATACCAAAATTAATTTTTAATAATTACAATATAAAATTGACATGATAAACAACAAGAATGATATTTTACATATGATAAACAACAAGAATGATTAATAACCTGATCTAGACCAAAACAGATTTGAGCTTCCGAGGAACAGAGCAAGATATATTTGAATATTGTTGTTCGAATTTTAAGATTTTTAATTTGTTTAATATGTTTTTTTGAAGTGACGATATAGATAAAATGTAGTACTTATTTCCTTTTCTTCTTTTATTCCTCCAGTTTTTTTCTGCAATGTTATGATTTTCTTTTTTTGTTCACTGTTTTATTGGAAGTTGGCTATCCATCATTTTAGCATCATAAGATATATCCACCATTACAATGTCCAATAATGAAACTAGTATGTAACATAAATATTTAGTCATCTAATCAAAAGGTATATTCTTTCAATAGTTATGAAAGGTTAATTTTATGTAAATGTAAGATAGATAATGACTCTCAAAATCGAAGACAATTTCAAAACAAACAATTATTATTATGGTAAAAATTAAAAAATGAGTTGAAAAGTGCATTGCATTCTTACACAATCAAATATTATAAAATGTAATCTTTTGCTAAACAATCAATTATTTTAAAACATAACGAATATGAAATATGTAGTGTATTTAAGCAAAACAAAATGAAAATTTCAATCCTTTTTGCAATTTTTTCTTCGGAACGATTTCTTTTAGTTAATATGTCAAATTGACACGTTTTCATTACTATATGTGTTGACTAATGATTGAAGTACATAGAGTAATAAACTTATATTATTGAATTGCTGAAAACATTGGTCATATCACTTTTCCTCAACAATTTGCTAAAATGTCGTTTCCAAAAATTGATCACCACGACTACTTAGACAACATTTCTCTCATTAACTTAAGTGTATATATAAATTATTCCAACTATATTAGTATTTGCTTTCAATTTTAAATAAAATCACATTTTTAAAGGGATAATTTAGTTATCGGATATAGTTCCGAAAAGGTAGACTTAAGGGGAAGAAATTTCTATAAAAATTTAATGGTGTCTTATAAAAACATGAAAATTTCGCCAAGAGAAACAGATATCACCCATTCTGGACTCGGTAATTATCAAACCGGTCTACCCTACTCGATAATTATCAAATGGAACTAAACAGATTCCTCTCCATCATGTTCGAGTCCATCGAAGGCTCAAAGCCTAATCAATAATTTCATCGTCTACTTCAACGGTTCAACATCCCCTCCCTCCACCCCCTCTTCTATGCTTAACTGCCTAACTGATTTTGCAGATGATGCTTCGCACACCTCATTCACCCTTTTCACTATATAAATGCTCACCTCTTTTTCTCCTTCTCACTAAAACCCCACCATTTTTTCAACACTCGAACCAATTACATATATCAAAAAATACTCAAATCCAAGGAATTTATAGAAAAGATTCAATTGTTAATGGTTTTGTGTGCAAAAGATCGAGTTTTTGTACAATTTCTGCTGTTATAAAGGAGCCATCTTCAAATTTAACATCTTTACCAGACGAAATGTCATCTAAATCAAGAAAAAGAGCAAGAAAAGAGTTGCCTGAGTCTGTTTTGAAGCATAAGCTTGATATGTGTTCCAAGAAAGGGGACTTTGATGAAGGGATTAGGTTGTATGAAGAAGCTAGATTGAATGGTACAAGTATTAATATTTTCCATTATAATGCTTTGCTTTACTTGTGTTCTTGTAGTGAAAGGGCGGGTAATTCGGGTTTGGATAAAGGGTTTGAGATATTTGAGCAAATGGGTGTTGATAAAGTTGATCCAAATGAGGCTACTTTTACTAGTGCTGCTCGATTGGCTGCTAAGAAAGAGGACCCAGAAATGGCGTTTGACTTGGTGAAGAGGATGAAGGGATGTGGAATTGAGCCGAAGCTGCGGTCGTATGGGCCTGCATTGTTTGGTTTTTGCAAGAAAGGGTTGGCGGATAAGGCATATGAGGTCGATAAGCATATGGTAGAGTCAGGGGTGGAGGCGGAGGAGGGGGAGATTTTAGCTTTATTGAAGGTCAGTTCAGATGAGAAGAGGGCTGATAAAGTTTACGAGATGATTCATAGGTTGAGGGCAGCTGTGAGGCAGGCTAGGGAGGATAGTGTCAGTGTTTTGGAGGAGTGGTTTAAGTCAGAGAGTGCAGCGGAAGTTGGCGTTGAGAAATGGGACGTGGAGAAGGTGAAGGAGGGGGTACTTAAGGGAGGTGGAGGGTGGCATGGGCAAGGGTGGTTGGGGAAAGGGAAATGGAGAGTGGTGAGGACCCAAATGGATAAGAATGGTGTTTGTGGTTCTTGCAGAGAGAAGCTTGTTTGTATAGATATCGATCCTAAAGAGACTGAAAACTTTGCTAATTCTTTGGCCAAATTGGCTTCTGAAAAAGAAGTCAGGTCTAATTTTGAGAAATTTAAGGTATGAAGCTATAATATTATATTATGCACCCATCTTTATCAAATCATTCAGCTTTGATGAACACTTTTATATAATTCCCCTTCATTTTCTTTGTCTCCTGATAGTACCAAGAATCCAAGATATATGTGTTGTTTGTGTAATGCTTTTGGGAAATCTGTTGTGGTGTCTTGGTTTGTAAACTGGAGACTGGAGTTTTTTGGTGGCCTTTTTGAAGCTTAGCATTTTTTTTATAACATCATAGCTTTTTCCCGTGTTGATTGTATGCGCCTTTATGACCCTTTGGTGATTTACTGTTTATTGAAAGGGTCGGTCCACTTGCGTATTGGAGTATGTGATGGTAATCTATGTTGTTTGTCATAAAGGTGCTTCCAATTTGGTGGTAGCAATATTATAATGTTGATACTCTTAATCAATTGAGAAAGAACGAAAATTATTTAGTGTGCCTGTGGTCATATCAATGGCCAACATATGTTTGCTACAATTTCAGGCATATTATACATAAAAAGACTGTCAGACTAATGTAGAAGGTTCAATCGTCCAGGAGTGGCTTCAGACTCATGGTCCCTTCGATGCAATTGTGGATGGTGCAAATATTGGACTTGTTAATCAACATCACTTCAATTTTGTCCAGGTAAATTACTTTTCACGCAATTATTTGTTAGTTACTGTCTAGTTCCTTTTAACGAAGAAGTGTTATTGCAAATGAATGTCCTATTATAAATGGTGTTGGGAAGTTATGGATGTGGTTGACTCTTAATAAACTGTGTTGAGAAGACTGCTAATAGTCGATTTCTTCTTGTTTTAGCTTAAGACCATTGTGAATCAACTCCGTCAAATCAGTCCATCGAAGAGACTACCCCTTGTAATATTGCATAGAAACCGGGTGACAGGTGGGCCTGCTCAACATCCTAATAACAAGAAGTTACTTGACAGTTGGAAGAATGCTGGTGCTCTATATGCGACTCCCCCAGGTTCAAATGATGATTGGTAATTTCGTTACTCATTCTGACACATTGGTTGACTGCTAGTGATTTGTCATTGTGTTTTGCTTGTGTCATGGTCTTCAAGTGGAAGCATGTCATTTTCAATACGTTATAGATAGTTAGATACTCATAATTAGGATCATCTTTTGATGGATCTCTCCAATTTATGCGTCTTCAATTTTTGGGCTAAGGTTATGCAAATAAGTGAGAAGATGTTACTGAGCGAATCCTCCCTTTTGTATTGCTTCTATAATTAATTAAAGCAGCAACAATTTATTTATATTGTTAGCTTTATCCACGTAGGGGCATAGCTAGTAAAGACCATGTACTGATGCAAGTATACTTGATTTGATTCTGCTTATTTTACGTCAAAGTTCACAATGAAAGTGAGAATGTTCTGTACAGGTATTGGTTGTATGCTGCAGTTAGATGCAAATGTTTGCTAGTGACAAATGATGAGATGAGAGACCATTTGTTCCAACTATTGGGTACTAACTTCTTCCCTAGGTGGAAGGAAAAGCATCAGGTATTATTTTGTCCCCTCCTCTTATCGAGATTTTTCCAGCATTCTGATAATTGTGAGCCTTGATTTGCACCGTGGATAAATACAATCGAGAATAAGTTCACGATACCTAAACAAAACTTAATTTATTTGTGATTGTCAATAGGCTATGGTCTATGTCAGATTCGCTAAATACTTTTCATCCATAAGGGATTGCTTATTGTTGATTTATCCAAATTGGCAGGCTCGACTGGCTATCACAAAAAACTCGAGAGGACCTATTCTTTGCATGCCTCCACCATACTCAATTGTAATACAGGTTAGTCTGTTTTTCCATGCCTAATATAATTTTATCTGAGTTGTATGCATACTGTTCATGCATATGTTGACATTGAAAATGTAAATGCAGGAATCAGAACAGGGTAGTTGGCACATACCAACCGTCACAGGAGACGACCTCGAGACACCTAGGCAATGGTTGTGTGCAACCCGGTCTCGGACACCATAGCGGCCTTTTTCATCAAAGAACAAATAGAGACGAGTGCACACACAGACACACTAGGTGGATAGGTTGTGATGACAGGCTTCCCATACTGATTGGTTGATATTGCTTTTTCTGTCGTCAATTCCATGTACTGATCGATAAACTTACTGATATAAATCGAATACGATTGATATGACCGAAAATTAGCTATTTTGAAAGTAGAGTTTGAATTCATATTCAGTTCAAATAGTAAACTCATATTGGTCATTGGTTCTACATAGTTTATAGTATGTTCACATTCGAGTTATAAATCATACCATTTCATGTTCATATATTATGAATTAAAATTGAAGATCACAATTAAGTTGGAGTTCGATTTTGAATTCATTAAGTCACAAACTGGAATAGTAGTTCTTCCAATTTGAGTGGTAAGGTGTAAAGGTTTTTTTTTTAATCTCAAATGATAGAAATTCTCTTGTGGCTGCTATTTCAATGAACTTTCATTTTTTAGATAGTCATATAAGCCTCGATATCATCAGACAGTTTTGGATGGGGATAAAGGCAAAATCAATCTAGTATTCTATTGCTTTTTCAACATTCAATTCTAAAAATCCCTTTCAGTTAACTGTTGCTCATGGGTAAAATTGATAAAGTAAGTGAACTAGTTATACTATAGAGACCTTACTTTCAATAGTTTACCGACAATTTTTTGGCCGAACATTGATATCGGAAAAATCCGATATGGTTTACCTAGTTAACTTAATTTACAGTTTTAATTTGAAGTCTATCCAAGATATACTCGATAACTCATAACGATTATGAATTCTTATTTAGATGGCTCATTTAGCCGGTTGACACATAAATGGAAGGACTTAAGTATATATTAATATTAAATATCTTATATAATTAAGTAACTCTACACACTTTTATATTATCCGAAAATTGTTTAAAAAATCATATATTCATTTGTGGAAATCAACAGACTTTGAAGTATAATTTGACCTCCTAAAATGTTATATTCCCTCCTATTCAAACTAAATGTCGTTTTTGCTTTGGTGTATCCAATTTTGACTATCAATTACTTATTATTCTTAGTCCAAAAGATATAAAATTAATATCGGTAAATTTATATTAAAGAGTATTTTCATAAAAATAAATTTTATAACTTTTTATAGTATAACGAGTTAGCTATTGCTAATAGTTAGACACGAAAAATGAAAAATACATACAATTTGAATTGAACATTATTTTCATTATCTGAAAACAATTTGGATATAACAGATCAGACAAAAAGGTGTGCACTTTATCCCAAAGTATCTAATTTTGACCAATACTCTTTCTTTAGTTTTCCTCATTCCAAAACTTTATTGTTGAAGCTCACAAACTTAGCAAGAAATGGCAATATCTTCCTCAATATATCCTGTACTTTTGAAGCCAAATCCAACATCCAATCAATGCAATACTACAAGAGTTCGTGTATCTCTTTCAAGAACCAGTTGTAGCACAACCCACCAAATGTTTGACGAAATGTCTGTTTCAGACACCAAACCTTGGAACACCCTCATTCGGACACATTTAAGAAACAATGAACTCGACCATGTTACCTCAATCTACTACAACATGCTTCTCAAAGGTGTTCGCCCTGATCGACACACGTTGCCACGTGTTCTCATGGCGTCGCGGTTATTGACTGACTTATCATTGGGCAGGCAGCTGCATTGCTATTGTGTTAAGTTTGGACTATCATTCGATGATTTTGTTGTTACTGCGCTTATGGAAATGTATGGAAAATTCGACGATATGGGTGATGTTGAAAGGGTTTTTAAGAATAGTTGTTCCAATAAGGATTATAAGGTTGCTTGGACATTGCTAGCTAGAATATATGTAGCCAAGGGGAAGGCAGAGTTGGCTGTGGATATGTTTCATGAATTGGTGGATTGTGGCGGTGTTGGAATGTTGGATTCTTTGGCTTTTATTACTGTTATCAATGCATGTGCTACGATGAAGTGGTTGAATGAAGGCAGGCATGTGCATCAGATAGTCAAGGATTGCGAGATGCATTCTGATGTTCTTGTTAGTACCGCGTTACTAAAAATGTACACTGATTGTGGCAGTGTAGAAGATTGTCGTACAATTTTCAATGAAATGGAGCTCAGGGATGCCGTATCCGATACTTTGCCTTGGAACAGCCTGATTGAGGCCCATTTATGTAAAAATGAACTCCATCATGTTCCTTCCATCTACTACCGAATGCTTCTCCGAGGAGTCTGCCCTGATCGACACACACTGCCCCGGGTCCTCACCGCATCTGGATTGTTGAATGAGTCATCACTGGGCCAGCAGGTGCATTGCACTTCTCTTAAGTTTGGACTAGCATCAGCTGATTATGTTATTACGGCACTTATGGAGATGTATGGAAAATTCGATGATATGGCTTCTGTAGAAAGGGTTTTTGAAAATTGTCGTTCCTCTAAAAGTTACAAGGTTGCTTGGACATTGTTAGCTAGAATGTATGTAGGAAAGGGGAAGGCCGAGTTGGCTGTGGATTTGTTTCATAAATTGGTGGAGAGTAGTGGTGTTAGAATGTTGGATTCTTTGGCTTTTGTTACCATTATCACTGCCTGTGGGATGATGAAGTCGTTAAAGGAAGGAAGGCATGTGCATCGTGTAGTGAAGGATTGTGAGATGCATTTTGACATTATTGTTGGAAATGCGTTATTGAAAATGTACTCTGATTGTGACAGTTTAGAAGATTGTCTAGCAGTTTTTGATGGAATGAAGTGCAAGGATGCCATATCTTGGACTATTATGATTAATGGATATGTGAAGAAAGGAGGATTCAATGAGGGGCGTAAGTTGTTCAGTGAAATGAACAAGGAGGGAATAAAAATAGATGGTGTTACCATAGCTAGTGTGCTTCCGGCCTGTGCTAGAATTACAGCACATAAGAATGGGAAGGAGATCCATGGCTTCCTACTCAGAAATGGGACTCATCTAACTACTTGCATATGTAATGCTCTGATGGACATGTATGTCAAATCTGGATATTTTGATTATGCTTATAGGATATTCGGTTTGATGAAAAATAAGGATGTTTTTTCACGGACAATCATGATTTCGGGATGTGGATTACATGGACAAGGTAAGCTTGGAGTCGATATATTCCAGAAAATGGTTGAAGCCCTAAGGTTAGACATCGATGAGATGACATATGCTGCAGTACTTTATGCTTGCTTCTCTGCAGGTATGGTCGAAGAAGGAGAGTTAATATTTAATAGTATGAAGTCTCCAGAGTTCGCTCATTGCCTCCTAATGGTTTCTCTTCTATCCCGTGCTGGTATGTTTAATGAGGCGATGTCATTTATTGATCAAGGAGGAATAAATAAGGAGGGGGAGGTACTAAGAGCATTATTAGATGGATGTAGAATACATCAAAATGTAGATATGGGCAGGAAATTTATTTATGAGCTCCTTGAGGTGGAGCCTCTAAGTATGCATACTTACGACTTGTTGTCGAACTGGTTTGCTCATGATAAGAAACTGAGCACGGTGGATGAAGTGAGGGAGATGATGAAAAATGAGAATTTCACGCCCATTAAAGCTTTTAGTTGGATCGAGTTCAGGAACAAGGTTCATGTCTTCGGGACAGGAGACGTATCACATCCGAGGTCAGAAAATGTATACAATGAGCTTCATCGTTTGTTAAAAAGAGGAGAAGAGCAAATCAATTTAGATAGTGCTTCTCAGTTTAGTCTTGATGATTTGGATGAAGTGAGAAATTGCATTGAAAGTGGACATAGTGAATTGTTAGCAATTTCTTTTGGTCTCATCAGTACAGAAGCAGGACAAACAATTCGTATTGCGAAAAATCTGCGCATTTGTTGTAATTGTCATCAAAATGCCAAGATTATTTCTAAAGTTGTAGAGAGAGAAATTATTATAAAGGACCTAAATTGCTTCCACCACTTCAGTAATGGTTCATGCTCTTGCGGGGTGTGACTAGCATAGATGGAAAGTTTCGTCGGGGCTACTTCAACTTTTGAATTATTATCGCAAGACGAAAGATAAAATGAAGAAAGCTTTTGAACTAAAATTATTCTTATATATAGATTTCATATTGTATATAAATTTAAATATTGTTGAAATGAAAGTCCATTATTTTAGTGTACGAAAAATAATTTGAAATTATTGAGGATTACATTATCGTGAGTATGATATTTGATTTTATGTTAAGAACCTATTAAACAATTAAATTAAAATTTAGGAACCTAAAGAGACAATTCGAAAAATTCAAGAATTTATCGAACATTTGAGTAAAAACTGACAAACGTTAATTTCATCAACCCTTATATATATATATATATATATATATATATATATATATATATATATATATATATATATATATTGTAAATTATCAAACCCAGGACCTTCAGGTAATTTTTTTTTTTTTGTAAATTACCCAACCCTTATATTATTGGGTAACCATACATTCATTTGTGAAAATCAGTATAAATTGACCTCCTAAACTATTATCAATGGATGAATGTGCTTTTCATTATATGAAACAATTTAGATATTTATCAGACTTTTTTTTATTCAAACGATTGAAGTTAGAAATAGTCATGCGATATCAAATACATTATATTTCTAAACTAGTAAATAGGAGTCTAAGCTTCATGTAAACAGCTTCGTCTTCTTGACAGAGTGGATGTTGAAAATCGCCAAAACGCCTGAAATTTCCGAAACCTCTTGAAAAAAGGTTCGAGTTCGATACCACTAGACTAGAAGCGTTTTGAATATGAGACTTATTAATATACTAAAACAATCTAGTATCTGTTTGACTCAATATTACAAATATATTTCGACAACTGAAATAATCGGATATTTAGATGATTCGAAATAGTACTCCATTAGTAATTGGATAAGTCAGAAGTGTAAGAATCGGATAATTATATGAGTCAAACAAAATATATAGTAGTATTCATTTTGACTTAAAGCAAATCAGACCAATAATCTTTCTTCAATCTTCCTCATTCAACAACTTGTTCTTGTTGTTGTTCATTTCCCATTTCTAATAAATTTACAGAAGCTTGGAATAATTGTAAAAGATGGCGTATGTGGATCATGCTTTTTCGATATCAGATGATGACATACTGATGATGGACTCAGACTCAACATCATTCGTGCTCAACAATCGCCGCCTACCCATCAAGGAGATCGCCCTCGCCGTCTCGCTTTTGGTCTTCGGAACTCTCGCTATTTTCCTTGGTGTTTACATGGCCTCCCACAAAATCGCCGGTGATAGAGCTCACGGTACTACTTTTTTTTTTTCAATTCAATAACTTTAATTTCGTTTTTTGTAGTAAGCTCGACTTGTTTCATTCTGGGTTTATCGTGTTTTTTGTTTGTAGTTTAAGGGTTTTTTAGTTCCTGAATGTACAACTCATATTGCGCGCGGTACAACTCCTCCTTGCTAAAGTTTCCATCTTTTGTTGTTATAGAGATTTGAACTGGATACTTATTTCCTTCTTGTTTAGGTCTTTTTAGTTTTTAGTTCAAGCGATGATAATTTGTTTAATTGAGGTATAGTTTTTTGTTTGTTTGATAATTAGCAATGAGTGAGTTTCCTACGAGGACCGTAGGTCACTAGCAAGAGCCTTATTCGATTAACTCAACTTAGATATAGTTTGAACTAGTAAAGGGATGCATTAAGTATGATTTTATATGCTAGTCATGCGGGGCTGGAAGCCTGGAATGTCCGGAGTACGAGTATACCACCTTCTTTATTAACCTTTTCATATGTTTATGAATAGATATAATCATGGATATTTATAACTAATACTATTGTAAGTATGTGTGCCATTTATGTTACTGAGTTTGCTTGGATGTTTCGTTAGTTGCCATTGTAAATGCAAGATAAGTTGATTCCAAGAGCTCACTTTTAGGAAACACAGTTAGTTTGAGCAAATACTGAAACTAATTGTGATAATGGTCTGGTAATGACAATATTAACGAGTACGCCAGCTTCCTTTTATCTTGGACATAGATGCACACCCAGCAAAGGTACTCTTGATGGGGCGTTGTAATGTCCAACTAATCTTAACTGGAAAATGTGTAATGTGTCAAAACAGTGATTACAATTTTGTAGAAATCAGATGAGGAAGCATATGTAGAGGGGATCTTTTTCACGACAGAATTATTTGGGAGCCCTAGCTATGGCAAAATGACCCCCCTCGTGTTTTGATGCTGAATTATTTGTTTGCTTATGCCTTCGTGTAGGATGTACATAGTACACGTCTTGTCCACATGGATATTGCTTTTGTGCTCGTGACATTATACACAGGGGTTCAACCATTCGAATCTCCTCGGGAGCTCGAAAATATTAAACAAGTTTCGTTAATTGCATATCTGTCGAGCCACCATTAGTCTATTATCAGTGCTGTCTTTCATTCTGCTTTTCATCCGAACCTTTCACACTCTCCGTTTATAATCTGTTGGTTTGGATGCAGGCCTATTCTTCGCTATGTTAGGGGGGATCTTGTTCATCCCAGGATTCTACTACACAAGAATTGCATATTATGCTTACAAGGGCTACCAAGGATTCTCCTTCGCTGACATACCAGCTGTTTAGGGATTTTCTTCTCATAATGTTATGCACCTAAACTAACCTAAACTATGTGTTGATGTCTTAGTTCATGTACAGGTAGATCAAACTCTGTTCGCTTTTTTTTTTTTTTCGATTGATTAATCTTGGACTGGTTTATAACATAGGTTAGGTTGCATACTATTTGATCCTTTATCTTGCTTTGGTGCGAGCCTCAGAGGCATTGGTGCATGTAGATACCCTCGCGTTCATTATAATCACGTTGATTTTATCAGAGTTGTCCATTTTTTCCATATTCGGCATAAATTTATAGCCAACTTTTTTTCAAGTTGGCGAACCGAGTTTCACTCGACCTGATAATTTAGCCAGCTGAAATAGCACAAGCTACTTAAACCGCTCGATGGTAATTATCGACTCAAATTTGCACTCAGCCTTATAATACAAACTAGGTTAATTAAATATCGGTCAGTTTTATTGAGCTACCTTGACCTCATGCTTATTAATAGTTCGATCGAGGTACATGTTTGACTCGAACGTGTATTTGCAAGGTGTAGACCAGTCCCAATTTAGCTAATAATTGATTTCATATCACAAATATTTATGTTTTATGACCGTGCATTGTAGAGCCCACATAACATGAAATACTTGATTGGCCCGTGATCGAAAGGGAAAAAAAATGCCAAAATAAACTATTAGCTTGGAAAAAAGTGTAATTTGTGTATATGAGCATTGTTTGCAATTAAATTAATAAAACTGTGAAAAAAAATTGATAACTAAACTCAATAATGTTAATTTTATATATATCAAAAATAATAAACAAAAAATAAAATCATGATCACATGTTAGTTGTTTTAATTATTTTTGTAAACGAAATAACTATTTTATTACTTTAGAATAAACTATTGGAGTACTAAAATATTTTAGCTAATAAAATATTATTAGCTACGGAGTATTAGATTAAAATATTTTAGTAAAATAAAATCATGATCACATGTGAATTCAATTATTTTAGCTAATAATTCAATAATGTCAATTTTAACTAATGGAAATAGTAAACGAAACAACTAATGTGAATTCACATGTCAATTTTAGTAATAATAAACTACTAGCTTACAAATATTTTTGCTTTAATAAACGAAAATAAAATCATGATAGTAAGTAGTAAACTTTTCAAAAAACCACCATAATACAAAAATTCAAAAATCATTTAGCTAATGAAAATCAAGTAGTACTAAATAGTGAAATTATCTAAAATCACCAGAATACAAAAATCTTTAGTTAATGGCAAATTTGATTGAACACTGGTAATCTTTTGCGTCCAGAATAGCCATAAAGCACATGTTGAATATGTAAATCGATGCTCTCTTTAGACATGAAACCAAGTTTAATACCATCATCACATGGAGACCAATCACTCTTGTTAGCCTGTTGAGTTGATGTAATATTTGATGTAGGTTGATGATCGACAAGTACCCATGATGTCTCGTCGTCGAACTGTTCTTTTATTGTTATATTGTTGTTGTTGGCGTTGTTGGCCTTCTTTCGAGATTTTCTTAAACCTTCACGAAATATCATAAATAATTTAGAGATTTGGCAAAAATAATGATAAAATAAATCAATACGAACAAAGTAGAAAAAGAGGGGTGAGTCATACCTGATTTGGAAGCACCCATCATAAACCTTTTTGAGTTTCGAAATAAGAGATGGTATGGTTCGAGTTTCGTATTTATAGGTAATTACCTAGGAATTATAGTTAGATTAGGAAACAAATACTAAATCTAATCTCTTAATTAATTAAACAAATATGGGCCGAGTCTTGGCTTCATTTATGGTCTCGTTTAGTCTGCCAGCTTGATAAGCCCTAGGGTCATTGTTGGGCTTTCTAGCTTAGAGATGATTTGGGCCCGCATCGGTTTTTTACTTGTTTGGACGGGTCAGCTAGCTGTACATAGTTGAGTCAATTTTGGACCACTCATATTTATTACTCCTAGTAATATATTTCATCGCTTAGTATAAAAAAAAGTTTTTGCTGTAAATTAGTAATGAAAATTGAAAATAACGAATAGCAAAATTGAATGATATTATAAATAATAAATTAAGAAATGTTTAACCAACTAAGTAGCAATTAGAGTATAAATATGTAGGAATTGAGTTTCCAACAAAAGTTGAACCGGAACTTCCTAATAGTCTAATATGTTAAGAAGTCGTTGGATACGATTAAACTTGACTAGTGACTTAAATGTATTTAATGGTAGGGTGGGGGATGGTTTTAGTTGTACAAGTATAATCAATATGCGATCTAAACTTTTCGTTTTTAAGAACTCGAAAACCTAACGGACTAGATCGAACCTTGAAATTGTCTAAGTCAATATCGACCCGTTGTTGACCCACGAAATTTGATGGATATGGGTACTCGTGAATAGTTCGTTCATAATTACTAAATCAGTTTATTTTAATAGTTTTGACCATGACTAATATTTTTAATTACATTACCAAAATCAAAAGAAATTTATTATTTAAAAATATTTAGAAACTAAATCTAATTATATATATGTTTTTTAATAAAAGTACTTGTTGATCAACCTTTCACCACAAAAAAACTCTAAAACGCATTGACTAAATTAGATCAGCAGTAGTACTATTATGTAAGTCTTTTGGAAACATATGTTAATACTAATTATTACTAGAAAAATAGTATGTCTAAATTATAAATTTATATACGTAATAGAATAAATAGGAAACTTAAAAAATAAACAAAATGAGTAGGGTTCGGGTGAGGCGTTACTTATCATTCTTGAATTCAAAGTTGGCATTGATTGACTTTGATTTGTGTTTCAGGAGACAACAGGGTTTGTACTTCAATTTCAGGAGACAACAGGGTTTTTACTAACTTGGTTCCAATTTAACAAGGAATAAGACATAAACAATATAATTAAAGACAACAACTGTAGTTTCTTAAATATATCCCAAAGCTAAGATCAACATCTGCAAACAAGTTCGAAACCAACCAGATAATTGAGAGAACTCCAAAAAGTGGCATCTTCTTAAGAAAGGCTAAACATAATTAGGTCATGGATGAACCCGGTTTTGCTGAAATGATACTATAACACAGCGAAAATGCTTGGCGCAACCATAGTAATGTTACTGTCCATCTTGTTTTGGCTTGCGAACCAAGAAGAAGTACATTGGCGTGAAGATCTCTTTCCTGAAAACAACAATTAAATTCAGCGCGATACTTCTGTTTTCTGTGATACATCTTACACAGGCAATGTACTGCTCAATATACATAATTTAATGCTAATGCTTAAAAACATTTTTTTATGCTTATACTGCTCTAAACGAAATAGAGGAACCTTATATTGGCATATTTTTGCAGAATACAAAGAACGTTGAGGACCATCGAAGAAATTGGTAATAAGCGCCACAAGCAAAAGGTAAGCTTATCACCTTCCTAATTTTGATATAATCACCTAATGAATATAAAGAAACATATATCTATATTGCTGAGACTGAATGAATCATCAGTTGATGAAATTTAAGGATGTTAACAATGAATTCGTATAAACTGAGATGAGAAGGTTCTTACTGTCCACCAGCAACAAGCCCTTCTGCTGCTTTTTCCAAGAAAGCTTGTACTCTTTCACTTCCCTTTGGAGCAAGCCCCAATCTTTCCAGGGCCCTCACCTATGAAGAAAAAAATTGAACTCAGCTACAATAACTTGAGACTTGGGAGCACACAATCTTGAGATGTCAAGGCGCATACGACGCCATCATGATGTTAGCTTGGAAAATTATAAATTCGCATAAGTAAAAAAAAAAATGAAAGCAGATATTATGATTTCAAAGTACCAGATTCTTGGTGAAAAAACGCCCAACTGCTGTTAGTCGGAAGCTACTGAGTGAGAAGTGGCTCTTATCCAAAGGCAGATACCAGGGCATAGGTGACCCCACTGCAAGATCTTTCTCCCATATAACCTACACAAGAGAAGGATGAAATACTATTCCTGAATTCTGGTCATAGAATATTTAACATACACACAAAGAGCAACCATAAAAATATCGATTAGAGAAACAAAAGATACGTACTTCGAAACCAGCTTGTTTGAGGGCTTCTAGGCATTGTCTTGTGGTCCTTATGTCAGGAAGGCCGTCGCCTATTTCAATCTCAGCCTGCATCAGGATAACCATTGAGAAACGAAGCCATATAGAATTATGAACTACTGTTATTATGCATGAATACCATCAACAAAGCACCTTGATCCTTTGGTGTTCTTCACTATTGGGGTCAAAAGCATCAGTCATGCACCATTCATATGCAGCAAAATGTTGACCGGGCTTCAACACCCTGTAAATTTCTTTGTAGCATCCAACCTTTAAATCCGACACGGACATCAATAACCAGAGTGGTCAATTAAGCAGAGGAAAGATGAAAGTGGACAGGCGAGATTAATAAAATTTGACAAATCAGGAAAGGCTATTTTCATTTTGCATACCGCATCTGGAGCATGGCAGGTTGCTTCAATAGCATAAACTGCGTCAAAATTGTTTTCAGGGAACGGCATCTTCATGAAATCAGCCTGCAGTATTACAATCCCATCATTAAATATGAGGTAGCAGTAGAGTTTATAGAAGGGGGAAGATGTTACAAACAGCCAACCTTCACAAAGTCACAAGTCTGTTCTACTCCTGCAACGCGGTTCAATATCTGCATAGTTTTAATGAAATCAAATATTCACATGTTAAGAATATAATATATGCAACATACCAAAATCAAGGAATGAAGACCACTTGCTCTAGATTGCATCAAATTCAGAATGACATATAGTGTATATAACATATCATTCATGAAGACAATAATTTGTAAGACCAAAACAAGCCCGATTAGTACACATCAGAGGCTTCGAGTAGTATCCCTTCAGTTGTTAGCAGATAATGTGCATCATTCTACAAGAACGAAGAATGAAGAGTTACCTTTCCCCTTGATATTTGATATTCATTGTTGTTGATACCTGTGACTGAAGTTGAGCTGCAACAAAAATAAAGTGAATCGCTTGAAACCAACTTCTCAAGCAATAGAACACGTATAAGTGACATCTCATCGATGAAGTCATATAGTAATATTCAGAGATTACCAAGGGACATAATGACTAGTAAACATGTTCCTAGACACAAGCAGTAACAGTAAAATTCAAGATAATGGCGTGATCTGAAGCATTTGCTTTCTCACCTGAACCGAGCAATCTCTCTCAATGGTCCTCCGATTCCACATCCCACATCAAGGACCTGCATAATGGTTATTAGTTAAGACTCAATACATCTTTGATCTTACACTGAGGCTATTCAATCGTTTGAAGAAAAGCCAGACCTTCTGCCCTGGTTGTAGTCCTAGCTGTAGTGCAAGGAAGTGCTCATGCCTCTTGATGCTTTCACGGAGGGACTCTCCACTCCATCTGCAGGAAACATTCAAGGGATTCATGCTCAGTTATGATTATCAGGAACAATTCTAAAGGAATTTGAAGATGACATGAAGATATGTCTAAAAAGCAGCTTCACCTGTGAGCAAAATGGAATGACTCTCCCCAGCCATATTCGTAGAAGCTAGTGACAAGATCATAATATTTATTTACCTGAAGAACATGTGAAGCTTACAACTTTCAGATCTTTGCCCTATAATAAATTAACAAGGCATGGCAAAGGGAAATACACTTAAGGATCCTCACCATATCAGTGTAGTTAGCCTTCCTCTCTTCTTCTTCACCTCCATAAAATACATGGTACTTTTCGTACCTATTGAAGTTATAAAAGCAGTTCAGTGACGTAGTTATGAAGTTCAATAAAATGAATCTGTAAAGTGAATAAACGCTTGCAATATCTTTATCAAGAAGTCATAAGGAGAAGATCTCATTAAAATCAAATAGTGGTCATCAATATATGTAGCCTATGTAGGCATTATCGTTTATCAGAACATTATAGTGCAAGATATATCATATATCCGATTGAAGTTACTTATACAGCTTGGATGAAGAAATATCTTCAGAGCATATACTTAAAGTCAATAATAGTGCTGTGTTCTAAATTCCAGGAACTTAGGACTTAATCCTCTCAAACAATCCAGAGAAACCTCCAAACACGAAAAAATAACAGCACTCGACAAGTTCCGATGAACGTAAATTACAAATCATTACGTGAAAAGAAACAGAGAAACCCCAAATAAGTGAAAGCACTGCACATAACTATGCAACTTGGCCATTTCAGATTACAATTGTCCAATAAGATCTGAGACTTGCATCAAGACAAAGTATGTGACTCAAGTAACTTTACCAAGCTTACTTATTAACTGCTATACCCCTGCCCCTTCATTGCAATATCATCAATAGGCAAGACGTACCATGTCTTTTTTTCATATCTAACTACGATTAACAATAACTAATTAATTACAATATAAAAAATTGTAACAAGTTACTTTTATGAAACTACTATTCAATAAAAATTTATCGATATTAATTTATATTTTTTGAACTAAAGGATAATAAGTAATTAACGATCAAAATTAGACAATCAAAAATGAAAACATCCTCAGTATACTTCATACTAGTACAACAGTACGTATGCCACCTACTGACAGAAAGAGAAAGCTACAATATTTTCCCTATTCAACTCAAGATTTCATTTATTCAACCAAAAAGCTTGAATCTTTAATATTCCTGACATCAACATTAATGAACCTACAACGAATTTACACAATTCAACAGACACAAATTGTAAGAAAGAGAACAAAAGATTCAACGATTACTTATCAACAGCTGAGAGAACATCATCCTTGGAAATCTTTCCACCAACACCAGTAGCCAAATCAAGTGTTCCAGCTTTCGACATTGTTGTTTCTCCTCAACTCAAAACAAGCTCTATTCGAGATCTACAACATAAAAAATAAAAAATTAATCAATATCCATGTTCCAAAATTAGTTGACTTCCAATCTCATTCAATCAAAAACCCAAAATGAAAAAAAAAAACTAATCAAATCCCATATTCCAAATTAGTAAAAATGAAAAAGAACAAATGAAGCAAAACAAAAATCAAAAACCATGTTCCAAATTAATTATTTTATTTTAATCCAATACAATGATACAATTCAAGAAAACAAGATGAAAAAGAAAATTTGTACTCACAAACACCAGCAACTACAAAACCAAAGCAATGTAGGTGGAATTATGTAGATATGATGATTCAACTATACGTTCTGAGTATGTGTGATAGCTACAATAGAATTGAATGGTGGAAAGAACATTTATATAAGGGAATGCAGCTCAGCACCCAGCGAAGAGTGGGGTTGTTGGGGTTTTGTTGTCTATTTGTCTTGATCATACTCGCTCAACTTCAAAACTATACGTTTTCGTTTTTTCGTTTCTAACTTTTTTGATCAATTACATATTATTTATATAACACTTCAATATAATTTTTGATATTATTAGTATAGATGTTATCTTATTTATAGATATCGAATCATATATTAATGAGGTATAAAATAAAATACTGTATGTACTAAATAAATTGTAGTGAATATTCAAAATAGCGAAACGAGTCTGGTGCCACTGAGCTAGCATAAAGTCGGTCTAGATATTTCTTCAACTCAATAAAATAAATTTAATTGAACTTTCAATTCAATTCAATTAGACCAGACGAGACACCAATTCGAATAAAAAAGTTATGGAACTGAATTTCGACTTGATCCTGTACCTGTTTAGTGAATCTATACTAAATATATATTACATGGTTCAAAAAAATCACATGACCTTTTATCAAAATTCATTTTATTAATTTATATATTAATTGAAAATCATGTAATGGAATCTCAATTATGCAAACATCCTTAATTATTAATAAGAAAGTTTAAGATTATTGTCATTTATCATTTTTTTTACTTACTTCAAGAAATACTTTATATCAATTAAATTCATTTAATTATTAAATCTATGATTAGTTTTGCTTAAAATATTAATGAAATTTATTGTGTAAATATTTTTGTAGGTAAATAAAAATATTAAGTACGGAAAATAAAATATTAACCCAAACAAATATTCATACTATGACATATCTATATTTAATGCAAAAGATGTTGTCCTCAAGACATAGATCAAATGATAAAGAGTTTAATTATATAATACAAATCAATTTCGTCTCTTTATGCAATCTTTTATATTATATTTAAAACATAAAACTATCACGATCCAATTTTTAGTTTAAGGATTTCAAACTTTTAACATAAAGAACTACTTATCTAACTCCAAGTACACACATTCACACTATTTGGAGTGGATGAGTGGTTGCCAAATAAGAGAGATCACGTCACGTGCAGCACTTGTGGATGCCGTCTTGGATCTACAACTGTATTACAGACACATTATATTATAATCGGAATAAAAGCAGTCTATTTTTTATCAACAATTCTTTTCTTGGATATATATAAAGAGAGAATGCATTTGGAACAGTAAAATTTCGTCTATGGAGCGCGTGTGGCACACTCGTGTCGTCTATTCAATTTCGGCGCGTGAGATGCATTGAGAGCTTGTACTCTATGCAACAAAAGTTGTACTCACGAAAGTGATACGAATGTCTTCGTCTATGTGCATCAAGCGATTGTACCTTGCGCATAATAGCTTGTACATTCATCTGCGATTTTCACAAGCATTTCGTCTATAGCCTTGTGGGCGTGAGATCTATTCTTCTTTCCCCCCCCTCCCTCTGTATTTACGCGTAACATCTTTTCTTCTTCCCGACCGCACTTCGCATCACCAGCGCCGCACCACGCTCCTCCGCCGCCCATACCAGTTTCGTCGTCATTTGTGGGTATGTTTTGATTTTTAATTTATATTCATCAATTTAAAGCAATCAACAAATAACTTACTACCAATTGGGTTTGGGGTTATCGATCATCTCAATTTCCTAATCAATTGTTATTGATTTAAACAAAAATTGTCATTTTTAGTTTCGAGTTCTGTTCGAATTTTAAGTGTTGTACTAAAACGAAGATAGTGTTTGAACGTTTTTTGTACTATTAACATGATCATTTTAATTTCAATTAAACTTATGTGTTTCAATTAGGGTTCCGTAGTTTGTTAATATTGTAAAAGAAGTTGGGACTAGAAAGGGCTCCGTTGATAAGGTTGTTGCTGTTAAGATTTATTAAAAAGTGTCACTTTGTGAATGAACATTCATCCAACTGGAGGTAGGATGGTTATGCCTTGCATAATAATGTTGTTGCTGTGAACATGGTAAATATTCCACGATGGGGAGTTCAAGAATTTTAAGTATGAAATTTACATAGTGTCTGAGTGTATTATTTCAATCAAATAAGATATAACTTCTTGATTAGAGTATCAAAAGTGATCAGTAATACAATGACTATGAGATAATAAATAATCCATTCTGTTACATAAATTGTTTGTACTTTAGGAGAATTAAATTGTGTTTCTATAAACAACAACTCATTTGATCCTGTCTGCAATTATGAGAAGCTGTAATATTTTTACGTAATTTTCTACTCAGATTTCGATTTTACTCTTCTATGGTTATGGATTATCTTCGCTGCAACTTGTTGCTGAAATATGGTATTTTAGTAAACTGATTTGTGTTTTTATATTGAAAGTGCAATATGTTGTTTAGAGATTGTATTTAGAATATGAAGTTGAAATGTCTCTTGATAATTTGTAGAAAGGATTTAGTAAAGAAGCTTACATCTCTTAATGTTCTAAATTTAGTTGTCATTACTGAAGTGATAAATGGTACTTCTGTCTCAATTTTTATTTAGTTTTGTCAAAGTGTAACTATTTTGTGGAGTAAGGGGGATCCAAGAAACATTGAATCTTTCTTTCTAGGCATTCATCAAAGGCTCGCGATTCTAATAGAAAGAAAGGGGAAGCTCTCTGCTCTATTTGCTTGCAATGCTATGCCTATAAAAGTTGGCGAAGGCTTCTGTTCTGTAACCTTAGACTCATTACGCTGTTCGACTGAACTCGTTAGCTCCGCGTCCACCGAAAGCCAGCCCTTGGGACTTGTCTGATCAATCACACTGAGAGCTATTACATTTGTGATGATGAATCAAAGTTCGCTCCTCTTGAGCGTGGCATTTGACAATGTAGCAATTGTGCATATCTATCTAGATCAGATATGTAACTTACCTGAGCTAGCAATGCAAATGTAAAACCTTGAGCATTTGTAGTTGATGTTGGTGATAAAAAAAACTTAATCTTCTGCTAGAATCATGAACTTGTGTGGAACTGCTAACATTTCTAATCATTTCTTCTTGATAAAACTTTTTTGGCACCTTTCACAAGGCATAGATCGTTTGGTAACGTTCCCCAGCCACATGCTATTTTGTATTACGGTAAGAGAATCACGAAGGGAGATCTTCTCATAGGAAGCCGTAGGAGTTTCCGACACTTCACCCGGGTAATTAGTCACCGAAGTTTATCATTTTCTTAGCATTTCCCGATTTGTGGCTATTGGATTAGACACACTTGGTTAATAAATTGCAATCTTGCTCCTCGTCCCCCTAAGATATTTGTTTCGTTTGTCATTTGAAGGTACAAGGAGACCCATGAGTATGGAGGAGGCATTTTCTTTTGTCAAATATGGAGTGTTGGAAGGGTTTCAAGTAAAGGTAAGATGAGATTGATTGGGCATTCTTATTCCCTTGTTATGAAGCTGAGTTCACAATTATGTCCATGATGATGTGGAGCGACTAGATGTACTAATTAGTCTTCTATATGTGATTGGGTGTACTTCGTTGCACGATATATGTGGTGTTAATTGTTTTGAAGGAGATTCAGCTCCTAATATTGGAGATTGTATGCTAGAATAACCATTAATTGTCTTCACTGGGGATTTATTATTAGTTCGTTATTTGACATTAATATGGCGTGAATGCATGTGAAGCATATGCGTGCTATATATGGTAATTATTTTGGCATAACTGTTGCAGGGTATCGAGGTTAGTGATTGTCTCTTTTTATTCTGATGCATAACAACAATGCTACGGAATTATGATGAGTTATGAGTTATGCATCATGTTTATGGTTTGTTCTTTGTCAGAGGAACACCCCGATGTTATGAGTTATGAGTTATGCCTCATGTTTATGGTTTGTTCTTTGTCAGAGGCACACCCCGATGTTATTTCAAGCGATTGACTTGCAACAGATGAAGCTTATGCCAGTGATCTTGCATATCAAGGCACACAAAGATGTTAGAATCTGATAAGCCGTTGACTTCTTTTGAGGAATTTACACCTCCTCGGCGGCTGAGAACAAATGAAATTCCTGAGATAATCAATGATTTTATGCTGACTGCTCGGAATGCTATTTGCATATGGGCAGACTGAAACTGGGAAAACATATACAATGGAGGAGTTGTTCAGAGTATCGAAAGAGAGTTCCAATATGAGATATGAATTGTTTGTTAGCATGTTAAAGGTTTACAACGATATCCTAATTCGGGGAAAATATGGGTCTGTTTGATTTCAGTATGTATGTCATTAATTTTTGTAGTATACGGGACTGAGCTTTTCAAACTTAGACCACACGACTCAGTTTTGATCAAGCCTAATCCTTTGTTTGTGGATTATGTAAAGGTAACTTTTTTACTTTTTCTTATCTGCAGGTTTTGCTCCTCTTTTTATCATTATTTTATCTTAAACAAAGTGTGTGTACATCTTGTGGAGAGAATAAGTGTTCAGTAAACGAGCTGATTCTATATGGATTTGATGGTACACCAGCTGTGAATGTCGCAACTAATTGGTCTGAGAGTCTCAAAGTAATTCTTCGAGGAGCCACTCATAAGGTGCGATGTTAGATTCCATTGAGGGACTCGCAGTGAGATTTTAGTTTATTCTGGTTTATGTGAATTCATTGTTAGTGCTACAGGAATGGATGTATTATCTGAATATTGGATCTAAAATCGATATTTCATACAACGTGACTTCTTTGCTACCGTATCATGTGGTTCTCGTGATTGCAGAAGGTTCCTTGGGCTAGCATCCCTATTGTTTTCATCAAACTCATCTGAGCTTAGAAATTGTTATGGTCAATATTTTTGTTGTACTATTATACCAAAAATATGTACTCTGAGAATTAAAAGTTTTGCACGAAAGCAAGGTCTTACCGATTGGCTCGAGGACCTGTCATCGAATTCGACCTTATTGTGGAACCCAATTTATGGTCTGAATGCTGTTCATTGGTTGCGTTTGTATTTTCTGTTAATTACTATGTGATGAAAACTGCTACTGTCGAGGTATATAGTTAAAAGTAACACACTATAATGTTCAATATGGGGTTGTATATATTATACTCCATCCGTTCTTAAATGATTGTCATATTTTGACTTTTCATGGTCAACAAAATAAGAATTGAAACGTAAATATCTCTTACGCTACATGCGAAAAAATTATAAAAATTTGATATTTCAAAAATATATATATTGAGACGAATCTAACAAGATCGCATAAGACTATATTATTTCTTATCGTTTAATGAGAATTTATGATCAAATTTTGTAATGTTTGACAACAAAAAGTCAAAATGTGACAATCTTTTAGGGAAGGAGGGAGTATGAGATAACTGACTACACTATTGGGCATATAAAACTTTGATCTGCATTATGAAACAAGATTTAATCACCATGCTAATAATATAAACAACTTTCAGTTAGACCCGAGCGTTGATGAAGCAAAAGTTTGGCCCGGCAATTGCCGGGCCCGTGTAACTAGTTCTTTATGATCAGCAAGTTTATATCGTCTGTTAAAATTTCGATAACTATCACATTTTAACCCAGTTTAAATGACATGTGTTATTTACCCTTTGCATAATTTTATAATGTTCTTTACTGGCAATCAGAAATTAAAGCATGACGTTGAATCTAAAGAATTTACTGTTATATAGATTCTTTGACAGCTAATTCTCTTAATACTACAGTAATAATATCTAAATGTCCTAGCAGAAGAAGGGTTAATTAAGTCATCTGCAAATAGATCTGTGATCAAACGTCTTGATTCGAAATAGCTCGACATACTCGACTCGAAAAGATTCGGCTCAAAGTACCGTTCGAATGCATGAACCTTAAACCGAATCTTGATTTTAAGTATTTCCCGATCCGAGCCGCACCGTTCGAAATAGTCTGGCTCGCCCCCCCCCCACCCCACCCCCATTAAATAAGAGGGTTGAATACTTGAACCCCAATGCCAAAACACGCTTACCCTTTGGAGTTTGGACTTAGCCCAACTAGGCCTGTGATCAAACGTCTCGATTCGAAATAGCTCAACGTATTCGACTCGAAAAGATTCGACTCGAAGTACCGTGCGAATACATGAACCTTGAACCGAGCATTGATTGTTGATATCCGGCCGAATAGCACCGTATCGAACCTCAACTTAAATTTACTGGAATCGAATCCAAACTTTGCAATTGTTCGACTCGATTACAGGTCTATCTGCAAGTACATAAACTGCTTGAGTAAAAGTTATGGACCCTGTTTTGGTAGAAGTAATTTTGTCTCGTAAAGTATCCATTTCGGTACTCAAGGTAGGTTGATAGCCCGCGGGAGAAGGCATTCTACCCGAATGATATTATTATTTACGGCAAAAGGTTGGGATCACTTAACTTTGGGCTAGAGAACCATTTGATCACCTAACTTTTAAATGGTAAAGTTGATCACCTAACTTATAATATCGGTCCCATTTAACATAATTGTCATTTATAATGTTAATTAGACACTAATTATAACACGTGTCCCTCACATGATCACTAACCAGGGGCAATTTAGACATTTCATATATTAAATTTAAAAAAATTGATTTTAATAAAACCTCAAATCCCTAAAGCCATCCCCAGTTCAATCGATATTAATAGGGTAAATGACATCTAGGTCCCCGAGTTTTATGTTAAATGTCAATTAGGTCCATGAGTTTTTTATATTACCACTTTAGGTCCCTAAGTTTTATCTTATATGTCAATAGGGTCCTCTGACATTAAATTAAATACATAATTGACCATTATACCCCTCTTTATAAATAACTCAACATTTAATTAATTTTTATCTAATAAAATAAATTTATTTTTGTTCATAATTTAATTATTAAAATTTTAATCAATAATATTAAAATTAAATTGATAATTATGATAAATAAAAATTATATATATTAACATAAACTATCCAATTTGAATATATAAAATTATATATAAGCTATCAAATTATTTTTTATTATACAAATGTAATTAAGTATTAATAGTATATGGGGGTATAAAGGTAATTGAGCAACTCAAAATTGATGCAAGGACCTAAAATGGTAATATGAAAATCTCAGGGACCCAATTGACATTAAAGATAAAACTTAGGAACCCATATGTCATTCACCCGATATTAATATAACCAGTCTTTTGCCCTTTCTATCAAGGTGAAAGATTGAAAATAACATGAGGTTTCGAAGTCTTATTTGACAATTTCCCTTCATCAACATTAATTATAATTTGACTCAAACAAAAAATATTTTCCTCCACCTTTATTGATATACAATTTTTTTGTATCAAGCTTTGACATAACCGCTAAAATATAAAATAGTTAAAATTAAATTCATTTCAATATATATGTTTAAATTATCAATTTTATAATTTTTACACGGTTAAAATTAATTAATTTCAATATACATAATTCTCTTGCAACTTTAATTTTAATATTTTTTACAGTGATTAAAAATGTCCTCCAAAGACATTTGGCATCCCATGGTGGTCAAAATAAATCAGTCAAAATTATAAACGAAGAAGCCACCAACTCCAAGCACATTTTCAGCGTTCAGATACATAATCCAATCCACCATTATCAAATTGCTCATCGACCATCGTAAGCTCTACAATTTATTTCGATTTTATTAAACAAAATACCATTTTATTTAACTATTTTGTATATATTTTCATAAATTTAATTAAAGACTCAGTTTTTTGTTATTTAATTATTTATTGATATTATAAGGAAAAACCCTTTTCAGGATTTGGTTCAGAAGTAAGAATTATGTCAAG
Source organism: Echium plantagineum (assembly GCA_003412495.2). Classification (NCBI taxonomy): domain Eukaryota; kingdom Viridiplantae; phylum Streptophyta; class Magnoliopsida; order Boraginales; family Boraginaceae; genus Echium; species Echium plantagineum. The sequence goes on along the minus strand of QFAX02000301.1, from coordinate 113,863 downwards.
TGAGGATGATTTCACCTTCTGTCAAGTAAGTTTTCTAAGAGACTAAAGTTGAAAATATGCGAAAATTGAATTTTTACTATATACAGTATGTGCTTATTAGGTGGCTAATTTTGATGATAAGAATATGTAAACGTTGATTTTTTTTTAAACTTTATATGCTTAATAGAATAATAGGTAGCTTATTTGATGATAAAGATGGAAAATTAAATTTTAAACTGTATATATGCATATAACTTGGCTAGTTTGTGTGATCAAGATATGTAAATATTGACTTTTTACTATGTATACGATTATTAGGTGGCTAATTTTGATTAACATATGTAAATTTTTAGTTGGCTAGTTTTTTGATGATCAACATATGTTGGATCTTTGACCTTTCAAAAATATGTAAAGATTGTTTTTGTTACTCCATTTATATTTATTAGGCGGCTAATGTTGATGACCAAGATAAGATTGATACACAAAAAGTAGCTCAAAACATTAGTAAGATCAATATAAATGATGGGTCATCGAGCAATAGTGGAAATGATCGAAGTAATGGTAATGGTGTGTTGTGGAAAGATGATGCTGCTATGAAGAAGGAGGAAAAGGTTGGTTCCTTAACTTTCAATGTAATTGATACATCGAAAAAGGGTGGTAATGAGGCTGGGAAACCTAAGACTGCAGTGAAGAAACCGCTCCCCCGGGCTAAAGTTCCTTTTGAGATAGGGTTTAGTCCAATGGACTGGCTTAGGCTAACCAGAACACATCCTGATCTTGCAGGTATATATGTTTTTTTATTCATTCTTAGCAGTGTATGAACTGTTGAATTTAAAACATGATCATTAGTAAATGCTATCGTGAAATGCTTTACATTCTTTATGTATTTTATCTAGTTATGAAGATTGGGAATATGACACTAGATATGATATCTTCAGTTTAGGTGACATACGTCTCACGTGAGCTAAGTAAAATCTATTTGTGAACTACTTAACATTGCTATAACAGAATTGCTGAACATTTGATTTTGAGATCAGTTACAACTACGTGGTACATGTGTGAGGGATCTGTTTTTCTTTGATCGTTATGTTGTTTATTGTCTGCTGACAATTAACATGCATGTTAAAATGGCATTTTTGTTGAATAGTAGTTAGAGTTGTTACTGTAAACTTGTTGCCATCGTCCTTTTAAAAAAAAATAAGTAGTTTAACATAAACATATTTCATATGTTTGCTATAGGATTAGGAGGGCAATCAAATAAACGACTCATATCCATGGATGAAGTTAAACAACACAAAACTGGAGATGCGATGTGGACTGTGCTAAAAGGCAGAGTTTACAATATATCACCGTACATGAAATTTCATCCAGGAGGTATAAAGCAGATTTCATATATCGTGATATTTCTGTCTAATTGAAGTCCTATTGATTTCTGTGGCTAATCTTTATTTGGATACTATTGCTACTCGCAATTGTTCTGTGCGTTGAGTTAAGTATTAGCTTACTAGCTACTGGTGCAAACATTTGAAAGAGCTGGGAATGTTTAAGCTCATGAGTTAAAAAGATTGGGTAAAGGATTAATCCCCCTTGCTGACATTAGGTTAACATTGGAGGTCATGTTATCTATTGAACTCTGAAGGTTATAAATATTGTCAAAGCTCGTTGTGTTATGCACAACTTTGGAATAGTAACTTGGGGGATTAGCTATCACTCATGGTGCGTAAAGGATGCTTATGGAAAAAAAGAGCATATGTTGTCTGGTCTCAATTTAGATGACAGATTTTACTTCATTCGTCATATATTACAGTCTCTAAGATAGATGTAATGGAAGCATTCTCTAGCTGTTAACCAAAATGGTGAGGAACCTGACTTAAGGGGGAATTCTTTTAAAAATAATCCATTAGCTCTTTTATAAAATTTCTCTTTGCTTGTTGAATTTCTATACTAACATGTGCCTATGATAAATCTAATTAGTGCATCCAAATAATCCATTATTTATATATTAGAGTTATCTTTGCTTGTTAAATTTGTTGGTTAACATTTTTGTGTTACGATATTTTCTATTAGGTGAAGATTTTTTAATGAAAGCAGTTGGCAAGGACTGCACAGCTCTATTCAGTATCCTTTAGTGTGCAACCATACGAGTATTATTTATTCATTTCTCTATCAGTCAGTTTAGTTATGAAAGGAGATGCAATAAACTCCATGAAAAGTCCGGAATGAAAAAACAAGCTAAAACCACAAAGATTATCTTTCATATAGATTTACATGAATCATATCTGGTATAGAAACATCACCTGCTCACAATAATTAAGCTAATGAGTGTAGTTTGGCCATTTGATTAGAACATTAAAAGGTCATGGCGTCATGCTATCAGTAACAACGATCATGAGCTTGTGTGCGTTGTATCTGAGTTTACATGGTGATCCTTAATAATTCCTAGATAAGTACCATGCTTGGGTGAATGCCGACGCCTTATTAGAGAAGTGCCTTGTCGGTCGCCTGGACATTCAACCATCAAAACAATAAGCTATAAATATTCAAAGAAATTATTGTTTGCAACACAGTGAATGCTCATTGATTTGTTCTGGCTAAGGGATAGTAGCCTTGAATTCTGTCTGTAAACTGGGAGATGTTCTCAGTCATATAGGGATTGTGTGTTTATCTTCCTGATATGTAAAAACAAATCTTTTATACAGAGCTTCATGTTAGAGCACATGTTTTCCTTTTTTCGAAGTTACAAATACTCATGTGATAGTAGGTACAACGCATATTTTCCTTCGCTCAATATCTTTGAAATATTGTACTGTTTCTTTAGTTTAATATGATTCTTTATAACAAATTGCACTTATTAAAAATCCCATTAAGAGTAGAATTACATATACATTTGACAAATTGAAAAAAAGGAAATAGTGGCATCATATGATTATAATATACTTTCAACTTGTTCTTTTAGTTGTATCTTTGTTAAATTAAATGTAACTAGATATTTTCGATATCTACTACTCCATATAAATAAAATTATATGCCATCAATTTATTTTTATTCATGAACTTATTTAGAAAATTTATACTCTGCATTGTACTTCCTGCGTTTTCTTTAGTTGTCGTTTCAGATCTTTTCACGTCAATTAAGAAAAATGACATTTTACACATGTCCTTTATTTGTGAATCAATTCACAATTACATTCACGTATTAGTATTATATTCTGGTTTAGAACGAACGAGTTGACATGAACCTCAGTTGTGCATATTAAGATTATTGTTGGATTTGATCCACATTTAATGAAATGTGACTTCCAAGTTATGAAGACTGTATATTTCAAGAAAATATGCATCACATGCCTCATTAATGCTTGATCTAATCTAGCTAGAGATGCATCACATGTCTCATTAATGAGCGATTTCAAATTTATAATTTCACCAAACCGAACCAAGTCTTATCTCACTAAAAAGGGTGAGCTAATTTGTATGAACACCGTCATTGCCCTTCTTACTTAACAGGGAACACCTTAACTTCATCAATGATAGGGCCACAAAGAGTTCCAAAGTCCTTGATTCTTGAGTGGTAAAATGAACTATAGAAAGTTAATCTTGTTCTGAAGTCAATGGCTTTGAAGGTGAGACTAGCTGCTTTAGTATGCCCTTTTCCAATGGACTTGAATGGAACCTTGAGGGTGTCTTTGGCCGCAAATGCCTCAACCATCATATCGCCATGACAATCGTTCCTTGCATCCCCGACGATGAATGTGAGCGTGTAGACCTTGTTAGGGACAGTCCTGATGATTTGTGCAATCGCGCTTTCTCTTCCAGCGACGAGCTCTATAGCGAATCTGCCTGATGGAACATTGAAATGCTTTGCATCAATGAACTTGACAGCCTTGAGTGACTCAATGATCCATCCTGGAAGAGGGGATGTTGAATCCTCCTGTTTGGGAGGGATCAGGACGCCGTGTGTAGAGTTGAACAGACGATGAGGACCCTCTTCGAATCCACCATTCTTAACCAACTCAGCTGCAAGAAAGTGATCAAGAAAATTGGTGATCTTCACGAAATTAAATAACAAAATGCAATCAAAGAACTAATCTACTACTAACAAAGTTTAATGCAAGCTCAAGTGTTCAACAGCATACATCTACTAGCTCCATCTCATGACGATTGTCTAGTTTCGACTTTTTCAAAAAGTTAACATATGACATTTACTACTAGTAGAAGCTGGTCTATTTCCTCAAACGCATGTAAAAGTTGGTCAAACTGGACAAGTTATCGAAAAAAGTGAAATTAGAGCATCTGCGAGTACACATACCTGTTGAGGCCTTAGGAGGGGCAAGCTCTTTGATAGCAACAGCATCAAGGAGAGGTCCACAAGCCGGGTCTTCTTGAACTCCAGGATTATGGAAGGTAATCTTCGCGACATCAGAAGAAGCTTTGAACCCCCAAGCATATGTGTCACCTCCATTACTACTATACAAAGTCTGCAGGGGAAGATCACCTGATTGAGGTGGTACTGAGACCCTCAAGACCTCATCTTGTGCACAGGTTTTCGATGCACTAAAAGTCAGTGCATAAAGAGTGCCCTTTTTCACAGGAATGGTTTGTGTGATTGAGGCATCATTGCCAAGCCTCACAGCATGGACACCATGTGCCACTGCAAAGTACATCCCCCCCGGCTGCGGACCGCCTGAAATGTACTCAACGAAGCCACTAATCTCCCATTTGGGTAGTGCATTCTTTCCTTTGAGTACTGTTTTTTTGATGTCTGTGTTCTTTGGTGGCTCCTCAAAGTTTCCATTTGCTAGGAGCCCTGAACACAATAAGATAAAACAGAATCAATATGTGCCCACACACAATCAAGAAATATGAGCCAAAATGCCCCAATGCCTCTTAAGAAACTCCCGCCTAAGCGGAGTAGAGGGTCGGATAGGACCCAACATTACCTCTTTGATAAAGGGAGGCTGTTTCCGCATTGACCCAAGAAAAAAGTGCAAATACTATCTACTGATTCACAATAAATAAGACGCGTAAGTAGTGTACCTTCAAGAGGAGTAGCTGCAAATGCAGAGCTGGCAAGAAGCAAGGAAAATGAAAGCAGTAGAGAAACCTTGACAACCATTTTAGCTAAATATACAGAACTATAGAAAGGTGAAAACTGAGAATACTCCTATTGCTTCAGTACTTTGATATATATAGTGCAATAATGTGTAAGATAGAGAGATGGGTGAGTTGGTTTGTGTTACACGAAGTAGTGAAGAAAGAGGGTGGGAACAAGATATTCAAAATCAGAACAGCAACCTCATATGTTGTCTGCTACTATAATTATATCATTAATCTCCTCCATAAATCATGCAATGGTGAATTGTACAAGTATTTGACTATTTTCACGACCCCATTTTCTAAAAAGTGTGAAACCGTCACACTAACGTCTCTTACGTACCCTGAATTGGAGTACACGGAGGAGGTAAATCGTGGGTTGTGTCTCACCTGATCAGGAGACTAGAGCTTGTGTGTTAACCACTTGAAACACAAGGTACTTTCTCATTGAGAATCGAACCTAGATTGCATGAAGATGCAAGGCTGTTGGTACTTTGCGCTCTAATTCTTTACCAGTTGAGCTATGTTTGGAGGACAAAAAAAAATGGAGTCCACGATCTGTACGGATATGTTATTATTTTAAAAAGTGGTATTGTCTGGCCTTAATTGAGCACCAAATAAAAAAATAAATATTTGAGCACCAAATATGGGAATTGTCAAAGGGTACGGACCCATAGGGAAATAGAGTTTAATTTGTTAGCGTGATTAGCTCCATATGCATGTGATGAACAATTGTTTTCGATAATTGGTGATGAGGTGAGTATCGAACAAGGATCTTCTGGTTATTAGCAATAGTCTTCTTCCACTAAGCTATTCGATTAGCTCTACATGCATGTGACTTTCTCTACATGATCAATTATCAAGCAATGTGCCGCCACATTGTTCATGTCTGTCATCTGCAAGCATTGTTGCCTTCACTCAACCTTCCATTTTCCACTCATCAAAATTAAATTCTAGGATTTATTTTCAACTCGCAAATGACTTCGAACACAACTCAAGTTAAAGAAATAATTCACTTCAATCATTTTCGTTCAAGATTATCCTAGTTCGATCAACCATGTTAAGAAAAAACCCCCGAAGTGACTAATCCGCTATTCTTTTCATTCTAAGCCCTACTTTAATTATTGTCTTGGTGAAACATTTTTATTTTTACGTGTTAAACTTTGACCATCAGTCATTGAGGTTTATTCCCAAATCGTCTTGACCATTAAATTGTGGATTATAGATTCCATATAAGACAAGAGCATAGATTATGGAAGATAGGAAGAGTATATATATACACCAAAATTGACCTGTATTAAAACTGTCTACTATAGTAGTTTTGCAGTCTATATCATAGTACATTTTCTTTGTAGTCATTACATAGCAGAAGCACCATTTAAATTTGTCAAAGAGCTCCTTCTAGTATATGCTAATCACATGCTTTCGACATACAAATGGGTATCGGATTGTATGTTACACTATGCGTAATATAGACTACCACATAAAATGTAACATTCGTTTGGAACTTTGTGACATGTACCGAGGCTAGAGAGATTTATTTACATAATTGAAAACTCATCATGAATCCCATCTAGCCCCCCCTTGAGACTATGTTGCTGGATTATCAAAACTGTTGCTGTGGTGGAAAACTCAGAACCTGAAAGAATATCACCAATAGGACCTAATTCTGGACATTGTTCCCAATCATTCATCCCTACTGTTAAAACAGAGTTAACTCTCCCATCTCTTCCTACAATGAAAAGTGAATACTGACTTTCCAACGTCCTCAACGTCGAAAACGTTTGTCCAGAGTTGTTGAGGTACTTTTCCACGTATGCTACCATCCCTCCTCCAACATGTGCGTCGTAGAATTCAGTGAAACATTCGTCGTCCTGCCTCATTTCTTCTTGGTGTTCTGATGTATTGATTTTACCTTTGCTGATTCTTGTGGAGACACTGTCTTCGTCACCTATATCGAGCAGGAAACGAATGACTGTTAGTTTTACTCCTGGATGTCGTGCTAGGCGCCCTGCAAACATCAATGCTTCGCGGTCATCCTTTCCACCGATGAATATGACTGCTGCACTGATGGGATCTGTTTTTCTTGTGATAACTGTTGTTCCGAGTCCTCTGTCTACTAGTATCCCCACAGAACACGGGGCTTGACGAAGAATCTGACAGACAAAACATGAACTGAATTGATCATCTACCTCATTATTACCTCATTTCATGCCTCAAACATCGTACTATCAATCAAAGAAGATACACAATAAGGAGACACGAAAATAAGGTACAATATCATATCCGATAAACGAATAATCAAGTAAGTGACTGATATGTGCAGTTACGCAAAATGTACCTTTCTATTGACTTGGCGAAAACCAGAGTTCCCGGTTACCAATTTCCCATCCATATCTTGAAGCTTATGAAACGGTAATACAATGAGTGAAACCAATAGGTCCTCTGCTAAGATACAAACATCGTGATGCAAGGTATTAAAGTAGGAAAGCGCCAGCTTTCGCTGAACGCTTACGCCTTTCCCAGCTGTATCCAAGTAATTTTGAACCATTGCACTGGTCCTTTCTCTTGATTCCACAACTTGTGGGTCGGTCACGGTCACAGAACTACCTCCACCGTTATAAGTGAGTGACTCTGCGATCTTATCATTTAATTCAATCATTTCAGTTAAGTAAATCATGATTCCTGCTTCGACCGACCCCCTTGAAATCTCCATCAAGTTAATGGCAGATGGGGCATTTTGAGGTCCATGAATACATAACAAGATGCTAAGTTCATTTGATGGATTGTGCCATTGAAGAGCCATCCTCTGAATTGGTGCCCGTTTTCTTGCTCGTTTGATTACATTAGCTACGACTACTGGCTTCAAGGCGATTGAGATCAGAACAACTATCACTATTGAAATAGCTGTAGTAGGACTTATGAGCTTGTGCTGCAATAACAAATTAGAGGAAACAACATCAGCTTCAACATGATTTTGTACCCGGAATTCACCTAACTCGAGTAGAATTATGAATACGAAAAACTTACTTGTGCAGCAGCAGCAGCCAAGTACAGCTGAAAACGGCCCTTGGTATTGAGAAACATCCCAATGGCCATTGATTCAGGCCAATGAAAACCCAACAAAACCCCACAAATCACTGATCCGGTAATCTTGCCAACGATTCCAATAAAATAAAGGCAAATCATTATCACCCATGACTTCATTTTTCGAGCTTCAAACTGAGAAAACTGAAGTAGTGTACCAACATACAAGAAAAACAAGGGATAAAACAGAGCACTGAAGAAATAGTTACCCTTATTAACCATCAGTTTCGAAATCCTTCCTTCTCGAGGCATCGAAAATCCAGCCAAGAATGCACTCAATATCTTATCATAATTAAAATAACTTGGCAAACTACAAAGAATAATCACATAGGCTATAGAAAGCACCAAATGTGAGCCTTTCATAGGTTTCCCTTCAGGATTTTCGCCATTCACCCAATTCATCACATATGGTGTCAACTTCTTTCCAACGAGATACTGCACCAGCAAAGTCACACCCACTTGGACTATTTTTTTGGACGTTTGAAGCTCGAAATTATTGTAACGGTCGAAAATTACAAACCCTGCTGAGATGATCAGAGTGAAGACAACATCTGAATGTATTCCAGCACCAACAACAAGCTTTCCAATGTCAGATTTTCCGATTTTCAGATCAGTGATTATTCGAGTGAGCAACGGGGAATTAGTCCCAGAGATGACAACTGATAAGCAAAAGGTGAATGCAGAGGTTGGATTTTCAGAAATTTTCAAGAATGGGATTACCCCAAATGAAAGGACTAATGTCGTTAAAACTGAACAAGTAGAAATCTTTGCTTCTTGCAGAGGAATATGTATGAATATGTTGGGGTCTATTTCAAGGCCAACCACAAACATATGACAAACCATACCAAAATCAACCAGATACATCAATGTATTGTTGATTTCGGTTCCAATATGTTTACGTACAAATGGTATATTACTCATTGTTAATCCAACCTGCATAAACGAAACACCGAATCACGAATATGGAAACACTTATTACTTACTATACGCTTATTATCTTATATCTATTGTAAAGTAGTCGATATTGTCTGCACTTTACTCTTGGTTCAACTCCATACTATTCATCGACCACATGCATGAATAGTTTAATAGTGGATTCGTTTTGAGGTGAATTGAGGTAAATCGAGATAAATCTATCCTCCATCCTGTTTTGAGTCGAAAGAATAGTCCACCTAGCTTAATCATAATAATTTTATTCTCCCCAAGATAGTAATTTAAGATATTCTCATTATTTTATTTTATATTACTCGAGTGGTGTGGGGAATAGATCATATGTTACACTTCGTATAATTTTTATTTATTAAATAGAGTGTCGTACAAACTGTAACGAACAGAACTTACTATTGATTCAGAGATAATTCGAGGCTGAGAAAAAGGACGCAGTATAAGGTGCAAGCAGTTGCAGAAGAAAACAGTGATCATGAAACCAACCATATGAATTGCTATATTCGCCACCTGTGTCACTGCAGATGTGCAACCTCCCGGGACCGAGGTGGCGTTGGTGGTGCCGTTCAAGAAATCCATATCCCCCTTCTTCTCTAAAGTAGGCTCAAAATATTATATTTCGATAACGAATTATATCGTTCAAACAACAACATTAAGTTATATTGTACCAAATGACATTGAAATAATAATTAATTAAAATAAACAACAAATATTGTTCATGATAATTGGTAATGTTTAAAGGGTCTTTTTCTACATGGAGAACGATGGAAAATTGCAAGTAGATCTTAGATGTGAAGATGCATGATCACTCCGAAACAGAAGTAACGTAGTACTACGTGGAATAAAATTGGTTGGTATAATATATATAAGGGTTGAGATAAACGAGGAAATTCTTGCAAAATACTACTCCCAATTTCAAAATACAATACTTTTTCGTTTGTTCTGTATGCAACTTTGATTAACAATAACTAATTAATTATAATATAAAAAATTGTAACAAGTTACTTTCATGAAAATAATCTTCAATATAAATTTATCGATATGAATTTTATATTTTTTGAACTAACGAATAATAAGTAACTAACGGTCAAAGTTGAACACGTCAAAACGAAAACGTTCTACATTATGAAATGGAGGGAGTAGTAATTTAACACAAAATAAAACTTTAAATAGCACAGTTCAAGTTGCACGTAATTGTTTCTTGCCAAATTATTTCGTTGCTTGATTTTATTTAAAGATTTGATTACCAGTGGGACACTTCTCAATTTTGTTAGGTATTCAGTATTCAATTTTGTTAGGTATTCAGTATTCATGTAAACCTGACATCAAGACGCTTTGGCCGAGTGGTTAAGGCGTGTGCCTGCTAAGTACATGGGGTTTCCCCGCGAGAGTTCGAATCTCTCAGGCGTCGATTTGTTTTTTATATTGTTATGCAAAACGGATGGAGAAATGTACTGTATTTTCCGTTGTTTTCTTGACTGCAAATCAAGTTTCAATTTTATTGATCTATTCAACTTAATCAATGTTTGTGTTCACAATCTATATATACAAATGTTACGGTGCGAAAATGAAACAAATTCACAACGAAAATTGATCACCAACCGATCAAAATAGGAACTGATAAGTAATTCCTAACTAAAAACTCAATGAACTGTTCAACACGTAAGCTCTACTTCCCTGATTAGATGAGACAGATCGTGCAATTTACCTCATCCGTATATTTCAGGTCCAAAGTGTGTAGGGATCGTTAATGTGACGAGTTTGCAATTAATAAATAACACACAACCAACCAATAATACATTGAATTATTAGATGCCCGGCAGATGGTGACAAGTGCCCCATTCCTCTTCATCACAAAATAATTAATCTATTGTCTGTTGTACACATATTCAACCACATATTTAAATCCTATTCAGAACTCTCTAGATACATTTCCAGCCCCAAGAACCCCTTTTATCATCATCATCTTCACCTCTGTTTTGTGTTTTGATTGTTCTTGTGTTTGAGATCAATGCTTCACTTCTTTTTCTCTGCTGCATTTTCTGCACTCCCTTTGACTTTATACATCCCACCACTCAGGAACTTGACTCTTTTCGTAGAGATTCTTCAAGATTTGAGTAGGGGATCAACTGTTCTCACTGGTAGAACATACCATCGTTGGCGATATGCTTTCTCTACCCTCTTCAGATGTCTTCCTTCGAACCGCTAGATGTGTAGTTGTTTCTGCTAAAATAACATAAGATTTGTACATGCCTCTATCTTCATACTGTTCGTCAAGTAGTAAATAATGTTTGCACTTCATGGGTCGAGCAAAAGTTGCATATCATCCGATCCTCCTATCCTACACCGACAGACTCTTTTGTATATTTTTTTTTGTTTTTTATGCGTGATGTTCGTGTTCTTGTCTAATTTTGAAGTGGTGAGGGAGTTTTTGTAATTTATATATGTTGAGAATCAATGGAACTTTTTTTTTCAGTCCAGTTTTTTGTAATTAAAAGTGTATCATTTACTTGAGTTCTTGATCTGCATTTTAAACTTATGTTGTAAGAATGAAACTTAGTCATCCTCAAACTGAATTTATGAATTGATTACAAAAATTACTAGTTCTGGTAATCTTTTCATCAAATGGATGCTTCTATTACACTCGTAATATTCAATCGATAAGAACCTAACTTTTACATGGAAGAATTTCCTCGCATTAAATACACTAAGATACTAGCATAAAAGACATTTGATACATCTAGAAATATTTTTTTTATCAATTATTAATCTTTTGTGTCGGGAATCTACAATCGCTATATAGAACGTTAGGAAATGACCTAAAATCGACAATTAAATTAGGAATACCTCACACTCCACACCTACAACCTGTCGAGCCAGTTGCCAAACCTAGGAGGTGCGATCTGATCTTCTCCACAATAGGTTGCATATAACAGATCAGCAACAAAATCTACAGTTTTCCATTTCCCAAAATCACCAAAAATCCATAATGGTTTATGCTATCTCACACAGACTCTCCAGCAAGCTACTCAAATCACCAATTACCTTCTTAAACACTAGATATTTCTCCTATCCACTAAACCCTAGTATATGCCCTGAAGAAATCTCACAATTTACTAACAAAGTTCAAGAATGGACCAGAAAAATCCCAGCTTTGTCCCAAAAAATCAATTTTGAAACTCAAAATCACACGAAATGTTATGAAGAAATCACAGAATTTGCTAACAAAAATCAAGAATTGACCAGAAAAATCTCAGCTTTGACCAAACGATTCAATCTTGGGACTCAAAATCACACGAAATGCTTAAACCCAGATACGGAAAAGGAAGAATTGACCAGAAGGATCTCATCTTTGTCCAGACAATTCGGTTTTGAATCGGTTTCAAGCATCCCAAATTTTGGAATATATAATGGAAACTTGGGGGTTGGGAAGCCTAGGTTTTTGTCAACATCAAATGGATCATTTGATAAAGAAAACCCAGAAAACAGGACTGAAAGTGCAACTCAGGAAGGTGAATTTAAGCACCAAGAGATCACTGGTCCAACTGTAGAGAGGGATTTATCCGCATTGGCTAATGAGACTCGGGAAGTTTTGGATAAGACGATGAGGAATATGTATAGTTTGAGTAAAGGATTAGCTGTTCTGGGGCTGTTTAATCTTGGTTTAGGTGCTTGGATTTCGTATTCTATGAAAGGCGTGGTGATCCCTGAGGTTTCATTGCAGAGTATTTTGGCCTTTGGATTGCCATTTTCGATGGCACTTATGTTGAGGAGGTCACTGAAGCCAATGTTCTTCTTTACTAAAATGGAGGAGCAAGGTAGATTGCAGATTCTGACTCTGACTCTTCAAATTGCTAAGAATTTAAATGTGTTCTTTGTTCGTGTTCGAGGAGTTTCCTATCTGTGTATTGCAGGTGGTTTTGCTGGATTGGTTTATGTAGTTTTGTCTAGATGAATTTCGATGTTATAAAGATTTTTATGTTATTAATAAAAGTGGGGTAACAGTTCATTTCCCCTGTTTTTGCATACTTGTTTTGAGTGGCAATATGCGACTGTTTCAATTGGTTAGAACCTAAATGGCATATGGTTCTCTTTTGTGTTTTGCTGGTGCTTCTGCTGGATTGATTTATGTTATATTGTCCAGATAAGTTTTTGGGCAGTTATAACATTCGTTGTCATTAATAAAGGTTAGCGAACCAGCCATTTGGTTTTCTTGTGTAGTATTTTGATTGACACTATGTGATTGTTTTAATTGGTTATGAAGACGTATGGTTCTCTCTTGTAGCTGAGTAGATAAAGACAGTTCGCAGATGAAGTATTGTTTTCGTCCCAAGTAATTGGTGACTTATCATGTTCCATACTGGAGATGAGTTATTCATTTGTCATATTATGAGTCATTAATGTGCTAAGTAGCCATTACCTTGAGCAGATATCCCTAGCTGAGATTTTTCCTGAAAATCCTTCTGCTTTGCTTCTAAACTGACTTATCATTTCTCTTAAAGTTCCATGACTGTGGAGCAATTATTTCAGCTCGTTATTGTGTTTTCGGTTGATGATTTAATTTTCGAGGGTAAGTCTCTATATACTTTTAGAGTTTTAGTACCAGAATTACAAGTTACTTTTGTTTCACTCTTTAAGCTGAGAATATGTAATCTAGTGTTGATTGTGAGTTCACAGTAGATGTCATGTGCTGAGAATCCTTTTTCTGCGTCGAATCTCATATGGAATTGAGATGGGAATTCCAATTCGTTAGTGTCATTGTTATCAATTTAGTTAGTTCATGGCACTGTCTTAGAGCTTATGCTGAGCTACCGGGTAAGCCCTCACTCTTATTCAGCTTTGTGTTGATCTGGTATGATTTTATCAAACATCTTTCCTGTAGTGTGTACTGAGTTTGACCTCTGCTAAGTGTAGATATGCTTGTTTGGTTGGAAGAGGATCTTTAAGGGAATGAGCCAAACAAAAGTAAATGTTCTTTCAGGACATCTTTTTCGATCAATAAGCCGTTTTTGGGCAGGCTGGGCGGGGATAATTGAGAATTAGAGATGCATGCTCCATTGCTAAACTTGATGGATAGTTTAACGACATCTTTGGTCTTTGTACTATGGACTAATTTTAGGAATTCAGACAGCGTTTTGAAAATTTCACCTTGATCACCTTCATATACTATAGGTATGGGAGAGTGAATACTCGACTCGACTCAATGAAATGATTATTTATTCGTTCAAACTAAACTCGTTTACGACCCCCATTTATGATAAAGAATCAAGTGATGACCTAATATTATGACTTATGAGGAATGGCAAAAGGGGAGTATATATTTGGGAGGAAGGATTCATATTTCCCATTAGGAGAGCTGGGAACAAGATGCGGATCTTACGTGGGCATCACATTCCATTTCCAATTATGGTATATGGTGACCACCTCCAATAATACCATAACATCCAACTACTAGATACCAACCTCTAATAGACTAAACCATTATCTACTATTCTACATGCACATAGATTTTAACTCGAAAATAGTCATGCCATTAGCTGTCTTCATGGGATCTTTTCTTCTGGTCGGGTTAGAAATTACCAAACGTCTAGAATTCCATCACGCTTGACGCCAATGATCATCAAACCTTGAGATAATTAGTGATCAATATAAGTTGTAGTTATGTAACGTAGTATTGTTTTACTTATAATTGAGTGATGTTCTTAATATAAGTATTACTTACTAACATTTGTATGGTAATTTGGTGCTAGACCTTGTGTAAGCACAATATTAACATATTAGAAAAAAAAAGTCAATATTAAAATATAACCCACGAAGTACTCCTACCACTTAATAAATATTAGAAATAACAAGTTCTTGAAGTTATTAATTAACACTCCATTGATGTAGGAGCTACCAACCAATATTTTAGTGTCTTTAGTAGTGCAAATTGCTATAAAAAAACATTAAATGATGGAAAATGCTTAATATATATTAAGATTTTATTTTAGAAAGTCAACGGAGTAAAATGGTCAAGCATCTTAACTCCTTATGTTGCAAAGTTGACATTTCTCTCGATACTCAACTATATATAAGCTAAATTCTTCATCATGACGTCTTCTGTGACTGTGGAACTAAATTCAACATAATATAGAAGATATGTCGGTCACCAAGAAAATAAACTTATTTATTAGGATAAATAAGGTTCTTGGCAAATATCAGTTCATAACACAATATATAATTGCATGAAATTGATCTCATAATAGTTAATATTTATAAATGTTATAGTTTGATCTTTAATTATCCCATGGAACTTTAATAAAGATTAAATTAAAAGTAGAATACATAATTTAAATACTTTTATCAAATATTAATATAAGCTATTATAATATTTGATCTAATTTTTCTTCAAACTAATTATTAAAATTGACTATGTTGTTTGGGAAAGAACAGGTAATTTTAGAGTAGAAAGTTATTGTTGTACTAAGATTTATTCTGTTAAGATTTTTCTAAAGGACTATCGTGTAATTTATACAAAATCTAGAAATCAAATTGTGTAACTAATGCATTATGAGATATCTTAAGAGAATTTTTTTTGTTTTTTTTGTAAATTAGCGATGAGTGAGTTTCGAACTCAGAATGTTCTGGTTACTAGCAAGAGTCTTTTCCACTAGGCTATTCGATTAACTTAAGAGAAAAAATTAAAAAAACTATAATCAATCCGAATTTTAGAATTTAGAGGGTAAGTGCTCCGTTGACCTTGATCAATCTACCTGATTAAGTAATAAACCTTATTTATTATACAAATAATGTGGTCATTAAAACCGAACTCTCATTTGTCGATTGTCCCAATCAACTTTATGAAGCAATATCCAAACTCTGATTTGTCAAAAGTTTATTATAATGAAAACATAACTAATAAACAAAAGGTGACGATATTAGCACGACTAATCACAGCTCATAACATCATAGGCTAATAATGTTGCTTTGTCTCTTCCAATCTTATCAAAGATCACCCATATTATTATATTTTTTACCCTTTGGTAAGTGTATTCATCTACTCTAACATAGTCGTTGGTATGATGAGTTTCGGTATATAACTCAACTAGTAAATTTTTTTAAGTTTAGTAGTTTTGTCTTTTTATTTATATTTAATTTTCATTAACAACAAATTTTGTATTTTATAGTAATTAACAGGCAAGTTCTAATCCACTGATTAGGTGAGGCACATCCTGCAATTTACCTCTTCCGTGTAGTTCATGACAGAGATGCGTAAAGACCGTTAATTTGATACTTTTACACTTTTTGTGTTCGGTATGATGAGAAAGGAGAGCAAAATAAGTACAAATAGTTATGATTTGATTTTAAAAAGATTGTCCAATTTACTTTTCATTCATTAGATTAGCAATATTAATTATCGCACATATTATAGAATTTATATTGAAGTTATCAAATATATTAAGATATTATCTTTTGATATATTTTCACAAAATATTATATTTGAATATATACAAATATAATTGTATGTAAAATTAAAAAGATCAATGATTAAAATCCAAAATTATTCCTAAAATAATAGATAAATTTCCTGAAATATTACTCTCATCCTTTTTAAGTTAAAAATATACGACACTATGATTGGATTGATTGACTTCTTAGGAAATATTTTTAATTTTTAAGCAAAATGACGAGCAAATTGCTGAAATGGTCCCTGATAGTATGACCGAGTTGCATTTTGGTCCCCAATAATTACACGGTTGCACATTAGTCCCCGAAAGTGACAAAAAAGTTGCACTTTAGTCCCCACGTCAAGGTTTCTGTTAACATTTCAGGTTTAGACGTTAAAATTGGGGTAAAAATATAATTTGTAAGACTTAAAGTTGATTTTTTGCCCCTATGGTGTCAAAATGAAACTCCACAATCCTAATTGAGGTGAGGAAGAAAGGGAGTTTTAGCGGGAGGGGGTTCTGGAGTTTCATTTTGGCACCAATTGGGGCAAAAGATCGACTTTAAATCTTAAAAATTATATTATTACCCCAATTTTAACGCTCAAACCTGATATGTTAACGGAAAACTTGACGTGGGGACTAAAGTGCAACGTTTTGGCCACTTTCGGGGACTAACGTGCAACCGTGTAACTATTGGGGACCAAAGTGCAACTCGGTCATACTATCGGGGACCATTTCAGCAATTTGCTCCAAAATGACTATTGAACTATCACATTTATTTCTATGCGTCTCTTAAACTATTGTTATTGTGTGATACACCCCCTATACTAACCCATCCTTTCTTCTTCAACCCACCCGACCCTCTGATCTGTCCGTGTACCCAACACACGATTGAACCTGCAAAAATTGTAAATGTAGTCGAACAACTGTGCATGTAATAGCTTTATCGAAGAAATAGCAAAATAGTTTTTAAGTCAGGATAGTTTTCTAAACCTAATAATAATTAATACCAAAATTTTGATGTGAAATGACTATTATGTCCATTATTTGAAAGTGTGATAGGTATGAAACTGTAATTAGAGATAAAATGATCAGTTTACTCCAAAATAAACACTATTTAGATTTATAAAGTAAATCCCACGCACTAGCAATAATTCTATACATCCACCATCCAATATTATAAGTATGATATTATAAAATGTTGAATATATTACAAATATGGCGGTTTCATCTCTCTTTTATTGAATTGTCACTAAGATAACAAACCAGCAGCCAATTGAATTGAATATGTAAGCAATGTTGTGAAAGCTTCAAGGTTGTTGATAACCTTGAACAATATTAACCACATTCAACATTAACACACAGTTGACACAAATGTCAATTATTAGTTGACTCTCTAAAAGGGACAAAAAACCAAGACCCATGTAATTACCCTTTTGTCCACATCTTTGCAGGGCATTTTAGTCCTTTCAAAAAGGCTGCTGCTGAGTCAGCAGTGGATTTGTACAAGAACAGCACTTGTGATTTTCCATAAATGGGATGTTCATGTGATTTGTTGGATGCTTGTCTGTTTTCTCACCATTTCTAATGGTCACAAAGTACACCTCAAAAAGCTATCTTTCTGACCAACTAAATTCATTTTTTCTCCAGTTCTGCAAGCCTTGATTTCAGTAAAGATCTCACAAAACTTACTATTACCACAACCACAAAAACCTGAAATTTTTTTCAGGTACCCTCTATCATTCTTGGTAAGTGGCATCCTATATCTCGACCCGACAGTTTATGAAACGTCGCCATTTTAACCAACCGGACAGTTTATGAGAGGTTAAATCAAGAATCGACTAGCGACTAGCCCTTATCTTGAAGTCATTTGGGTTGGATTTTCATTTTAGATACTTGTTGATGCTACTTTTTGCTTACAAATGATGTTTACTCAAGGGGGTATTTCAAGAAACATAAGTAGCAGTAGTAATAATACTATGTTGTTTTCTGGGGAGTCTAGTTTTAAGCATGGTGTTGAAGGCAAAGATTTGGTGATGCCTTCAGATGCTTTGCAGCAGCAAAGTTCTGGGGGGCTTACAAGATTTAGATCAGCTCCAAGCTCATTTTTTGCTAGTTTTCTTGATGGATTGAAAGTGAATGGAACAAATTCAGATTCTTCTGTAGGTGAAGATGAAGCGGAGAACATGTTTTCGGGCTTCATAGGTTGTAATAATGAGTCTTTAGGTAACATGGGTGTTCATGATCTGAATGAATTGCAGCAAGAATCTAAGGGTTTGAAGCAGGAAAGGACAACAAATGAGTATGTTCAGAGTGGGATCTGGAATGGTGATTCACAGTTGGTTTACGAGAAGACTTCGATTAATGGTGGAAGTAGTAGTAATGGAGGATCTTATAGTGTTGGAAGTGATCAGAATCAGATTCAAATGGGGAGGACTAATAGTGGAAATTGTTCTGGTAATCTTCTTAGGCAAAGCAGCTCCCCTGCTGGATTCTATGCTGGTATGGAACTATTTTTCTTCTCTATCTGAATGTTTATCTTTTTTCAAAGGGTCATTACTCATTACACTACCTGCGCTTCTCATATTGAAATAGTATATCGTGTTTTCACTTCAGTCTTGGATCGATTGGGAAACAGTCTCCCTATTTTTGTTAGGGATAGGGATAGGCATAGGCTGTTTACTATCCGATTCACCCTTAACCTGCTTGGCGGGAGCCTCTTCATAGGCATTGGAGTATGTTGATGTCGATGTTGATGAAACTGAATATTTAATTAGAATTGTTAGTTGATTTATACATCTGAATGTTGCTAAATTATGTCCTGACTCCTCAGACCTTATCTTGTTAAATTATTATTGAGGCTTGAAGCGCTCAGATTACCAGAAGTATAATCAATTTTTCTTTGTTCCTTTTCGATTAATTGGGTTCTGATGGGAAGTTACTTTTAGCTGTACAATGAGTATATTTGTGTTTCAACTTACAAAATGTTGTTAAAGTTTGTCCAATTGATCTCAGGATTTGATGTTATGAGAGAAATGAGAAGTTTTAGGCCTAATAATGGAACTCTTGGTGAATCCATCTCTACGAGTAGTGGTTTAAGTAACCATATGAACTTTACATCTCCGCCATCTTCTACATCAAGGTTCATGCCCAGCATAGCTGAAAACGCTAATGAAAACATAGGAGCTGAAAGCCCCAAGGCCAGTCAATTGATGAATGGAACCAATCCGAATGGCAGGTCTTATGTGCCTAGCTTCACCAATGGCTCTTGGAATGATCCAACACCATCCAATAGCTTGAAAAGGAACCGTGACGGTTGTGATATGAAGATGTTCTCTGGTTTCAATGGATTCGAAAGTCAGGTAATATTGCTGATCATATATATATATAACTTCACATATTTTGGCTGATGTGTAGTTCTGACAAGTTTTATCCCTGGCTATCAGAATGGTGAGTCCAGAAATGCTACTCCTAGTTTAATTCACCAAATGAGCTTGCCGAAAACCTCTTCTGAGATGGCTGCAGTAGAAAAATATTTGGAATTTCAACAAGACGATGGTGTTCCCTGTAAAATCCGCGCTAAACGAGGCTTTGCTACTCATCCTAGGAGTATTGCAGAAAGGGTAAACTCCTGATCTTTGTCAATATTCACTCTGCCAACAAACAATTATCTCACCTCACCTCGAATGAACTCACACATCACTTAACTATAACTTTGCAGATGAGAAGAAACAGGATTAGTGAAAGAATGAAGAAATTGCAAGAACTTTTCCCAGATATGGATAAGGTAGATATCTGATTCCCTCTTCATTATGGGGCCTGACAACATTTTCCCGACCCCCCTTACCCTGCCCGCGTTGGGGCCTCCTTTGCGAATTGCGACACGCTGACGTCTCAACTCTTTTCAATGTTTCTTAAATTTTCAGCAAACAAATACAGCTGAGATGTTGGATTTAGCAGTTGACTACATAAAAGATCTTCAGAAGCAAGTTCAGGTGAGAAAAGCAACCTCATCTCACATGAAAAACTACAAGACTTTTAGTACTTTATTTTACTCACAAGATTACCATTTTTTGTTTGCAGACACTCACGGATTTGAAGGCAAAATGCACATGCTCAAGTAAAAAAAGCCCAGTTTCATGATCATATCTATATAAATAATGAGCTTAGTTAGGAAAAAGAGTGGCTTGAAAGTGGTGAAAGTGTAGTTTATTGGTTCCCATCATCCAATAGGAAGCCATGTATAAAAAGTCCAAAAGGCAGGTGTAATCTTGAGATCTAAGATTTGACTTATTAAATTAGTCCTCTTGGAACTTTGTACTTGTGATTTGGAACATCATGCTCAATTGCATCTATATTTTCATTTTTGAAAGCATCTTTATTGCAACTTAATCGAGTACCCTTCAAGGTATGAAGTCATTTATATCATTGTATGTCCTCGGATATAACTCAGTTGGTAAACAGCTTGGGTGAAAACCTCTCCTCTTCGCACGGCGTGAGTTCGTGTCCCGTGAACGACAAAATCTCCTGTTGGAGTGGTAACCAGGCAGCCCATGTCTTCAGACCCTCTGAGGCACATCCCGCAATGAACCTCCTCGTGAACATAGTGAGATTCAGATTTTTAAGATAGAAATTACAGTTGTCATGCTTCCATTAATATATATCGAATGAGACATTACCCGTTATATTTCCATTAGAATGCCTTATCTTGATGCTGATATAGTACATACATAAATTTTACTATAAAGAAGCACTAAGAAAGAGAAGAAAAATGGACATATATTAGTTATATAGTCCACAAAAATGCCTCTTTAAGGCCAAACCTCAATATTTGAATGAATACAGTAATTAAAGTTTGTACTTTGTAATATTGAATGATGAGTTTGTACTTTGTGGTATTGAATGAAGAAAATGAAAGTGAAGATCAAGCCCCTACCCCATTAGTAAGCTGGAGGTTCATCTTAATATTCATGGAGGCCAATTCCGCGGCCAAATATTTGAACACATACGGCATTGCAACAGTCTCCATTCCTTTACTTGTCTTGCAGGAAACACAAGTGACCTTCTTCGGGACCCTGGGAGGTGGTAGCCCCGACATCTGCTGTACTGGTTGCTTGGGTGGCTGGATCAGTGCTATTGTCATTATACTGCCGCAAATGGAACATACATCCGCTATGTGATGATCAGAACTTGTGTGCAGCCTGTCATGTAGTAAGTAAGCTGCTCCATGTGCAAGAAGGGAATCACGTTCCATTTCTCCAAACCGGATACCTCCACCGCGCTTCCTTCCTTTGATGGGCTGTCGAGTTATTTGGTCGACAACACCAGTAGAACGAACCTGAACATGAGTTCGGTAAACTTCAGGTGCAAAATTACAATGCCTGATCCTTATAAGTATGTGGGAATCACATTAAAAGAAGGATAATAGGAAATATTTTAAATGTCTAACGGGAAAGAGATGAATGTTCTCACCTGAAACTTGTCGGAGACCATGTGCCGTAGACGTTGATAGTAAACTGGGCCAATATAAATTTCACAGGTCATTTCTATCCCATACACTCCGCTATATAACACCTCCACACCATGGTAGTTGAAACCAGCGGCTGCCAACTTGCTACCAATTTCATCGACAAGAGAACTTGAATTGGAATTTTGGTCTTCATCAGCTTTTTTGACTGAGTCGGGAAATGGTGTGGCATCGACAAATTCTCCACGTAGGGAGGCCCCCTATGAGACAAACATGAAATGAGTAGCTTAATATGCAAGACAATCTTAGAATGAAAGACCACACAAAGACACATTCTCTTTCATATAATATATGTGCTAAAGAATGATGTCAAGTCAATAGGTGCTAAGAACTCCCACAAGGCAATAAAGATCTAATCTCGAAATGATTACAGCGCTACTAGATCCAATTTCATATGATACAAGGTTACATGGACAAAGTACTAAGATTTACCTTTGCAGACATAGATTCCAAGAGCATCCCTATTGTCATCCTTGAAGGGAATGCATGTGGATTGATGATTAGATCAGGGCGCATTCCTGTAACAACTGAAAATGGCATGTCGATGTCTGCCCAAAGCTGAGAGCAAACACCTTTTTGCCCATGTCTACTGCTAAATTTATCACCAATTATAGGATTTCTGGACCGTCGAAATCGGATGTTTGCCTGCCAGAATAATTATTAACATACTAATGCTAAGACTGAAGCAAAACATCTAGTCAAACATATTAAAAAATTTAGAATAAATATATGAGCGATAGGAATGATTCGGGACAAAACTACAACAAAAACTCTATGCCAAATAACAGGAAACAAGAGAAACTAATTGCATGATCTGGCTAACAAGGCAAAAATTATGTCCACTCCAGTACGTGCAACTTATATCGACACTAGTGACAGATGACACAAATTTCGGGGTATTAAAACATACCACAATTAATAAGATCAGCAGCATATAAATGTTCCCTTTAATATGACCATATTTCATGTCATGCACTAACGTACAGGTCATATGATAAGTACAACACTGAAACTATAAATGATCACTCACCTTCTTCCGATTTTTCATATCAACTGATACATAATCAATGATGGCAGGTTCTGATCCTTTCAACTTCATCATCCGTGTTTTACCTTCTATTTCGTTGTAAATGCTACAATATGGTTCTTCAGGATTGATCCTCTAGGATTTGGCAGAAAGGTTCATTAGACGATCTCACAGTAAAGATCCAAAATATATATAACCATCTAGATACCTGTCCCACATATGGGAAACCATCTGTATCAATCAAATGATGGACTTGCTTATCTTGGTTGCTTCTTCGAAATACTCTTTGAGCACGCGTGGAGTTACTGCTTCGCTCAGTCAAGTCAATGGATTCTGTCTACAAAATATATCACTAGCTTAGATAAATATCACAATAGTCAAGACACCATCTCTCTAATGTTTCATGTTCACTTGGGTACTTGTGATTACCGTTACACCACTTATGGTTTCATCGCTCTTCTAAATGTATTTCAAGTTAGTTATCTACTCAAAAATAATTTCAAATTTTTATCACCAAACTAACTTCAAATGTTAAAGCACCAAAGAGTAGAAAACTAGTAAAATCTATTTTAGGCCAGGTTTTTAAAAAATTTAGGTGGATAAGCAGCTCAACTCTTTGCATATTTCAGCTTTCTTCAAGCCAAAACAATTTTCCTATTATGAAGCCCAACAGAAACAAAATTAAGGAAGACTATTAAGCAGGCAGCTGCCGGGAGGCACAGAAGAGAAGATTGAACTGATAGACAAGGCTTCATATGAATGCACGAGACTATTAGACAGCATGAATGAAACAATGAGCATCAGATTTTGAGAAAAACTACTAAAGTAACTAGTGATCCTTCAAATAGAGACTTTAACAGATGGGCAACTGAAAGTACACCTGATATATGTGGCCGTGGCACATCCCACGTTCTGCAGACGATTTATTCAGTAACATAGCATCCTCCATATCATATCTACATAAGAGTAACATCATTGACACATATTTCGCATTAAAGTCAGAAGAGGTTGCTAGATACTGACCCTGAATACGATAGAACAGCTACAATTGCATTTGTACCAAGTGGATAGTCATCAATGCCGTACTTTTCATATGCTTTTGTGCGTACAATAGGAGTTTGGGGAGTCTGTAAGATGTCCAAGTTAATTTCGAGAAAATTTATGAGGAAACTGTGAAGGAATACAAAGTAAGATAAGAAGTTAATCTGCTTATTGTAACTCACAGGTGATGCCAGATCACAAAAGATGCTTTTTGCTTATGCACAAAACATTTAAGAAAGCTAAGAAAGGAAGCCTGGCGGAAGAACACTTACCATTCTGCATGACTATCTCCAATACATGAAATATAAATGGCACACTTTGTGAGATAATTATTCTGCATAACTATACATAATACATAAATCAAGCTACAATCATTCTGCATGACTATCTCAAATACATGAAATATAAATGGCACACTTTGTGAGATAATTATTCTGCATAACTATACATAATACATAAATCAAGCTACAATCATCACTGTGTTTCTCAGTATTGAGAACTCAGTCCCACAATAGTAGACTAAGACATTCCGCGTGTAAGAAGGTTCATGGGTTTTATCCATCTATTGTCAATTGTTTAGTATGGTTGCCCAGGGATACCAACGCGGTATCATGAGCCAACTACAGTTAAGGCCATGAGTAAGCATGATGGTGGACCAGGTTACATGCGGGAAGGTATTAAGATTTAGAAAAACCCAGACTCACATTGGTACATTAATACATTCCGGGTGTGTTAATTAGTATCTGGGCTATGTCGATGGGTGTACTTGAGTTTGTGGGCTTTATCCATCTAATCTTCATTCTCACCAAGAGTTAAATTTTTGGGGTAGTTGTCATCTTCTGCAGTTATGCAGTTCTACCAACTGACTTAAGAGATGGATATAATGCATTAATGCAGTATAGCAAGAACTATGTGGTATCGGTGGCAGCACTACAAGATCGCTAAACACTAATTGCATTGTAAACACAAGCCAATCATGTAAATGCTTGAAGGTACCAATAAATAAAAAAGTATTGAAGTATATAAAGTATAAACTAAAGTATAGTCGGCGATGGAAAAAATATACGCTTCTATGCAGATGCCTCAGTAAAGTTATGAGAGGTAAATTACCTGAAGATGATACAGCTTTTGATCAGCACGACAATTAATAGCTTGTGAGGAGAAACCCATTGTTTGTTTTCCCATCTGTAAAAAGTAAAGATGCAAAAAATGTGATTACTGTTGGTGGATATTTACTCCGTTCATATTTAGTCGGGACTAATGTCATTTTGGATTTTTGGATTCACTTGCACAATTCTATAATAAACATTTTGTCCCCTTTCTACCACTACTAATGTGTTAATATATGCACTGACATCTCTTTTACAACAAAGGAGTATTAGTACTCAATATATATTAGAGGGTCTAAAAGACCAAACAAGAAAATTCAACTTGATTGTAACAAATGGTCAGAAGTCAAACTGGCCTAAGTAAAGTTGGATAGGAGGAGCGAGTATTTATGGTTAAAATGCTTATGTATACATGGCTTGAGAGTACCAGGAAACATAGTCATGCCAACTTTGAGAGACAGAACAGTACCTGGCACTGATACATGTTTCGTGGACTCTGATTATGATCAGACCAAGGTGTCAGATTAGCAACAACACTGAGAATTCCCGTCGGATGAATTTCCTCATGCGTAGGAGGATATAAGTTTCTCCTTCCTCCATCTCCACCATCCGGACAACTTATTTCCATGTATACCTTTGGTTCAGACAGAAGGTAATTAATATAGCATTTTTAGTCTGAATTAGAAAAGCACAGCACATCAGAAATGTTCTAGTCTTACCTGTTCAAGAGGTCCAATGAATTCAATGTCATTGGAGTCTTGAGGAGGTACAGATATATTTTTTACTGGACGAACAAATCTTGCAGGGGACGTGAAGAGGTATAAGCCAGGATAAGCCCCACACATGCTGAGTGGGATGTAGCCCACCTCCAAATCATGAGGAATCTGATACATGAGGCAGTGGGTGCATTTTTATGAGAAACAACAACTTGAAAATACAAACATGGAGAAGACAAAGATAAACAGACCGGTGATTTTGCTGACAATTTCAATTTCCTCAAGTGAATTATAGCTTTCTCAACCCAAGCAGATGGTATCGAACCAACTACACATCCATCTAAGAGGACCGAAATAACTTCAGGGGGGCCACCACGCAAACGTTTAGGTAAAGAAGGCGTCATACCAACTCCAACAAGAATGCTCAAAATTGACCTTTTAATTTTAAAAAAATCTCTTATTTTGCCCCCTGAGTCATAGAATGAAGTAATGCCTACAAGAAAGTAAACCAGGAAGAAAAATTGAACTCACAGTTCATTCGGAAAGGAAAATTAAACTCGCGCCTAGAATAACAGTAAGTACAATTAACAGGAATAGTTTTACATGAGTCAAAGGGTTTAAGTACACAATTATGGTTCTACTCAATAGACTTATCTAGTTCCATCATTAGATTTTTGGTTTTCAACAGTTGTTAATGTTTTTATGCCCAACCGTGGACACCTTTTAGAGGCATGAATTTCTAAACAAAAAGAAGTGAAAATTTTGGATTTGGAGAAACAAGATTAGTGGATCTTCAAAGCATAGTCTTGGTTGTTATATTTCTTGAAAGCTATGAAATCAAATGCTTCCAAAATAATCAGGTATGAAACAAACTTTCGCTGTTGCACAGGATGAAGTCAACCACAATGGAGAAATTATTTCAAGTGATTGAAACTATCTCCTAAATGTATCAGAAAAGTAATAAGTGGTCCAAGAAATGAACGCATGTTTTCACCAAAAGAACTATCAATGAGTTCTACTTAACAAATGAGTGTATGAAAAATAAACAATCAATAAGATGAACTTACGGCATGAAGCAGTCATATGATTAAGTAATCCACAGGGTTCACCATCAGGTGTATGAACTGGGCACATGAAGCCCCAAGATCTGCAAGAGGAATAAAAATAAATGGAGCAAGCATGAGAAAATTGAGAAATATCAGATGAGAGGATTCGAATAAAATACGAAAAAGTGAGATGACTCGAAGACTAAAAAGAAAAATACAACACAGTTTGTCCTTGAAAAAGGCACTTACTCGGGTAACAATTTTCTCACACTGGTGGTGCGAAGGCCAGCAAAAGAAGCACCTCGATGTACTGCTCTGAAGTGCGATATAAAACGCAAAAAGTTTAACCTTTCCGCCATTACTGTCATTCCAGCTTTCTGAAGGACACAAGCACAATCCAGACTAATCATGTGAGAACTTCACAGAAAAGAAAGATTTGCAATAGAGACTATTGCTAAAAGAAATTCAGATTTTAAGAATGTTTGCCTAGCTAAATTTTTTTAGACAAACTGTCTGCTCAGAAAAGTAAGAAGACCACAATTTGGGACCTACTAGATAAATTTAAATATAAACCCCACGTATGCTGAAAGAAGAAATGTCATGCTACCAAATAGAAGAATTAATCATGGTTTATCAGCAATAGTTGAAAAAATATTACAGAACAAAGAAAAGACATATGTGCATAGTGGGGCAATGATTTTCCCACTCCACTACAGATGGAATGAAAAAACATTGTCCATAATTTCTAGCAGTTTCTATGTGTTTACGCAGGATTTATTACACCATGTAGAATGTGACTTGTATGATGTACATATCGAGTGTTTTGACAGGTGGTTCCATACCTCTACAGCTACAAAGGGTATTCACAAAAAATCAGACATATAAAGTTAGAAATATGATTTGGAGACGAGGAAAAAATTAGTTCATGCAAATATATTGTCACATGGTTCACTGTCGATAGGGGAAAAATGTGATATGTGTGTGTATATATATGTGTGTGTGCAAAGAAATTGCAAAATCTAGAAACAAGGGGAGGATAAGTATACCTGCTGTAGATCCAAACCGGACTGTGTTGCCAATCTTCCTGTCTTAAGCATATTCTCGATACTTGAGCTAATAGACTTTGGGGAGTTCTTGTCAATGATCTTCTTAACACTGACCACTGCAATATGTCATTATAGAAATGGAGAATAAGTGCTGAAGAGTTGACAATAACTAATGACCATGAAGCTCACATTTAACAGATTCATTGCACAAAGAATCTTCATAGAACTAAGCCCTATCACAAGTATAGCACCTGCCTATACAAAGGCTATGTGTTTCTAGCGCTGGGGAAACCATGCTAGTATCTTGTTACTCATCCAAAGTTGAGGCTCAAACCTACATCATTTTAGCGTAAAGAAGATATAGGTGTGCCCATGCATGTCTATGCTTAAAAGACTGCCTATATGAAGTATCATTGACAATATTAAAGTGTCCATACTGCACTGGTTAAAGTAACTGCAGTTTTAACTTTGTACCAGAGTTAAGAAGAACAGGAAAGAACAAATCTTACATTGATGATGATGCAAACAGTCTATATGACAGAACAGAATTCCACAATAGGCAACTATTGAACAACATAATAACATAGTGACATACAGTTGCCAATATCGAACTTTTTGTTGGGATTATCAAGATCGTCCATGATCATCCGCTTTACCCTAAGTAACCACTCTTGCAGTTTTTCCTACAATGGAACAGAAGCGAAGTGTTGATATGCTTTTCCTACAATATGTCAAATTAAAAAAACTTAAAATTGTATTTTCATTCTGATAAAGGGGTAGAAAATAGTACACCCTAAAGCATGCTGGATAAAATGGGCAAGGTTAAAAATGTAACTGGCGATGAGGGGAAATATATAACAGATCTGTGAACAATATAATGGATACTCAGTTGCAAAGCATGAAGGTTGACAGGAGAAAAGTGAAGCAATTATATACTTGAAATCCCATTGTCAGAGGTTAACCACTTTCATCACACCAAAAGGCCACTAATCTCTAATATAAACTAGCGGGTTACATTTCTCGAAAGTTATCCAACTACTAAATTAAGGAACCAATAAAGAATCAACTCCTGCTAAACATTCTTAAGGGATTCCAGCAATAACAGTCAAATAGCCTCTCTACGACATACCTCATATGGTTAACTATTGTAATTGTAGTTTGCGTCGTCAACATTGTTGTCATTAATAAACTAAGTAGTAACTATCTCATGTGTCCAAAGGGTCAAAATGATTTATAGAATTTTGGACTGCAGAAGTGACTTTCAACTTTCAAAACATGTATTTGATCGATTCGCACCTTAAGATATATTGTTATCAGGTGACCAGGCAATAACACCTCCTGATTTTGCAACGCATCTGAGTTGTCTGGCATGGAAGTACCATCTACTAGGGAAAATAGCTTCTGCAACATAAAACTGTAACAACTCTCGTAGTGAGTAACAACGTATCTGGAAAAAATCATAGTTGTTGAGTAAATAAAAAAAAAGGCACTAGTAAGTAATCAAAATCAGATGATAAGAAGAAAACATAAACTCCATAAATTTAAAGCTTTAAAATGCCTTGAGATCAAAACTAACATGAGGAGAATAAACTTGTCGTGCTTGTTGTCAAGATGTACAAGTATGTAATCTCTCAGTACAGCCTCAGCAACCTGGTAAAATTCCAACCAAAGGGATAAATGAGTCGAGAACGGAAAGGCTCTACTTTCTGTATTTAACCTCCCTTCACTTCCAAGTTGACATCTTCCTGGGACAAATTTACTGAAGCAATAAGTTGAAACTTACAGCAGAAAAACTATCATTCTCATGTCCTGTCATGACCGGCCGGAAGTGTTCTCCTGGATAATAACCACGCTCAGATTAAACATGAATTGCCAAGAGTAAAACAACAATTAACCAGCTTACAAAATCTGACTGACCAATATGTCGCAAACAATGGGATCTTCCAAAGAGAGATAATGCATGGATTTCATCTAGAATAATTTTTGCTCTTTCACCAGTAAGTTGGGTGCCAACACATCCTTTTGCACGATCAAACTTCTCATCATAGAAAGATGTCAAGCTTGCATAAATTTCATGATCAGTGGCCTCAGTAAGTGCCTATAATAGTTTTATGTGGGAGGAATACTATCTGTGAGAAGAGGAAAATGAAGAGACTGGAAGAATATAGGTCTCACACAACATTAACCCAAATAACATTCTTGCACATGCATTTTCTCTCTTTCAGTTCTCACTAGAACCATTTCCTGGTTACAATAAGTTGAATTTAATGATTGACCTTACAGCTCTATTAGGCTTACAAAGTCGACCTTCATATGATTAAGCACTTTCTGTGCCGTACTTCTTAAAAATTATGTTAGGTTCAGTGAAATAACAAAGAATAACGATTTTTCCTTGTAATATTCTTGGGAAGTGGGTTCGCATGCATTTGTCAGGCTCAATAGGGATGACAATCCTAAATCCCCAAAGAAGCTACTGGCAAACACTAAAAAGGTACAACATGTAGTTCTGTAGAGGAACACTTCAGTAAGTAAAAGGTGAGTTATGATATAAATATATCCCAACGCTATGCAACTGATACCTTTAATATGATTCCTACAGGAAGCATATACTCCCTTCCCTGTACCCTGCATACAGGGAAAACAAAATTAACAATACATGAATGATTTTACTGGCGAGTTCAACGATTAAGAGAATACATTTCTCACCAGAACCCAAGTCTTGCACTTCCGTTATTCAAATAATAGAGCTTGACTGTCACAGCAGACTGATCTTCCCTAACGCATCTGATTGAGAGTGGATTAGAAAACGAATGGTAAGCGCATTACAACTAGTGACTAACGAAATTCAGGAACATTATAACAAATTCAGGAATTCCTATCTAAAGTAACAGTTAGAGTATGGTGTTAAACAATATGGTTCCAACAAGAGTTACAATATGATTCCAACAAGAGTTGAACCCAAGACCTCCTAATAGAAAATTAGGTCAGATACCACCAAGCTCTTAAATCAGCAGTCCAGCAGGTGAGTAACTTAAAAATTCTTACTCTAGGCTCACTTCATTTTCACAACCAGTTTAAGCTCCGGCATTTGAATGATTGGAATTATCAAGTGTGTTAGTATATGCTACGGGTGAACAATTATGATACTGACAGCCATATTTATAAGGACAACGAACGAAACAGTACCTTATAATAACAGCTTTATCACTATATCCTTCTCGTCTTGCACGAAATGAATTACGAACCGTACTTTGGGGCTAGCATACAACATAACAAGATGTAAGAAAGAAACACTGTCACTGCAGACTTTCTATAAAAACTCTTTGCAGTATCAGTTTTAATTCTAAATTCAATCATGTTTGAGAAGCAATAACTGATGCATACATAATTTCTCTTCGGTAAAATAATAAGTCGTATGACTCTCTCCAGACCATTAAGAACAAAGTACCTGCAAGTTAGAAGCAAAACAAATATATGAGAATGTAATTCAATTAACTTGCACTCCCATTGATAGGGAGGATTCAAGTATTAACAAGAAATATTAAGGGATGAGTAGAAAGGCTAGGAAGTAGTGTACAAAATAGATAATCCTGCTCACTTACCCACCCATTTCTGATGGATCTTCTCTATGAGCAACTATTTTCTCTTCAGAAACAGCTCTACCCAGGGGGCACCGCTTCGACTATGTAAATGCACATTAAATGAATTGAGCAATGACAGAGAAGAAAACTATAAGATTCTTAGCAAGCAGACAAATGAAAAATAGAAGACTTGTAATATATTTAAAACATATTTTAGGACTTCTATAAAGCTTTCGCTGAAATAAAGAAAAAATCGGCAGAGGAAAACAATTTGGTTCTAGTGAAAAACAATTATACCAATTATTCCCGTGAGTATTAGTGGTTTCACTGACAGACTTTCTTACATTTTTAATTAAAATTATGCAAACAATTAATAGCCTAATCCAGAGATCATATTCACAAAACATGACCTCTTAATACTATTGCATTCATTAATGTCCAACGAAGCAAGCACAAAACAAATTTGAAGTGCTTTCAAACAATCATTGCATATTATCATGAACTGGAGGAGGACTCGTCCATTATTGCATAAATATGGTAATGAGATTTAAATTCTTACCTTTAACATAATAGGAAACTGCCCAAAGTTAAATTTTTCTCTTATAACAGCTCCATCAGGACTATCTCCATATTGAAAGCACACTTCCAACAAAAACTTCCCCGTGTAGGAAAGTTTAGCTTGTCTACACTGTTCCAGTAGACAAAGACTTTCAAGAACTTCTGAGATTTGAAAAAAAAAATGGAGTGCAACAGAAAATGTGTTGCAGAAACTTGCCTCAAAAGGGTATAGGGCATCCAGTGCAGCCCGTGAAGCACGTTCTTTTTGAGGTGGATAGATTTCAGGCTTACCAAACCGGAGTTTGTCTTGAGTTAAGAAAATAACTTTAAATTACAGAGCTTTCATATAGAACAGAAGAACATCTGTTTGTAGGAGAACAGAATGATAACCCTTAAACACGACTAATTTGATCTAAGACAATAAGAAACTATGTCTTTTTAACTGTTGCTAATTACAAAGAATAATGCTTCAACTGGCACCATAAACGCAAAATTTATCATTACCGGAGTATGCAGAAAGATATGAACTGTACACAAGTTCGCTCGAACCATTTTGCATTACAATATTCTCACTCAGACAAATACCAGACTTATACTTATATACTATACGTTCAACATTTAAAGATGAGCAGTATAATCAACTCAAGTCAGTTCATGCATGTTTCAAAATTCCACAAAGCTGTAATGACCATAAGTTAGTCACCGTAGTACCAAACCACAACCATGTAAACATCACTTCTCATAGACCATAAGAAAACAAACGTCGAATTAGAAAACCATTAGATACGGAAGTATCCAATTCTATATTGTGAAGTACATACTAGAAAAAATAGTAGTATATGAATTTTCAGGATATTTCTAAGATTGGTTTTGGTGAAAATGTCAAAAACAACAACAGATCAACTGAGGTGAGCATTATCTCCATCCTAGCTTCTAACATGTAATGATATTATCTTTTTATTGATAAATATAAATTAACCAAAATTCAGAGAAGGATATACAAAACGTTGTGTCACTTTTATAGTTACTAAACCATTAACATGTAAACATCAGTATAAACCCCAAATCAACAAACGAACAAAAGATATGCATCCAATACGAAATTAATATGAATTTCGGGATTGCTGAGGTTGGTTTTGATGAAAGAAACAAAAGTGATACTACCTTCATTCATTTTTAATTGTCGTCATACCACAATTTTCTTGTTCAAAAATTTATATCATTCTACCATAAAAAATTGTGATATAATTTCGAATAATTGCACTTTTACATTTTCATCATTAAATAATCAAACAAGTAATGATATAGTTTCAAATAATTGCACTTTTACATTATCAATGTAATTTTCGACTATTTTCTATTTTTATCAATCAATGTGCAAATGAAAATGAACGGAGGGAGGTATAATTATAAAGTAGCGAAGTTCATCAAAATTGTAACGATCATTGACCACTTATAATACTCCAACTAGAAACACACAAAAAAGACTCCAACTTTGGCTCGTTCTTTACATACTAACTGCTAACAAATCATAATTCGCCAAAAAAATTGAAAAATAAACATCAAACTAGCAAACAAACAAAACCAAGCATTTAATACCATATTGTGAACAACATAATACAATAACAAACTAAATATGAATTTGAGGATATTTCTGAGATTGGTTTTCGTTAAAGGATCAAAAACAACAACAGGATCAATTGACAAGAGCATTTTCTCCATGCCAGCTTCTAACATGTAGTCAAAGGATTCAATATGGTGTGCGAATAGTTGCCTTAATGCTGTGTAATCTTTCTTGGTGATGTTCTCGTGAGGTCGAAGTTGGCGGGAAGCTGTTTTCGCGGCCATTGTTGCAAGAAGGGAGTCTGAAGAGCTTCAGGGTTTAAGGGGTTTTATGTATGTTATGATTGATGATTGGTGACAACGAAGAGCAAATGTGGGAGCCAATGTCAAGGCGTTACTACAGCTAGGTTGCATTTGACTCGACTCGACTAGATAATGACTATTAAGAAATGTGAGGACCCAATCTCGACTTGGCTCGATTCTATAATGAATAATATGAATCGAGAACTGGCATCGTTGATTTGTTCGATTCGATTCAACATAGAAAAGGTGGGGATCTAATATAGGACGTCATTACAATACTCCTGATTTGAAGTATTTAATAAATTATGAAAAGATTTTATAATTGGCAAAATTCCAAAAAATTAAAGACTAAAAAAAATTGAAGACTATAATTGGCAACATTCCAAATTATGAAAAAAGATTTGAAGTGCCCCTATAAGTTTATAATATACCACATAGGAAAATTCAATAATTCATAACGCATAAGTAGGCTATAAAAAAGGAGGCAAAGCATATGTGAAAGTTATCTTTGCGCTTGGGGCAATGACGCAGCTCATGAGGTTCTAACCGAGGCGCGTCTATTGCTGGTTGAAAACTATTTCCAAACCCCCTCCTTGGCCTTGGTTCTGCCTTGGCCATCGAGAATTTTTGGAAGGGCTTCCTTTCGGGTTAAGCCCTACAATTCCAGTTCAATTTTGTTCATCCACTCAACTGTTTCTAATAATTTTCACTTGTTACATCAATCTGAAAGGAGCGTCTGCGTTATAAGACCTTACGATCACTCTCTTAACGGCATTGGGTCTTTCCTTCATTCCACGAAATTGTAAGAACGGAGCGTCTGTGCTATAAGAGACCTTAACAACACTTTCTCTAATGGCATTGGGTCTTTCCTTCATTTTACGAAATTATAAGAAAGAATGTGTTCGAGTCTATTATGACATAAATGAGGCGCTCCACGGGCCTTTGGTTCAATGGCATTTTCCTTGTAGCTCTCGTTGTAGTCGGGCAAACTGATGAAGTTCGAAGTAAAACTTGAGATTTAGTTAATCACAGAGATTTAGTGTGTATTATCATCCCCCTCCCTCATGCCGGTAAATGAACACTGGTGAGGTGATAATTAAAGTAAAGGCTCGTCACAAGTATGAATCAGCCACGCCTGTTCAACACACAAGTAAAGGTAGTAAAGGCTCGTCACGAGTACGTATCAGCCACGCCTGCTCAACTCACAACTAGGTCCGTGGCTGCAATGCTCACCGGATGGAGCATCGGAAAAGGTCAAAGATCAATCAAGAGAGGGCATGACACGAAAGCACTCCACAAGGCATGCTTCTACCTTGCCTGGAGGTCATTGAAACAAAAAAATTCATAATTAATATAGTAGAAGCCATTCATGAGAATAGCCTCTCCAAAAATATTCGTATGCCACTTAATGCATCGAACACACGGTATTCTTTAGTAAAAGGCGAAAGAATAGTTCGCTTTGTGCTCAATGCGTGGCTGCGTGAGCATTGTACTGCAACATTTTGTGTCTTAACCTGTTGGTTCTCACCTAAATTAGAATATTAAAACGATGTGGGAGGTATTTTCTTGCAAAATTGCTGCTTTCATACTACTCTCCTGTTGCCCCTTCAGTATTGAAGGGAGAACTTAAGTCATAAAGTGTCTCACCAAAAGCTTGGCCAATTATTTCCGAATACTCAAAATTGGTACAGAACGGTTTATTTATTCCTGAATAGCTTCTTTCGGAAGAGCTTTCGCGTGAATTGAATTGGATCAATGACTGAAAGGCGCTCGCCATCGAGACAGCGTGAAAATATCTTTCTTAAAATGCCTAAGGCAAAGCGAGGTTATGTTTTACAAAGTGTAATTTGGGTCCTTTGATACAGGAGAGAAATAAAGATTCATATGTGGCCAATCAAAAGATCAGAGTATGTTATTTATGCCATAAAATCAGAACTGGAACTTATAGAGGCCACCCATAACGAGCAACCTCTCCAAAAATAGGCGTATGCCACTTAATGCATCGAACACACGGTATTCTTTAGTAAAAGGCGAAAGAATAATTCGCTTTGTGTTCAATGCATGGCTGCGTGATTTTTACTAACAAAATCTCGTATCTTCAACTGTTGCTGTCAAGCCAAATCAGAAAACTGAACGATGTGGGAGGTATATGTTTCATTAAAACAATCGAAGTTGATGTAGAGCATAACGATTTTTCTTCCTAACTTTAATCAGCTGAAACATTTCCCACACTTTAATCAAGATGGAGAGTAGAGCTTGGATCCTCGAATTATGAAATTTGAGCGTACTTGGGTAAAAGTAGTACTAGAATGGTGGGTCGAGACTTTCTACCCACCATCTTCGATCCACCATCCTAGTACTACTTTCACCCAAGTACACTACCTTGGTTGAAAGCAGTATTCGGATGAGTGACTCCGAAGAAAGTCCTTATCGCCCCCCTTTGAAATCTAGTTGCCTCGTTAAGCCCTTGTATAGGATCCATGTTTTAACCAAACTCAAATAAAAGTACAAACAACCAGCTTACCACCACAACAAAAACAATTTTCAGAACTACAATTATAGAGGCCATCCATAACAAATAGCCTCTCCAAAAATAGGCGTATGCCACTTAATACATCGAGCACACGGTATTCTTTAGTAAAAGGCGAAAGAATAGTTCGCTTTGTGCTCAATGCGTGGCTGCGTGTTTTTTCACTAACAAAAACTTGTAACTTCAACTGTTGCTTTTCAACCCAAATCAGAACATTGGACGGTGTGGGAGAACTAAATGCATTGAGCCTCTCCCACCCAAATACCAAAATTTTGCAGTAATGAAAAGAAAGAAGCAAAAGCCTATTCAGATGTTTCAGAATTATCAAAACAATCACAATCAACAAAGCCGAAGATGATGCTTAGACGAGAATCTCTCACATGCATTGGGACATGTTAATGTTTATTGTGTCGTAAACCTTAACGTATTTATTCAATCCACCCTTATAACATCAAATTCACAAGAAATATATCATCAAGCTGAAAGAGCAACTAACAACATTGCTTAAAATGAAATTACCATGGCCTTTCACAATGAAAGCAGAAGATGACGAGATATAATTACAAAAGTACTCTCATATATTTCATACAAACAAGTTATGATTGTAAGAGATCTGTTACGTACTCCTTAAACATACAAAGGTAAGAATCAAACGTCTCCACTGTTGCCAATAGCATTGGCTAGCCTTGATTGCAACATGCTCTGTTAGTGTAAACGAGCAAGCAGAATATTGCTTCCGCTATTCTTTAATAAAAGCGGCTCTTGGAATTCTCTGGCACGACAAAACCCACAAGTAAGGACCGCGTCTCGGGCAACAACTGCGTTCCAGAAATTCATTTGACTTGAGTTATAAAATATGGCCCCTTATAATGACCGTGCTATGATAACACAGGCTCAAAGTCAAAATCTATTTGTCACAGTATGAGGAAACTTGTAAATGCTTTTTATGCTATCTCTCCCTCCTCCAATTGATTGTCTGAGAAGATTTGTGTGACATCAGCTGTATCTGTTTTTACTTCTGGGTCGTTTTCCTTGAATATGTCTTCAAATTCAAGATAGTCGCTTACATTTTTATCTCCAAGTATGTCTGAGTATGCATTAATTAGCTCCTGGTCAGTAACTAAATCCATATCTTCAAATTCATTCATACTAGCTCCAGTGTAAACTTTGTTGTCTTCAGTGTTGATGTTGGAGGTCTCATGTTCTGCAGCCACGGTGCCTCGAATCTCCTCTATTGATGATTTAGTGTCACACTGATGATCAGGCTCAGTTTTTTCCTCTTTGTAGAGACGCATGAGATCAGATACATGTGTATCTAACGACCCGCCATCTTTGATTTCTTCCTCCCTGAACATGACACCTTTGGGGCTTAGAGAACCATCATTCACTATCTCCCTGTGCACCACTTTTCTAGGCACAATATC
This sequence comes from Echium plantagineum, assembly GCA_003412495.2. Taxonomy (NCBI): domain Eukaryota; kingdom Viridiplantae; phylum Streptophyta; class Magnoliopsida; order Boraginales; family Boraginaceae; genus Echium; species Echium plantagineum. Next base: position 75,864 of record QFAX02000301.1, on the reverse strand, counting down.
TCTGGTAACTTCGAAATCATAGGAATGGGAAGGTAGAAAAACATGGATAACAGGATACTCCAAAATAACCAAATTGGCTAATTGTTCACCAAGCGGAGCCTTGATGTCCAACTCACGAAAAGGAGATTTAGGACCCTGCAAACAGAAACAAAACTAGTTAAATCAATGTTCCTTGGATTTAAATTTAAGCATAAAAGTGATTCTATATCCTTATCTACAAAGGCAGGCCACCATATCATTTTAAGTAGTATTAGGGTGCCTCAACACACTGACCTTTGGGAACTTCCGAATGAACAACTTCAGCGTATCCAGAGGCTGTGTCGAGAATTGCTTTAATTTGTGATTCCATGGACCAGATTCAAAATGTTTTCCAATAACAGAACAGAGGCTAGTGTTTTCATGCACTCTGCAATATAGACCAATATATGGATTCATATAGAACCTCCTAAACATGGACAACATTGATATTTTGGAAGATACTTACCCATGATCAATAAGCACAGCATCTGTTGAATGAAATCTCCACTCTATTGTCCAAGATATGAACTTTTTTCTGTGGAAAGAAGGGACAGAAATGAGAATGAGGGTTTTGATAGCAACAGAATGCATGACCAGGATAATATATCATTATCTAAGGACTTAAAGCAGGTGGCATGTCGTTAAGCTATGTCAGTTACTTTAGAAGAAAGTAAAAGATGAGAGGCATTCTTTCAGGCCAGTCTATGAGACTTTTCCAAGTGATGCACGATTGATCATTTTGGAGACACATTAGAATGCAATGATATAGAGTAAATGAGACATCTATAACGGCTCCAGGAACGATGTCAAAGTTCTAGCATAGCAAATTAAACATAGAAAAAAGGAAATTGTTTGGTACTTCCACTACTTACGCAGAAGCAATTGCATGAAATAATTTCCGCAACCTCAACACTAAATTCACAAAGATAACTTGAGAATGTAACTTATTCATGATTACCTATTGTTATAACATGTCCGATTTGCTTGTCTTTTCAACATCCCACTTGGAAGAAACAAAATTTTTGTTCTACGACTTCCTGCAGCAGCGCCTAAACTTTTCAGATGGAAGGGTAGCCTAAAATGTGCATGTGCCCCGAGCTTGACCCTTGCTCTATGAGCAGATTCAGCAACTCTCTTCACATCTTCTAGCATATTATAATCTACATGTATGATAAAAGCCGTCAATTTAGTATCAAATTATAATACTCTGTATCATATAACTGAAAGTCTCGCGTGACTTATTTCAAAATGTAATAAATCAAGCAAGACGTGAATCAAACACTCCAATAGTTACTATATTGCATTCTCCTCTTTTGGTCAGCTGCGGATGCAAGCAGAGAGGTAAAAAAAATTAACTACAAACATGTTGTAGAAAATATGGTCCGATAATCCACTCATTGACAGGCATACATATAGTGGGACATTTTGAACAAACCAAAAGTACAAACTTGTTCATTCAATAACCATATTCCTCGTAGAATGAGTTTTGACATACCATTTGACCCTTAAAACCCATATTCAAGCATTCATCAACTTACTCTCCATCTACGAAATATTCCTTACAAAGTAGTTCTAGAACTGAAAACATAAAAAGATGAAAACATAGCACATAAAACTACTATCTAATCAACAAGATTGCCGTTAAAGCAACGACTATCTAGTACTCCACGTAGATAGGAAGCCTAGGTAGCGAAATGAGATATTTTGAATTATTTCATTATATCTAAAAGCCCGTTGCCATGTCTTATGAAGTCAAATATCCCATATTTTCTCACTTTTTATGCAATAGTAGTAGATAGTTGTTTCTACTTTACTTTTGGTCAATTCCAAAACAACCTCCCTTTTATTAGAGGGTCAAGACTGCTGTTAAGAGTCTATAGTTCCACTGTAAAACCAATTGGCGGAGTAGCCCATGATCATATATATTGACCTGGGACTCGGGAGAACATCACTTACGATGTGGGACGTGCATCTTAACAACTACATCAGAGTCTAGAGAGTAGAGACTATTCAAAAACACACAGAAACATCATGTTGATGTATATCAAAGAGCTCAATAATATAAAATCTTTGACTCTATAAACAAAAACTAAGAAATAAAAAATAAAGGGGGTAAGTGAAATTACCTGACAAAAGCAGAGAATCGTCAAATTCGGACAAGGGAACAACATGGTTGTATTGGCTTTTACCAGTACATCCAGTGGTTAGTTTGTGGGATTTGACACAAGGGAGGCTGCAAGAACGAAAAGAGCAAGCTGGGCACTTGTATTTTGATGGCTTCATTTTGCAATCTTCACATATGGAACCTTCTTTTGACATTGCTTTAGCTGCCGGAGATGAAGATGAAGATGTTGATGCTTCCATTGGAACAATAAACAAGAGTTTAGGGTTCAAAGAAACATCAACAAAAATTTACACAGTTATTGGAAGTAATTTGTATACATTGGGATTGGCATAACTTTTCATAATGTAACTAAAATTAACTACTATATCACAAAAAAAATAAAAGCGTCAATCAAATTGAATTGAAAATATACTATCCACATATTAATATAACTTAGTAGTAATATTTATAGTTAAAGATATCATCTTAAAATGTTTAATTATTTTGAACAAAATTAATAATTTTTTATCTTCATAATTTTATTTCCCTACGAGAAATTTTACATAAATAAGTATTTGAAAATAAATTTAGTCATTGACACGATGTGAATATATCTTTAAAAATTGTGCACTTATTGATACTTACAAAATAACAAATTTTGGGATCTTAACTAACTCATTTAATTTTGATTTAAATTATGGTGTTAATATCGAAACATGTTGAAAATAATATTCTCAACATATGTTCCCATATGTTTAGAGTTCGAGATCTCTTACTGTATCTGTATGTGATCAAGTTGGTGGAGTAAATGAACTTATGACCTCGAAATCTTGAGTATCATTTCTTATATCAACACTCTAGTGCCCGAGGATGACCTAGTTTGCAGGCTATTGCATCAGCTCGAGGTCTTCCCCGTACACTCTAGAATTAGCAATTATCGACTGCGAATCCTTTATTATAAAAAAAATTGAAACATCTACTTTCATAAAATTCGAAACAAAACCAAACAAGTCATATTGTTCGATACCCGCATAAACCCGACTCATTAACAACATTATAACAACCCAAACTGTACCGTAATCTTTTGTTCTCTGAAGCGTGTGAAAACGCGCCAACTCTTGAGATCCAGTCTCACCATACACCAATATATAAAAATCAAGAGCTCGTTTTTATACTATTTATTCTCATAATTAATCATCATAATATCATTGTTGAAAACGATGGCAAATGAAGCCAAAGCTCCATCATCACCACCAGCTGATGCCCAATTGTTTGGTCTTCTCTCTAACCTCCTTCAGCAGGTATTCAATTATTTTCGCAAAATATTTAATTGTTTTGCATAAAATTTAATTGTTTTGAATAAAAATATTCACTGTGACTTATTATTCGTGTGGGATTTTATTAGACCTTTTTTATATAAAGGTCTCCAAATATATGATTGTTTAGTATAAAAGTTTTTCGTAGTTGGTCGTATATGACTTTAGTTATGTTTTGGGGATGCGTCTCAAAATATTTGATTGTTTCGAAAAAAAGTGTTTGTTAATTCGTCGATAGGATTTTAATAATTTTTTTTTGAGTGCTGCAGTTTAGGTTATGTAATGCATAGTCAAGCTCTTAATTTGTTCGAAAAAATGCAATCTTTATGTCAGCATAAAATTTATTTTCTTTTGGCAATGTTGCAATTGAATTTCATGTGCCTGGGAAGTAGCTTCTCTTATATCTATCGTGAAGGAGTAGATAGTGTTTGTACTCCTCTGTTGGGTCAACTCGGAAACAGTCTCGTTGTTCCTTACCCTGCTTGGGAGGTAGCTCCTTCAAATACATTGGGACATGTTGCTGTGTCTGAAACGTATTAGTAAATTCTATACGTTCTATTGGTTGTATAATGAGAAATAAGTAATTGGTTTTAGCTGTATTTTTCTTAGTTGTAATCTTTTTATGTAATGATCATGGAGTCCTTCGTTGTTATGCTGGATATGAGATTCATTGTTTCTTGCTCAAACAAAAGCTTGTGCTTTCAACCAACCTTTTAGTTTGATAACAGATTTTTAATCCGCTGATAGTTAAAAGCTTCGAGCTTGGCTAAATTGTTAGATTTAAGGGAGTCGAAGAATTTGTTTCATAAAAAACTCGGTTTCACAATTTTATATATGCTCTGAAACATGTATATTGTGTCTGTAGAAGAAAAAGAGAAAGTTTGGTACTACGGGAGCGGAGCCTAGTGTTTCGATAATGAAAAGGATATGGCTCATGATATATGCATTGGTTCCTTTTCTTGAAATGTGTTTTCAGTCTGTCTCCATTATTTATCGTCATAGACGAGATGTACTAAAACAAGCATGCATGTTGTCCTTTGAAATTTTCCAGAGAGTATTACTCTATTACTGAGACATAGCCTCAGCCACATCTTATTTGTGGAACAACTTGACAAAGTTTGGACATCTTGTTACATGATCATTGTTCGGCTTATATATTGTGTGATTCTTAGCCATTATCATTCTTTACTCGGTTATCAATGTACGAGCAATTTCTGCAGATTCCTTTAAATGAGCACCCCAAATCTACATCACGCCTTACTTTACTATGTTCTCAGTAGTATGCTGACTTGCTATTTCGACTACTCATTATCATGATTTTCAAGGCCTGAGTTACCTGATCTTAGTTCCTCCTCCAAGGAAGGGTAAATCTATGCGAACATGTAGATTTTTTAAAACTATGACTGTGCCCTGCTTAGAGACTTAAAGAGTAGTCACAGTTCACAGGTTCTACACTTGCAATAATCCTAGTAGTTTGGACTCTTACCATGTGGAAATATACTGAAGAATGGAAGTTCACTTCTGGCTGAATAGCAATATAAGTTATTTTTGTCCCTTCCCATTTAGCCGGAAGCATATGCTTTTATTTTGTCAACGTGACCAAGAGATATGGACAACGTTTGGTTTATGTTATGACATAAAACAATCCCGCAAGCTACTCCATTTTTTGTCCATGATTATTGATTTTTAATGGGTATGAACACCGCTTGGCACTGACATTGTGATATTGACAGGTTGAGTCGTTAACCAATCAAGAAGAAGTTGAACTGCGTGCCAAGATTGAAGCATTAGGTTTAGAGGTTACAAAGGTTCCTTCAAAATCTGCTAATCTTGATGAGGTAGTAACAAATATTATGTTAATCTGTTTTGGAGTTCTACTTTTTTGTGTACAAGCTTTCGTCTAAAACAATATACCATCAATTAGATGCAAATTGCAAAGGAATTGGATATATTATCTGCAAAGCTTGATGATGTGGATGAGATGATATCTTCTGCGATGGCAGATGATCCAAATGTGCGGTCTCTCTTAACTAGCACTGCTGATGTATGGATGCCAGTCATTACTGCCACTTCTGAAGAGAGGCGCAAGTTTTCAACTGTAAAAGTTGAAGACCACGAATTGAATGGCAAAGACTCTGAGTCAACCGAATAATTATGGCAACTTATTTTCAGTCTCCTTCAATCATTTATATACATGAATCACATATACTCTTCATATAGCGCTTAAGTGGTTTTCTGGATATACTTGCGAAGATCATTGGACTACTTGAAACTACAAATAAAAGTTAGTTGCTTCAAATTGCAAGATGTCTTTTGTAGTTTCAGTTTTCAAGAATACCATGACTCAAGGTCTATGTAACCAGCGTTGCCTATCATTGAATCAACCTATTAAAGATAATGATTTCAATTATATATCTACTCGCAGGAAAAGTCATCTCTTGTTTATCACACTGGTTTTTCGTGTATTATGGAGTCGGACATTGTATGTTCTCAGGCTATATTGAACATCGATGACATAAATTAACATGGCTCTCATTAAACAACCGAAGCTTTTTATTCATTTTGAAGTGACATATATTGTTTCTACTTCACTCCTACTTCAATTCGGAATTATCATGGAGTAAGGTTGTGTGTTATGTGATTCCCTACTTGGTTAGGTGTGACTCGCGAGCCTCGTGAGAGACATGTGGATGTGTGTTATAACATGCATATTGTTGCATACGATTCGACCTCGTTAAGTATTGGGATATGTTCTATTTAATGTAGTTGTAATCTTGTAGATGGGTAGAGAAAAGAAGACATCAGAGGGCAAAATGCAGAACATTTAAGGTAAAACTGAAATCTGCAGACAACAACATGGTTCATACAAAGTATTTCCATGTAATAATAATGGCACAATTCTAAAAACTCCTGAAACTTTTTACAATTTGCATAAATGCTGCAAAAGTAAACAATTTACTTGGGTAAAAGATTAACAACTAAACCAATTAGCCACACTGCAATTGAGCCAAGAACCCAAAGAACAGCACCAAAGACTAATAAACCAGCCAAAATGGTTAGAAAAGGAGGGCCTTTTGGAGTACCATTTTGCCCTTCCTCAATAGCACCAGACCCTTCAGGTGGACTATTCCTAGAAGCAAATATGACATTTTTATCCAACTTTGGACTCACTTGCAATGTGACACCATTCTTGAACCTAACAAAACAAAAACAATAAATTAGAATCATTATACATGTTTCTGTGTTCGATGGAGTCAAATAGAATCGACTCTTGAATGTAATGAGATATATCAGAATGACCCATTAGACTACCATGATTTTTATCGATTATGAAGTAGTAGATAGTATTTGCGACTCATCACTCATCTTCGGGTCAATTTGGAAAAAACCTCTTGAAAGTCATTAAGGCACGTTAATGTTAATGTATACAGTCAACAAGGATTACGTACCTGTGAGAAGCAAAATGAGAATGTGAATTAGTAGATGCAACAGAAGGAGACCTATTGAATGGAAAAACTGGAATTTTGAAGGTAGGTTTGATGAAATGATGATGGAACCCTAAGATGCATTGAGGACCACTCTGAAGGGAATTCATTTGAATACAAATAAAGACAGTCTTGATTTTTTTTGGAGATGACAACAAATCAACTACAAGTGTAGAACTGTGTACATAGATTTATGGCTACAAATTACAATGTTTGGATTCAATTTTGGGAAAACACTATACACACACGAAAAAAGTGTTTTTTTTATGAGTGAAATTACTATTGTTTGCTTGGGTCAAACTTCCTAAAGAATTTATACGGAGTATTTACAACAGTTTATCCCTTCCTAATGTGAAACCATTACACTAACCGTCTATACAATGGGGCACACGGAAGAAGGTAATTGCAGGATGTGTCTCTTTGAATAGAGTAAAACTTGTCGGTTAGCCACTTCATCAATACAAAATTCAATATGTATAAAAGTCGAGCTCGGGTTGCATCAAGAGATAAGTCTGCTAGTAGTGCACTCCAATTTTTTACTAGTTGGATTATGCTCCGGAAACTTCAATAGCTCTTCATAGAATTAAGTATGTTTAGAGTTTACTTCGTTTGATAACCTAATTTTTGTATTAAGCTAAATTAATCTAGAATACATGATTCACTTCCATTCACTCTATTTACATTAACATCCAAATTTGGTGTAATACAGACAAATTGTATTTTTAATTATATTTCATTTTGATTCACCTCAATAGATTAAATAGTAGCAACAAACAACATTTTAACACATATTCATGATAATGACCTTTGCCTAGGTTAATCTTTTAAGTTTTTTCCTCACCTACCTGCACTTCAATCCAACCGAACCATATTTAATGTCGACATATTCCTCTTATTCAAGATCGTTACATAATTCTGATACAAAAGAACAACCTAAACGAGCCTGGAAACATGGAGATTTATGTGCAGTATAAGCCCCTTTTATGTGGGGAAACAAGTAACAACTTTACAGGATGAATCCCTCTATGATATTAAAATCATTGGATCAATCTCCTGAATTACAATTTATTACAAAAATAAAACTATAGCAAATTATTCATTAACCTCCTGAACCTGGATTATATTTATTAGGAAAACTGTAAAAAATCATATGCAACTCCAACAGCATGCAAAACCTCCATAAAGAATAATCAAGCTGAAGCTACTTTCTTTTCAAGCCACTCCATCGTTACACTCTTCGGCCTCTCAAGCGGCAACCCCAGAGCACGGTCCCATATCAACTGAAGGAAAAGATGGGAAACAGAATCAGATGGAGTTTAACACAAGGGAGAAGCGATAGTTTGAGTTAAGAAAAGGAAAAAATTGTACCTGAGAACAGATTCCAATGGCTCTTGACACACCAAAGAGTACAGTATAATATCTGCAAAAATTAATCAACAGAAAAATGTAGTTGAACTTTTGTGAAATTCATTGGTTTATAGAAAAGAAGAAGAGTAAATTGAGAAGGTTGTACCTTGCTTCGGTTAAACCATAGTGGTGCAGCAATACTCCACTGTGAGCATCAACATTGGGCCACGGGTTTTTTACCTGAATTTATCGACAAGAATACAGAGATAAATAGACCGGCTCCAGACAGTAATAAATAAGCAGTAAATTAGGAACACAGACAAATAAATGTACCTTCCCAAGCTCCGTAAGCACTGGAGGCACAACTTCGTAAAGCTTTGCAACCTGTAGAACATTTGGAGAAGTCAATTTAGCTTTTAACAGGATAGAAGACGAAGGAACAAGAAAAGGGAAAATTAGTGGTAGAACAAAGGAATATGACCAATTGGAATAATGGATCATCAGGCAAATGTTTCATTGCGAACTCTCTCTGGCACATGTATCTTGGGTCAGTCTTCCGAAGTACACCATGTCCAAATCCAGGGACAACCTGCACATACGATACAAATGGTGAAATTTACTAATGACTAAACATATTGCTATAACAAGTATCACAATTCCATTCATTTAATATCCCTTTGGTGTCATTGGCATAACAGATGTCGTTTCTAGTCTATCTCTGCTTAGCCTTAATATCAAATCACCAAAAAAGACCAACCCTCAAAAGTGTGGGGTGAGGTGAGTAAAATCGGAGGAGGGCACACCATAATATCAGAAGATGCAAAGAGTTCCACATTTGAGAAGAAGTTTCCGATTAGAAACCTTCATCTAAACTCAAAATAAAGATAAGGAGAACTACCTTTCCACTATTTAATGTTTTCCATACGTAGTCTTTCAACTGCTCTTTAGTAATATTCTCGCCACACTCTTCTACCACGGACTTTATCCATAGTAGCACTTCCTGCATTAATATAATAGAATCAGGGCAGAATCAGGGCATTAGTGTTGAACACTAAAAAGTAGTGTACCAGGTCTTGACAGCTAGCCAAGTTCACACACCGAATTTCTATAAAAGACTTTAGCCATCAAAATAGTCAACCAAATATTGATTTTCTAAATAAATATTACTCAAAACCAGTATAAAGAACGTTTCCATTCTAAATCTCCACTCAAAGATAGTTTTTAAGGTTTCCCTTTCTACAAAAATCAAACTTCACACGTGATGAATATAGCTCTAGCAGTACGAGAAGGTATGGGGATAGAAGATTATGATATCACAAAAATAAAGACATCTGACAAGTTTATAACTTGAAAGGAACTCTTTTTCCCCCCATTTTCCCCTCTGCCTTTCCCCCGAAGGAACTTCACTTAAATGTGCCATTGTAGTTTATACATTCTATCAGACAAGTACTACATTTTCTATCTTTGCAGGTCAGGGAAGTCTCTAACCGATACATATATAAAAAGAAGACAACTAAGTACAACAATGGAAGGCTAGGCCACCTGATTGGCCAATCCATGGAGAGGTCCAGCCAAACCATTGAGTGCAGCAGCAAATGACAGGTAAGGATCAGAAAGGGCGCTTGCGACCTGAATTAAGCATCAAAAGGCTTGATTATCAGAGAGGGTTTCATTAGACAGAGTATACTGTTAATTATTACATGTATAAAAGATATAATTGATGAGGATCACAATCTGACTAGTCACCAAACACAAATGATCTTACCAGGTGACCTGTGTGCGCGCTGACATTTCCCCCTTCATGGTCACTGCAGCAAAATTTAAAGTATTAAGCTACATGATTATTATAAGGAATGTAATTGTACATCAGAGATGTATTAAGAAAATGTAGGAGCACCCACGTATGAATTGTTACATAGAGTCTCATGAGCTCTTGCATTTCAGCACTGTCAAACCCGAGCATGTGAGCGAAATTCCCTCCATAATCTAAGGAGTCATGCATTGGTATAATTTGTCCCTTTTTGTACATCCTTCACAATAAAAAATATTACGGAGTTAGCCATTCTACAAGGAAAATGAACATGAGATCAAAAAGAAAGTGGAGAGACTTATATAATAATGCATGACTCAACGTTCAATTTCAGTTAAGGGTATGGAAAAGAAGGCACAAACAACAGTTCCCATTAAACCAATTATGCCTTAATGAATCTACACAAGGATGTAATAATTTCTTAAAGTATCATTTATTAACTAACCTGCGATAGATATAAGCTGCTACAACTGGAAGTTGAGCAATCAAATTTAGAGAGTCTTCATAGGCAGGCTCCCAGTACCTAAATGATAAGATATAAGTAAGTGTCATCGGCTATTCAATTTCAATGTAATAACAATATAATAGCTTAAAGAAAACTCACTTTGATTTATGAATTCCCTTCTCATATGCCTTCTGAAATTCACTTTGAACCTAAGACAAACAAAAAGAATATAAATGTAAGATTGTTTCATAGCTTTCATTCACAAAGTTCCACATAAGAACTAATATATCTACAGAACTGGCATGCTTGTCCATGGAAAGGAAGAGAAATTAAATGGTATGTCAACCTGAAGAGCCATGACACCGGTTGCAAACTGAGTCATTGGATGTGCATCCACTGGCAAGCCTTCAATGGTTTTATATACATGATCTGCAAAAGACTACACGATCTTCAAAATTTTTAAGGAGAAAGATAATGGAATTGAAGTACTTTACTGTGAGAACTATTAAGTTGTTATATGTGCTATAACAAACCTATAGAGAACTTTTTGCATTAGAAAAAAAATATGTACATGAAACATAACGACATTTCCTAGTACCCATAGAGATAATAAGTTATACCAGAAAACAGGTGGATTTCCTAAAAAATATCCCGAGTAAGTAAGAAATGGCTTCTAACTACTAGCAAAAGAAAGTTATCAACAATCACACGAATAAAACATTCAAGTACAGACTGTGTTTTAACGGAAAAGAACCTGGGATGGTTGCACGACTTCTGAGATCCTTAGACAAGGAGTCCACCTGTTCTTTCGAAGGCACCTTTATGAAGAAAATGAAATATAAGATCAAAATTAATCAAACAGACTCAAGTAGGATAACACCAAGAGAAACTTTCTAAAGTTGTGAAACTAGGCAAAACATTGATGTATATTAACAACCCACAGCGATGAAATTTATAGGGATATCGTGAGAGTTTTATCTGATTTAGACCAGTGCGAAAATAATGAATAATAATCTGTTTAGCGGATGAAACAACGAAGGAATATACTAACACACCTTGCCCGTCAAAAGAAGCCAAAGGAGGCCCTCAGGCATTGGTTCCCCACCAGGCTTAGCTGCGGGCAACAACTTCTGACACTCGGGAATGGATAATCCTCGGAATCGAATTCCCTGAGACAAATTTATTATGAGAAGGAAAAACAGAAATATAATACCCAGTTTACAACATCTTCAGATATATGCTGATGTGCTTGAATGTAAGCTCAAATGGTAGAGGAAGAAGGCATACCTCATCGGGGTCAAGTAAAGAGGTCTCCCATAGCAAGCCTGTCATTCCTCTCATTCCACCAAGCACCTTGAGCAGTTCAAAATAGAATAAGTATAATATAGCTTTGACTTCTTCTCTTGCAAAATCATATTAAATCCCGCATAAAAGTCGACAAAGTACACAAAATGGAAGGTAATCGATTGTGTGAAAGTGTCAAACACAGCACTATGAGTAACATAGAGCAAAACAAGGACTTTACCATATCAATTGTAATATTCCCCAATTGGACCTTCCCATGTTGTGACTTCAGTTTTTTTAGCCGCTCCTGTTCCACCAAAAAATATTAGTCCAAACATGGCAGAGAATAAATGACTGTAAATATGATCAAAATACATAATTGAGACACACCGACAATATTTAAATTGCATTAACATCCCAGAATATAGGAATAGTTTTCATAAGCTGGAAACAGATATTGGGTATCTCTGTAAAGCTGAAAAATAAAAGTTCAAACCACTTGAAGAGAGAAACTCAGAATCTACCTGTTCTTGGGGAATCAACTCTGAAATCTGAGAACGAAGATCCTACATTTGAAAACCAAAACAATTTCAACAATAATAAATGGCAGTAATCACGTGGTGGGAGTTCAATTAAAATACATCAATATGCAATTGCATATACCGATGGAAACTAACTACATCTCGTTGTCATACACCCACAAGTTCACATCCCCCCCCCCCTTCTCTATTTCTAAAAACAAAAGGCAGCACATAACACTTCATCTTCAATCGGTACAATCAAACCATTAAACATAATCAGAAAACACAATAACTCTGGTATACATTTTCACATACTAAAAACAGAACGAAACTAAAATTACGTGTGTGATATGGAAATCAGAGAGAAAGATTTACAAGATCCGAAGAAGATGTCTGAACTTGGAGCCAGCGAACTGAATTGCGAAGACCAGGTTGTTGAGCCTATAATCAAATAATCATGAAAACATTAAATGTCTCCCCAAAAAATGGCCATTTCCATCTAAAAAAGACTGTCTAGTTTGAATTTTGATGATCAACTTTTTAACCTTCGAATTCAAATGTTCTTGTTTATGTAGTCTACATAAAAACTAGATATGATCAATTACAATTAAGCAATAGCCTCCATTAGTAACAAGAAACCAGAAACAAATAAACAAACACTCACTCCATCTCAAATTCATTTTCAAATTTAATGATTGACATTTCGCATTTTCAACTCAAATATTTTTATATATGTAAAATCATATTTAGTGAAAAATATACCAACACATAGTAATTTTAACAGGTTCTCCTATAAAAATAATAAGGACAATTCAAATCAAATTAATGTACGCCAATTATTATAAATCAAAGTTATAAAATATATCGAATGATTTTACTACGAACATTATAACGACGATCCAAATCAAATCAACATATATCAATTACTACATCAGAATTTATTAATTTCAGCGATTCAAATTCAACACCGAACAATCTTTTCGGGCAAGTGAGTAATAATGACACATCACTTACAGCACGAGAACGAAGCTTAGATATCAGCGAAACGCCTCTGTAGAACACCATTCTTGATCTCAATTATCAGCTAAATCTCAACTGCAAAATGACACCTAAACATTCAATATATAAACATAGAATGATTAACCTAATAATTACTTTAAAATGAAATAATAAATGTAAAAACTAATTAAATATACAATTAATTAACCCAATAATTACGTTAACTGTGAAATCAAATAATAAATATATACTTCATTCAATTATTTATATTGACGTTTTTTTTCTGTATCAATATTTAATCATTAATTATATTTTATTCCTTTTTCTGGTTAATGTAAATTTGATATAATTGAACTTGCTTTAAAGTATTTTCATAAGTAATTCATGATCCAGCTTTAAAAGTAAATACAAAAAACGACAATCTAATCAAATAGTATAAAGGTAATTTAATTACAAAAAAAGACATCTATATATACCTTAAGCTTAAGGTTGTGGAGAGAAGTGTGACGAATCGAAGTAATGCTGAAATGAAGAATGAAAGAGGTGGTTTGGTAAATAGATGGTGGATTGACCAAGTGTCACAAATGGAGTGCCATGTGATTTTGTTCGACTATTTTCACTTGAGTTGGTAAGCACCCTATCGAGCAAGACCATGTACTTGAGTTTAACCGGCTTAACCTATCGAGTGTTTTGGGTCGAGCACGTGATGATTGTTTTTTTTGTAAATTAACGATGATGTGAGTTTCGAACCCGGGACCTTCTGGTCATTAGCAAGAATCTTTTTCACTTTTTCCACTAGGCTACTCGATTGACTCCTAATACGTGGTGATAGTTGAGCTATCGTTTCTCTCATAACATTAGTGACGATTTGAATTGTGAATGCTGGTCAGTTTAGAAAGTTTTTTATTTGGTATTAAAAGTGTAAAGTTCTTAATCGTGGGTCTAATTAAAACAATTCACTAAAATTATATTTTTTAAATAGTTAGTATTTCATTTTGAATTATTTTTATATACAATCAATTTTTCTAGAATATGCCCTTATGACACAGGTTAAGAGGCTAATAAAGGAGAATATTTAATTAAAATTTTGGATTTGAAACTTGATATGAAAAGATTTTTTTAAGTATCCTTCCTTATATACTTACATATGTTACATTTTGTTTCAATCTTAACGCTCTTAACCTGTGTCGTAAGAACACATTGTAGATTAACAAATATACAATATATTATAAATATATCGTCAAATATCTTCTACAAACATTTTTTAGCGCGGGCTCGAGTTGACTATGTCCCCCTCCCCTCCTACAATCATTTTTACATAAAAATGTAACTATATATTGATTAAGTGAAATTAAACAATTACACATATAATATTAATATATTTAATATGGAAAATAAATTTAATGGATATGTAATATATATAATTTCATAATTTATATTATGTGTATTTAAAATATTAATAAATTATTTGATCTTCATTGTCTCGTAAAAGATAAATGGGCTATTACCCAAATTGGAGGTATTGATTAATAATTACCACCTCAAAGGGGAATAATTAAATTAACTAATTAAAACAATTAAAACACATTATTAATATCTACTAAATTAAGTAATTCAATCATATTTAATTACATTATATTTCTTTCCATTTTTGCATACCAAAGTCCAAAGACAACCAAAATGGCATTGCCTCTCTCTACTCGTGATAATCACATTTACATTTGATTTTAATTTACATTTATACCATTGATTTTATCAATAAATAACGTATACAATAGGGATCAAAATAGGATATTGGTATATGTTGTTATCAATGATCAAAGGAATCAAATCCCATTCTTTATCGAACAATAACGACTTTTTTAATCTACGCACCTAACTTTTTTGTTGCATACTTTAGAAATTATTTCTGTCCCTAAAAAATTGGTACATTTTAATTTTTAGTGGTTAAAATTTAAAAAATTTGATGAAAAATTCTCATTAAACGATAAGGAATAATATAGTCATGTGGGATCTTGTTGGATTCGTCTCAATATATATTTTTGAAATATCAACTTTTTATAATTTTTCCGGATGTAGAATAAAAGATATTTATGTTTTAAATTGTGTTTTGTTGACCACCAAAAGTCAAAATGTATAAGTCTTTTAGGGACGGATGGAGTACTATTTAACACTTAAAGTATACAACCTTTTCAATAGGCATATATGATGTATTTTTAGCACTTGAACAATACTAAAACTCTTCACTTTAACATGTATACATAATGGCAGAACATAACTAACGGGATAGCTCAAACGGTCACGAACTTCACTATATATAAGAATGTGTTTCTCTATAAGTGTGTGGGCTCGATCCACGTCAGGTGCATGAGTAACTCTACATTTGTTAAAGGGAGGACATGTTTGTGGATGGTTACCCAGAGTCTGGACACTCTTGAGGTGGAGCACCAGACTACTAGAAGCACATCCCAAATTTACTTCATTATGGGGTGATATACTAGCTAAGCGGAGCGTTTAAGATGAGTGTAGCATCTATAATGGCACAACATAAAATTTTATGTAAATAACTTTATGAGTCCTTTTTCAAATAACAATACATTTGATTAGATCATAATTGTTTGGATATTCACATGCATACTCTATATAAAAATAAATGGTTTAAATGATTAAGTCTTTGTCTAATATATGAAAGGTCATAGATTTCCTTTCTCTAAACATATCATGTTGCCTTTGTTTGTTTTTATTCTATCTATAATGAATACCGAATTAGATACTCCCTCCGTCCCTAAAAGATTGTCACATTTTGACTTTTGGTGGTCAACAAAACACGATTTAAAACATAGTTATCTATTATTCTACATGCGAAAAAATTATAAAAAGTTAATATTTCAAAAATATATATTGAGACGAATCTAACAAGATCCCACAAGACTATATTATTTCTTATCGTTCAATGGAAATTCAAGATCAAATTTTGTAATGTTTGACTAACAAAAGTCAAAATGTGACAATCTTTTAGGGACGGAGGGAGTATTATTTTTTCAAAATGTTGAAATGAATATTCTATACTAAAATTCTATGTCGAGATGGGGTGTAAGGTTGAAAATACATTTTCTTTAAAATTGACAGTATACTAAAATACTCCAAACTAGTGAATATTTGATCCAATTTAGTGTTTGTTATTTAAACAATGACTCATCATGTGTAATATACATAAAATTTATCTTTCTTTTACCGTCAATTATACGTGTTAATGTAAAGTTCAAATTCAACAAATACTTTTTTCAAAAGTTTAGATACAAAAAGTACATTTCACGTGCCTATTTGAAAGTTTGAGTACTGTAGATAGTGATTAGGAAATTTTGAAAAATGGTGATTAAAAAATTCGTGGAAGTCCAGGAGCCTTGATAAAAAGAATCAATAGTTATATCATAAGGACATACGACATGTTCACTATGTTATATGATCTCTAATTCAAAACATAATACATTTCGATTTTTCATGTCCAACCGTGATTTTGTTATGATTAGATTAAGATACACCACTCAAGGAGTAGGGACTAGAACAGTGGTGGATCTAGGTGTATGAAAGTAACTGTTTGAAATTGTTATAATTTCCAAAGTGTCTATTCAAAATACCTAAATATAATTTTAACATTAGTTTTTCCTTTATAAGTATATAATAATTTTTTTTCAATAAAAAAGTGCCTGCTCGAGTGAACAACGGCGAACCTAAATACGTCCGCTATTGACTACAATGTCCTAGATTCGAAACTATCTAAAAAAAAAAACCGTCCAAGAAAATACTATAATATCTTTTCTTGTAAGTACGGATGAGGTGAATTTTGAACCCAGACCTTGTGGTCACTAGCTAGAGCTTTTCCATTAGGCTATTCGATTACTCAACGAAATAGTACAATATCCTAAATGCGAAAACATATAATTTATCAAAAGTATTCGGAAGTGGGGCACTTCCTCTTTCTACTTTGGTCATCTCGCTCGCACTCCCTTCAGATCTAAAAAAGATCGGAAATCAGTGTAAAACGGCGCCGTAAGATGAGCTCAGATATGATTGCAAGCAACACACATGGCAATCTCGATGAACAAATTGCTCAGCTCATGCAGTGCAAGCCTTTATCCGAGTCTGAGGTCTGCTTCCCCTTTTTAATAATTCATAAATACTGTTTAAGTTATTATCTTGCAAATTTTTATTATAGTGGGTTGTTATTAGGAGAAAGATTTTTTGTTTGAATAGTTTGGAGGTTTTCTTTTATGCGGGCATTTGTTTCTGGCCCGATCTTGTAGCTGAATTATTTATTGGAATCTAATTTTTTGATTTTGAAACTCTGATGTCGTGCACTGTTGTTACAGTGGTTTGTAATTGGGATAATATTTTTTTTTTTGTTTCAGTGGTTTACTGGGAGAAATATTTGATTTTTTGAATAATTTGGAGTGGTTTTTTAGTGGGCATTTATTATTTTGGTTGATCTTGTAGTTGATTATTTATAGTAAAGTGTTATTAGTGTGGTTTGCTATTAGGAGAAAGATTTCATTTTTGAATATTTTGGAGTTCATTTTATGTGGGCATTTTGTATTTTTTCAATCTTGTAGTTGCTTATTGTGTTGTAGTGTAAAAATGTTTTCTTCCATTTGGAGAACTTTGTTATTTTTCTGTTACAATGGGTTTTAATTAGAAGTAATCTTTTTTGGGGTAAAAGATTGTTTTTTTATGTGGACATTTTTGTTTATGTGGTCCATCTTGTAGTATATTAGTTGTTGTAATGTAAAAACTTCTTTTTTGTGTATCACTGTAGGACCTAGTGATTGTTATATGGTCATATGGTGTTTGACAGCTTGTAGCTAAAAGATTGAATTTTTATTCTTCATTTGAGTAAGAGAAAGAGAATTGTACTTTTTGCTTGGAGTGTGAAGGATGTCATTGATTTGGTCAATGTAATGACTTATAATTGGATGTTGAAAAAAAAGATGCAGTGGTTATGGTTCAAAGAAGTATTGTGAAAGAATTAGATATTTTATATATGTGGGAATTCGATTCATATTTGTGGTATTGGTTGTTTCTGTTTGACTGTTAAGGCGAGTAGACGTTATACATTTTGGGGGCTGGTATATTTCATTAATTGGATAATCACCAAAACAAGTTTTTACTAGAAAGGTAGAATCACCAAAACAAGTTTTTATTGGTATAATTGGATTGAATATGATTTGATGTAAGGTACTTGATTCACTTTTTTTTTGTCATTAAGTTCGTACTAGAAAGGTAGAATCACCAAAACAAGTTTTTATTGGTAGTTACTGTCCAGTTTTAGGTTGTAGTCTGCAAAAGACTACTAGTTAGTTGATTTCCTATGCATTTAAGTTGCAGTATTAGAATGACTCAAGAGGATAATCAAAGGAAATATTTAAAGAAGTGATTAAGGAATGTTGTAATGTATTGTTTATCTATAATGATGGAATCTAAATTTCCCCAAGCTTTATCCATTTGATTTTAATCTTATTAAGATTAAAAGCCATTGCATTCTAATCAAACCATTTTATGGGCATATATTATAACAATTCTTGCCTTGGATTGTTAGGTCTTCTTTAAATAGAATCTTGACCAGCGATGATGTAAGACTATTTTTACTTTTTAACATGAAGGTCAAGACACTATGTGAGAAGGCGAAAGAGGTACTAACAGATGAAAGCAATGTGCAGGTATGGCCTTGGAATCCTTTTCCTTTTTCTATAATCTGATTGGTAATAATGGCTCTTATGCATAAGCACCATTGAGTGCAGCTTGTCTTTTTCTTTTTTATACAATATAATTTTATCTAAGTTCTGAGCCAATACATGACCTGATAATTATTCGTTCTCGTAGACTGTTAGAAATCTCATGATGTTCCTTTATTGTATATGTACTGATCCGTTGCTTATTTCATTAATGCTAATAGATCAATCTTAAATATTCATCATCGGGTTATATCAGGGGTGTGGTTTCAAGTTCATACACTACATTTTGCTAACCATCTCACTCGATGCTCCCATAAACAATTAGATAGAACACAACCTTCCGACTTCTAAATAACTTGGTTGATCCATTCCATCTGAATTTTTCTGTGCAGCCGGTAAAAAGCCCTGTCACCATTTGTGGTGATATACATGGACAGTTTCATGATCTTGCCGAGCTTTTCCGCATTGGAGGAAAGGTATTTGCTGCTATTCTGGTGTTCTACTTATTCTTACTTTCTTTAGAGAAGTCAAATAAATTTAAGACATAGTAATGGTGGTCAGAGTAAGCTTCCTTTTTTTGTGTGGGTGGGGGGGGGGGGGGGGGGTGCAATATAACAGGAATTTCCGGTTTTTGGCATCTTAGTTTGTGATCTTACATGTATAGACTTGGTGTCTGTTTCTCTGTTACTGAGTACTGCTACAAGTTGTTGATCATGCAAGATTAAATTTATTCTATCTCGTCTTTTGAGATCTTGAAATAAGATTTTCTAGCTGTTCTATGTCAAGTCATGATACTATAAATATAAGTTCACACTTCAAATTAATAAAGTTATATTAAGTGACGATTGTCTTGATGTCTCTGTATAATTCTGCTTATCATACACAATTAACTAACTTTTCTTATTTACAGTGCCCAGATACAAATTACCTGTTTATGGGAGATTATGTGGATCGTGGTTATTATTCCGTGGAAACTGTCACAGTAAGTACTACAAAACCCTTCTCTCCATTACTTGATTATTCTTCATCAATGAAGACTTAAAATGTGATTGTTCTGACACATCTTTGTACTTTATTTAAAACGTGTCTTTAAATTGAGATGTTGTCAATGTCTAAATGCATATATTGACTTCACACTGAGTGTATTAGTGTTTATCTCTTCATCTAGGTCCTTGCTCATTGTGAATATACTACTCACGATTGTATCAGATATGGTCGGTCTCTTGTGTTAAGAGTTCATTGCCTGATTGAAAGACCTCATTTGGGTTGTTTAATTGGCTAATCAATCTTGGTCCTGGAACTCCAAAATTAATACTATTTCTTGTCACTGCTAACATGTTGTGGACTATTGGTTGTTTGTATTTAAAGTGAGTAAGTCACAGCCACATAACTACTCTGTTTAAAAGTTTAGGTACATATTGATGGTTGTTCAGACCCAGTTAAACACTCAATTTCGATCTTGATATTTCATTGTTACGATGCATGATGTATAATACAATGGCAGTCATGAGGTAGTAAAAGTACACGAGATTGTTCATCATTGCAGTTTGAAACTGATATATCTGAGAAATATGCGACTTTATACTGTACTTCAATAAAATTATTGTTTTACTCAGCTTTTGGTGGCTCTCAAAGTGCGGCATCCACAGCGCATCACAATTCTCAGAGGGAACCATGAAAGTCGTCAGGTGTGATGCTGTTCTTTTTTGTGTGTAGATCCCTGTTAAAAGCTTTCTCAATGTTTAGATATCATAAGTAGAACAACTTTTCTGCATGTGCATACATTTTTGTTGTTGAACTTGGGGGTTATGTGAAGGTACATTTAGGCTGTTGAAAAACTTGAATGAACAGATATTTTGAATTATTAAAATAAAGAAGTTTGTATTGCTGAAGCTATATAGGCTTTTTAAACATGTTCAAACTTTATCAACATCAAACTAAGGGGTCTTACATAGATAAACTTGACCTCTTTAATTTAAAAACTAACAATTTATTATTATGTACTGAAGCAGAACTTATTGTGGTTGATGTATAGCGTTGTTGAGATGTAATCCCTTTTGGTTTATTTTGAATGAACATTCTGCTTGGTTCTGTTGAAATAGTGAGCATATTTTTTCAACATGACCAACATCATCTGAACTTTTTATTATGGGGTCCCCGTGTTTCTGATTTGGAATGCAATTTTTACTATCTACGGAGTTTCAATCTAAGGAAGATAAATGGTTATGGTGTTAGGTTTGCTTCTTCTTTTTTATTCAATCATCTCTGATACTGATATTTTTGAAAGCGGAGGTGAGTCATTGAATTGAAAACCAAAGGAGTATTTATTTGACAAATAGTTCAATTGTCCTGATCATGCTCATCATGCTTTTTTTGTGACTTGTGAGTTTATACATGAGTTACTTGTATAGCTTCCTCATGTTCAAGTTTTATTTGCAGATTACTCAAGTTTATGGGTTCTATGATGAATGCTTGAGGAAGTAAGTTTATATTAGTTACTCTCTTTCTTATGGTGTTCTGCTTGTAACTTGTTTGACGTGAAATAGTGTTTAATTTGTTTACCTTTTTTTTCGTATTAGAAACAACTGTATATGTGGAATTTCTCTGTGATGTATTGTATTGTCAATCAGTAGAAAGTCAACTAGTCAGCATTCATATTCTAAATCTGTAACTACATTGTCTTCCGATATAAAGCATGAGTGATTTCTATTGAGTATTTACTGTCCACTTGCCGCAGTGGCTGTGGTTTACTTCACTAGTTTCTTGCACCATTAACATGTTTCTTATTCCTGCAAGGCTTGAAACAACTAGGATTAATGTCTACAAGAAATTGGGCTTGATTGGCTTGCAATTCTTGTGCTCAAATTTTAGAAGGGCGTTTCGCCAAATTCTTCGTTATTTCATACTTCTGTCGTTGTTGTTGTCTCTTTTTTTTGGAGAAGAGGACCTAGGCTAATTATAACTTTGTGGAACAAAAAAGTTAGGTTTTGAATCTTATGCATGCATAAGAAAACGATCTGTCACTTTCTAGTGATCATGCAATATTTAAATATATTTTATGTTCACTCGGCATTCAACTTCTCCTTGGCAGATATGGCAATGCTAGTGTTTGGAAGACATTTACAGATCTGTTTGATTACTTTCCTCTCACCGCACTGGTAAGTTGGCCTGTTTTTCCTATAAAAACACCTCGTTTGTTCAAACATAATTTTTCTACGCTGTTTTTTCATCACATATCATTGAAATAAATCTAAATGATGATGATTTATACTTGAATCCTAGTCTACTTTAATACTGAGCACCAAGTTAGGTTGCCGAAACCTGTTTATGTGAAAGTTAGGGGCTATTCTTTTTGCCAGACGAGAAAAACGAGAAGTTGAGGCCTGTTATTTTTGCTCTTAATGGATGTTGGAAGATGGTGCCCCATTTCATTTGTGTGCTTTTAATTCTTTAAAACATGTAAAATGTTCAGGTTACTTGTGACCTATTTTTTTGTCTGCTAACACCCACAGTAGAGTATAGTTACGTGTTAACGCCCATGGGATCATCCTGGAGATGAGATGAAAGCGGCTGTGTATGTGACCGATAGAACTTTGTACTACAGAACATGATATCATACAAAAGTTGCTTAGTCTTTTTGAGTTAACGAACAAACAAAATATGCATGTAAATTGTACTTCAGTATTATGTTGTCAAATGACTGATGCGTAGGGTTAAATGGATAATAACAGGTTGAATCAGAAATATTTTGTCTGCATGGTGGACTTTCTCCATCTATTGAAACCCTGGACAACATAAGAAATTTTGACCGGGTCCAAGAAGTTCCACATGAAGGTCCTATGTGTGACTTGCTGTGGTCTGACCCTGATGATCGTTGCGGATGGGGTATTTCCCCACGTGGAGCTGGATACACTTTCGGCCAGGTATATTTTTTCTGTTCTTTATGTCGTAACTACTACTTGATGATTGTCGCGGATGGGGTATTTCCCCACGTGGTGCTGGATACACTTTTAGGTTGTTACGTTTATGTTCTTCCGTCTTCTTAACTACTACCTCATTAATTTCAATCTTGTTTCATTTTTTAGGACATATCTGAGCAGTTCAATCACACTAACAATCTAAAGCTGATTGCACGAGCCCATCAGCTAGTAATGGAGGGATACAATTGGAGCCATGTAAAAGTTTCTTTACTATTCAGTTAAGTAAAATCTTTGCTAAAGCCGAAAGTGGCTAACCTTTGCTTGATACATTTGGCAGGAGCAAAAAGTTGTCACAATATTTAGTGCACCAAATTACTGTTATCGTTGTGGAAACATGGCATCTATCCTCGAAGTAGATGACTGCAACGAGCACACATTCATTCAGGTCTCTTTCTCTTTTCAAGAAACTAAGATATAATGTGGCAAACATCTGCAATCCTCAACAATTCGATACTTTTTATATTGCCTGTTATTATCTTGCAAAGAATTGAGCAGTGTGTGCTTTTTGGCGTGATAGCCCTGTATAATATAGTTCCTGCAAACTTACTGAAGCATGTTGTGGTCCACTTTCGCAGTTTGACCCAGCTCCAAGAAGAGGGGAACCTGATGTAACACGTAGAACGCCTGATTACTTCTTGTGAGAAAGTTGGCAGTCGCTAATTGCAGGCTCAATTCAGGATGCACGATCCGAGTGCTGACTCGAGGTGGGGTGATTGTGACAGAACATAAAATAGTTCCTGAAAGGCTTTTGTAGTTTATTTGCTGGAGCAGAAAGACCGTGTAATCTGGTAACAGAATTGGGGCCTCTTCATGTTGACTACTGTTTCTGTAATTCATCTTTTTTATAGAACCTTTGTTGTATGCAGTTCTTCATTTTTGTTTAGTTAGGTAATTTTTTTTGCTCCCTGGTTTCTGTAAGAAATTGATTCCGTTATTGTATATTTTCTCCTTTTCAGTAAGGATTAGTCAGTTCTGTTTCTCGATGGGGGCATCCTATTCCTAACAGATTGACCCCAAAATAGCATAAAAAAGGGTATCCTGAGCAATTGCAATAATCGGGTTCATTGAGATTCCTGGCTCTCATGAAATCATGAATGGCATAGCTATTTCATATACGTAGTGGCAATTTTTTTAGGGCAAATGACACCGGACATCACTAACGTTTGATTTATGTATCACATTTACCACTGACGTATACTTTCGTGTCAAAGACATCACTCATGTTTCAATATTACTCAACCAGTCTACTTTTCGTCAATTTTGTTGAAATCACACTTTTAAGCACATAAGTTAGAAGGGCAATTTAATCACGACATTAAAATTATACCTGTTTCGTTTTCAAAATTGCATCTGTTCAAGATTGTACTTGTTAAATTTTGAGGCTTTTCAAAAATTGAACATGTGCCGTTTCTCGAAAACTTCAATTGATGGCCAATTAGGGGGGGAAATGTAATATCTAGAAGTAGTTACTAATAATTTCATCGATATCACTCAACCAATCATGCACAAAGATAATGATGAGTAATACACTGTAATCGATAATAATATATGCCTATAAGGTTAAATTTTGTATACGCCGTTCTCCTTAACAGGATAATTCTTGGTTCGATAACTGCTTAATGAGATAATACTTGATTTGGTTTGGTTTATACCGATTCATCATCAACAAACCTATTTTGTAAGTGGAAGGACATGTCTCTTGTTGTAGCCAGGTTGAGGATTCCTCTTAATTTTGATGATATGCCCCAAAACCTTAGCATATTGACTCACCATTTTCTTGAATTTCCTCCCACTAGAACTGCTATCTCCAGGCCCTTTAACAACCATCTGAAGCTGATTTTCTTCCTTTAGAAATTGCTGACCAAGTGAGTCTCTACCCTCTATAAGTTGCTTCAAGCATTTCTTGTTACTACTATCATGTTCTTGTTTCTCTTGCTCTTCTGACGAAACCTTTGCACAAATCTCTTCTTGTTCTTCAATTTTTGTGAGCTTCATCCCCTGCAAATTCAACGCTTTTCGGGTTCGTTTCGACATGCTAATATCATAATGAGGCTTGCATGGATTTTTTTCATCACTTCCCATAAGTTCTTGAAAAAAAAATATTAGCAAGAATTATGGTTTATTGTTGCTTTGCTTATGTTATGTTTAGTTTTGGGTTGGTTTTTGAGTTAATGGATGAAAAAGAGCATAGTGCATTAGTATTTAATTAGGGGCATTTCTTGAATGGTGTTATCAAGAGGTAAAATGTCATTTGTATATGATGAGTTTAACTCAAGATGTTAAGATCACTTCACCTATGAATATGATCAATCTATATGTGCTTGGGCATAGCTTGACCAGTAAAGAAGTAGAGTGCAGAGTACCGACAACCTCGCCTCTTCAAGAAACCTGGGTTCGACTCTCATAAGGAGCGAACCTTGTGTTGATGAAGTTGTAAACATTCAAGCTTTAGTCCCTCATCAACTGAGACACTCCGCAATTTACCTCATTCGTGTACTTCAGGACGGGGATGCACGAAGGTCGTTAGTGTGACAGTTTCACACTTTTATAATCAATCTACACCTATAAAATGAGGTATAATGTGTTTGTGATGGTGTGTTTATTAGTTTATATGTCCTTTTTAACATAGACCAATCAAATGATGAATTATTTTTGTATACCTGTTTAATTAAGCAAACAATCTATCATTGATGAATATATTTGAGCAATTGTTGTCAATTTATTCAACCAATTTTGATTTCGTGTAATTAGAGCAATCCATTCTATATAATACCTCCAATTTGGTAGGTAATAAGTAATTTTTAGCTTATGTTAGTGTTAAGAATCCAAATCCATATAAAACCAATTCATAGCTTCTAAATTTTAATGTTGTCAATGTGTTGCAAGTTTGCTACAATTTAATGACCGCGTCTGTGTGCCCATAGTATTTGCTTGTGTTTGTCGACAATTAATGTGGATTACAAACCAATTCTTCCACCCTTACATACCCAATGACAATTAATGGAAATAAATGCGGAAAATTAACAGTACCGAGATTTATACAGGCTTCTCACAAAGTGTACCTTAGACATCGCTTGATGAAGCGCTTTCTAAGCTCGATGAACGTGGGAGGGATGGTGGCGTAGGATGATGGTGGTGTCGGGCAATTGATAGATTATTAAAAAATAGACTAATAACTAGCCATTTTGATTTATTTTATCCAGAGTACTTTGAACCTTTCAGAACGCTGCTCGATGACTCGGATGGTGGCGAAGAAGATAAGGCTGAGGAAACAAATGCTGAAGTTGGTGAAAATGAGGGGTGTGTTCTTGGCCCTGGTGATGAGAAAAATGGGGAAGAAAATGGAGAGAACGTTGAAAAAAATGTTGAGGTGATGCAAAATGTACCAAAGAAATTGAGTGGGGTGAAGAGATCAGCCCCCGAGTATATGAATGGTTGGCTTCCTAGGGATGATCCTATTGACTAAGGATCATGAACTATAGTTGAAATCCTTGGAATAACTTCTTACACTACTCCCTTTACTCTTGGTGGGGATATGTCAGTGATGTTCATCACAAGAAGGTTAGTTTTTTAGCCACCTTGGAGAACTTGCACCGTATTGGCACAAGTGTTGGATTATAGTTCACGAAAGTCACAAATGTTGCACGTTCATCTCTGTTTTCTCGGAGACGATGTTGTAACAATTGTTACTTTCGGTGATCATACTTCAACACATCTACGAATTTCAGGAATTAATATGCAATCGTACAATTTTGTCTCATTATTAATGCACTCGAATACATGCACTTAACAATTTCTTTCCTAAATTTTATTCTGTTTGATAGTTATCTTGTCTGGAAAAACATTATATAAAATTATAGAATAACTCGTCAAAAATTGAGGAAGTACATCTTAATTATTCATCTAATTTCTGGTATACCAAATACTAAATCTATATACGGCCAACGTACCTTAAGGCTTTTATTTAATACAGTAACAATTAGTGCCAAAATAGTTAATAAAACTTTGTCCCTTTTCATTTAATCATTTATTAGTAAAATTGGTACATCCACTAAAGAAAAGTAATAATTTGCGGGTCAAAGTTTGAGTCTTCATTTGGTGAAAAATCATATTACATTTGGGTCAAGCATATCATGATTTTGATTATTATAAAGATAATTATTTGATGTTAATTATGGAAGTTAATTGTATGTATTTTATTAACGATTAATTATAGTTTTTTCAATATTATCTCGTTATAGAAAATGCCTAATGATGGAAGTTAAGTGGGAAGATAAGGTTCATTAATTATTTTTTCATTAATGAACCATAAATGAAAAAAAAAGTTATATACCCTTCATTTACTTTTTGTCATTGATGAACCATAAATGAAAAAAAAAATTATATACCCTCCGTTCATTTTTTGTCATTAATGAACCATAAATGAAAAAAAACTATATACCCTTTATTCAGTTTTTTGTCATTAATGAACCATAAATGAAAAAAAATTATATACCTTTAGTTCATTTTTTTGTTGTTAATGAACTATAAATGAAAAAAAATTATACTCCCTCCGTCCCTAAAAGATTGTCACATTTTGACTTTTGGTGGTCAAAGATTACAAAATTTGGTCATAAATTCTCATCAAACGATAAGAAATAATATAGTCTTGTGGGATTTTGTTAGATTCGTCTCAATGTATATTTTTGAAATATCAAACTTTTATAATTTTTTCGCATGTAGAATAAGAGATATTTATGTTTTAAATCGTGTTTTGTTGACTACCAAAAGTCAAAATGTGACAATCTTTTAGGGACGGAGGGAGTATATCCTTTGCTCATTTTTTTTGTCATTAATGAACCATAAATGAAAAAAAATTAATGAACCTTATCTTCCCACCTAACTTCCATCATTAGGCATTTTCTATAACGAGGCAATATTGAACAAACTATAATTGTTAATAAAACACGCATAATTAACTTCCATAATTAACATCAAATAATTATCCTAATAATAATCAAAATCATGATATGCTTGACCCAAATGTCATACGATTTTTCACCAAATGAAGACTCAAACTTTGACCCGCAAATTATTACTTTCCTTTAGTTGATGTACGAATTTTACTAATAAATGATTAAATGAAAAGGGACAAAGTTTTATTAATTATTTTGGCTCTAATTGTTACTGTATTAAATAAAAGCCTTAAGGTACGCTAGCCGTATATAAATTTGGTATTTAGTATACCAGAAATTGGATGAATAATTAAGATGTACTTCCTCAGTTTTTTACGAGTTATCCTATACTTTTACATAATGTTTTTCCAGATAAGACAACTATTAAAAAAAATAAAATTTAAGGAAGAAATTGTTAAATGCATGTATTCGAGTTAATTATTGATTTCGTCCTAGATAATGAGACAAAAATGTACTATTGCAGATTAATTCCTGAAATTGGTAAGTATGATTCTGGAAGTAACAATTGTTACAATATGGTCTCCAAGAAAACATAGATGAACGTGCAACATTTGTGACAGAGATGAACGGTACAAGTTTTATTAGGTGGGTAAAAAACTAACCTTCTCGCGATGAACGTCACATACATTCCTCATTTTCATCAACTTCAGCATTTGTTTCCTCAACTAGTGGCTCCTCCTCCCGAACATTTGAAGTAGCCATTGATGAAGATGGAGGCTGTCGTGTGGGCTACCTCTTTTTGGACCTCTTAGAGCTTCCACCCTTTTTTCTTCCCTTCTTGCGCTTTGAGTTATTACAAATGTAGGAAGGTTATTATGATGTGAGAATGCAAGAATATCACACCATTTTATACTACGAGCAGCTAGCTAAAATTGTAAATAAATATAATCGAATCAAATTTATTAGGAAATTTACTTTCGATCTTTGACTAAAAAATTGGTTGGGTAAAATGAGATAATTACAAGCTTAATTAAATTTATGACATTCTTTAAATATTTCAATATTTCACAGAAATTAATATTAAAGCATTCACTAAAATTATATCTTTAAGTTAATTATTCTATGTTGGCTTAATTTCATCTGGGCACCTGAACTTTCAGGATTTTCCCAAATAGGCATATGTCGACCTTTTTATCCCAAGCAGACACCTGGACCCAAAAATTGGCACTTAAACTTTCGTTTTTCACAATATTCTTAATTTCTCAGATTTTTTACATTTAAAAATTTCTTTAGGCACTTATATGAGGAGAGAGAACATATTTATTGTAATGTATTAAAGCTTATCTTATCGGTGTATTTATTGTAAATTTATCATTATGTAATAATACCCGGCCCAACGTGGCCGATGTGATATGTTTGACATGATTTGATTGGTACCACTCATACCATCAAGATGCATCTTCTTTCGGTTGCCTAACTCATAAGAACTCCAAAGTTAAGCGTGCTTGACTTGGGGTAATTCTGGGATGGGTGACCCACTGGGAAATCATGCATATCATATGGGAGTCTTAGTGGAGAGCTCTACCAGTGAGCACGTGAGTGAGGACAAAACGTACTGGAAAGACCCGTGGTGGTTTGTGAGGCCAGTCCGTCAAATCAGATAACTTTCCAACCCGATTTCCGGAGCGTTACACATTATATATTTCCTAAGATAATTTTTAAATTAAATATATCTATCATGTGTATATTGATTAAATGAAAATACTAAAAATTACATATAAAATATTAATAAATTTAATATAAAACGTATAAAGTTAATGATGATATAATATATAATATAAATATAATAATTTAATGCTATGTGCATCACATTTATAATGTTAATATATTATTTGAATTTCATTACCTTGTACAAGGTAATGATTAGGTAGAATTTTCACTAATCGGGTTTGGGCCACACCCATATGAGGAGAGAGAGCACACTTCATAACCTAATGAGGCACCATCTTAAAATCAATTGGTGTGATAAGTGGAGTGGCTCCCTGATTTATTAAGTGGTGAACTCTCTCATATATTTCCAATGTGAGACTTTCACATGTGACAATTTGGGTTCATTTGGAGCAATCTTTACACTCCCCCTCACATGTGAAGTCCTTTTCAAATCACGGGTATTTTTTCCCCCATTATATACGACCCAATTTTTTTTCTGTCTTTCGAAGACCCAGATCACTTTAATCATGGGCTCTGATACCATGTAGAATTTTCATTAATTGGACCTAGGTCACATCCAATATGAGGAGAGAGCACACTTCATAACCCAATGAGACACCATCTTAAAACCAATTTGTGATAACCTAATGAGGCACCATCCAGAATGAAATCAATTAAGAATTTAATAACCAAATCAAGTAATGGAATGTTCAAGCTTGACTTGGGCCAAGCTTGAAATATTATTTATGTATTTTATCAATTATAACTTACAAAATTTTATTTATGTGTGCCAAAATATATTAAGGTAAAGCTTATAATTTGCATATTAATTTTATTTTTGGTCACCTACTAGGACCAAAGTGCAACAGTAACCCACTTACCAGTACCAAATCAGCAATTCCATTTCATATTTTACTTTAACTATCTACTAGTTAGAAATTTATGTATTTATTATTTGTAATCTCATTGTATTTGTGCTATTATCGCTCATATATGATTAAATTGCGACGTTTTAAAACATATATAATTATAATTGAAATAAAGTGTCATTAAACAAACAAAAATAATTACCATATCATAGTATCCCTAGTAAGTGTTGTCATTTTAAAGGGAAATATATTATGACCATTGTAATGAATGTAATACCTTTCTTCAAATGCTTTGATTAGAAGTGGGCAGTCCGATAAGTGTTCTATAGGCTCCCAGGTGTTAATTGACTCTGGCCAATCAACCCTTGCAAGGACAACAATAATTTAGTAAAATTAACATGAAAATATTGTCTAAGAACAAATCTTACACTAAATTATCTTTTATTGAGTTCAATTTTATTTACTACTTCATAATTAACAATCCAATTCAAATTGAATTAGAAATGGGATTTGAATGGCAAGTTAAATTTTGTGTATGCACAAAAATCAAATCATAATCCATACCATCTAACCAAATATTGTACTTGGGCCTTTTGATTGCAAAATTCATTACCAAAAACAAAAATACTAACTTAGTAACATGGCAAATTGGCAATCAATAATGTCAGAACAATTTTTGTATCGCTAGAGTAAAACTATGTTAAATCTCTTTTATGCCCTCTGCTTCATCATTTGCTTGTTAATGACAGAGTACTTTATTTCTATTTGAGTGATGATGAAAACATGAATATAAGACTTCGATGAAAATTTAGTTCCATTAAAAGGGTATAAAAGAAATTGAGCATAGTTTTGCTCTGGCGCATTAAAATTGTTCTAAAAATATACGATTCGATATTCAATTATAGATGGAATGCAATCACAAAAATAAGACATAAAATAGTGTAGACACAAGAGATACTCGAATAACCTAGTGGAAAAGGCTCTCGCTAGTGACTAAAAGGGAGTTCGAATCTCACCTCATCGCTAATTTATAAAAAAAAGAAAAAAAAAATAGTGTAGACACAAACCTGTCGAATTCTCTTTCTTCTTATATCTTCAACCAGGTAAAATCCGGTAGGTAGTTTGGGGTTCTCGTCTGGTTCCTCGTCGGTAGATTCATGGTTCTCGTCATGTTCACCGTTGAGAAATTCAGGATTTTCGTTTTTTTCCCGGTTGGTAATTTCAAGGTTTTTGTCTTGTTTCTCTGCGAGAAATGGGTTTCTTCTGGTTTAGTGTCGAAAAATTTAGGGTTCTCGTCGTTTACCCCATTTTCCGATTTTGGGAATGCGACAAGTCCTTCTTCAACAGTTTTATTTTCCTTATGTTGAACTTTCGGACAATTTCTCTCTGTGATATACGATGCAACTAAAAGAAGGATAAAATTAGCGATGAGGTGAGATTCGAACTCAGGATCTTCTGGTCACTAGCGAAAACCTTTTCCACTAGGCTATTCGAGTATCTAGGCATGTATAATTAAGTTAAAAGTAAACTAAAATAAGGGATCCGGTATTTTCTATGTGATATATGATGCAACTAAAAGAAGGAAATTGGTTAAATACATTTCGTTTGTAGTATAATATTGAATTCATGTTATTTTTCAAGCTTGTAAATTAAAATCGAATGCCTAGATTGTTGAACGGACGAAAATTAGCTTTAAACCGAAATCTTTTCATAGGGTTTTTTAATAATTTTTTTAATAATAAGCGATAATATATTACTAAAAATACAATAAAGACCCGATGATTATACAAACAAAGTACATGCCAGTCCGTTAGTCGGAAAGGCATGAGAGTTCTACTAATCCAGTAGATAAAACAACAATAAGCCCAACATGTGACTACTAATAACCTGCTCATGTTAGCTCATATATAAGTGAATCGTAAATCAACCCTGACAAAAGCACCCGAGCCCAAACACCATCTTCATAAATTGGGTTTTTTAATGTTGTGTTAAAAAATAAAATTTTATGGACAACTAAAAAAAGAGAAAATTGACTAAATACCACATGTTTGATCGTGTTGTCGTTTCATTGGGCTTTTTAATGTTGGGTTAGGAAAATAAGACGGGTTGGGATTTTTAAGAACCGGTGGCAATGAGGTGGGTAAGGGTAGTTTGAGGGTTGGTGGTGATGGCGGAGAGCATTGGTGATGGTGAGGATGATAAAGAATAAAATATAGAGATGTGGTAAAAGTTAACGGAGTCAATTTAGTTTTTTATGGGTATAGTATTTGGGCTAAACAACCTCTATATTGTGTAAGTTAATAACACACATCAAACATGTGAATATACAACTAATTTAAATGCAATTTGCAATGCATTGTGAATATACAATTTGTTCAGTTTTAACTATTAAAATTAAATTGGACAATAATCTTGTGAAAATTTTGTTTCAAAATTATAAATTGAAGAAGTCCAGTTTATCTAGCCTATAATAAGTTACTTATTATTCGTGACAATCTCTTTCTATTCGACTCCAAAAAATTCTTAAAATTTTACAAGTTGAATATGAAATCTAGTAAATTCCCTTATAGATCGGGATCCAACAAAACTACATAATTGATATTATAATAGTAGAAACTGGAATAAAATACCACTAAATTTCACAATAATTTTGAGATTGGTGGAGTACATTTTATAATGTACTAATATGATAAATAAATCCAATAGTTGAAAAACGGTAGACTGCTACAAAGAAAGATAATCCCCGAAGCTTTCATCAGGTGATTTCTGCCTTTTTCTCGACCATTTTATATTTTATATTCGATTTTTTCTTCTAGGTAATTTTATAATTTGTCTATGCTTTTAATGATACAACTCTTGATCATGATCCTGCATTATTTCACCTTTTTCATGTTTTTCTTGAGATTTTGGATATTAGAACTTGAAAAATCTGTTCTTTTTTGCTTGTTGATGTGTTACATATGATTTGTGTGCATTACTCACCTTTTTTGGTGGTTTTCTTGAGATTTTGGATACTAAAACTTGAAAAATCTAGTCTTTTTTGCTTGGGGATGTGTTACATATGATTTATGTGCGTTATTTCGCCTTTTTATGGTGGTTTTCTTGAGATTTTGGATATTAAAACTTGGAAAATCTTATCTTTTTGCTTGTTGATGTGTTACATATGCTTTTGTTCTTGTTGATTTTCCGGCCATTGGTTGATATCTATGTACCCATATTGCTTAACATATAATAATATGGTTTCTTTGTTATTTGATCGTTTTCCTAATGGCGGAGATAAAGAAATACTAGCTTCTTTCGAAAAACATTGTCTCGTTTCTTTTTTCATGATAAAAAATTGACAAACTTTGTGATCTTAAATCTTAATTGACGGGCGAACTTTGTGATCACAATTATCATGTTTATAGTGAAGTTGGTTAAAAGTAGCTTTTTATATATATTTCACTATGTATTATTATACCACATACAGAATATTCTGATTCAAAGTTTCACAAGTTAAAGATCAAAATTTGTAAGTTGACGATCTTTTGCAAGAAGGAGGTACTTCTTAGGCTTTATGCCTTTATATGATAATGGTGCAATAATCATCTGCCTGTATGGATTGGGTTGTTTGGTGTTCTTGTGACCTGTTTTGGTTTCTTCTTGTGATCTTGTGTATGTATGAGAATCTTGATTTGGAGTGAGTGAGTTAAAGTATATATATGTGAAGTGTTTGAGAGCATGATAAGAGATGCTATTTGTGTAATAACTTTGCAGTATGGACACCATACAGATATGTAATGATCTGTGTTCAAGAAACTCCATATATTGCTCAAAGTATATCTGTATATAACTAGTGGTTTTCGTGCTTATATTTGTCATCAATGGAGTTTATGTCATACTAACATCGTATTTACATACATACCTATGGATGTTTTTCCTCAGACTAAACTATTAAATAATTTAAAATGGGAGAAAACCCCGGGGATAAAGACAAAGGGCTGTTTTCTAATCTTGCTGGTTTTGCTGCCGGACAATATGGTCATGGGAGTCATGGATATCCTCCCACACATGGATATCCTCCTCCTGGTCATTATCCTCCTGCAGGTGGTTATCATCCCGCGGGTGGTTATCCTCCTCCAGGGGGTTATCCTCCTCACGGTGGGTATCCTCCTCCAGGTGGCTATCCACCTGCAGGTTACCCTCCAGCTGGATACCCGCCACATGCACACGCTCCACCAGCTGGTTATCCTCCAGCAGGTTATCCAGGCCCATCTGCTCCATATAACCATCATGGAGGTGAACCTCATTCTCTGCACTTGAAGTCAATTAGGAATATAGTAGTAGTGTACAATTGATTCTTCGTGATCCTTTGAAGATATTTCACTTGCATGTGCAACTAGATGGGACTCCATTTCTCTAAAGTGATATTCAGCTGTGTGCCTTCTGAACATAAAACATATATTTTCTGAAATGGTAGTAATACTTGCATTTTGGAGTTGTCATCAATTAGTTATTGGATATTTCGACTTGATAACCTTCTGTCATAAAACATATATATATGTATCGGTTTTTTGAGGCATTATTTGGTTCAAACAATATGCAGCATACATATGGTAGTGGTCTCCCCGAGTTTGAACACAATAACCTGTCACTATTATGCAGCTGAATCGAAAGTATCTTAGTCATATATAGTTATATATACTTTGTCTTTGATGTTCTTGTTTTTTATACTTAATCATCGGGTTTATATATTTCCAATTTTTTTCCTTCCTGATCATTCCTACGTATCTCTGGACTCTGGTCCTGATAGTTCAGTGATGAACAATCTCTCGATTTTATTATCGAACTCGATGTTTCTTGGACATCTAATGTGAAAACAGAAGGTATGTCTAATTATTGCATGACATAGGTACATTTTACTATCCACATGATCACCTTGTTCTTTACCTGCCAATGTTGTCTTCATAGCACAGTGGCGGATCTAGGTGTTAAAAAGTGCATGTTCGAAATTGTCATAATTTTCAAAGTGACTGTTCAAAACAATTAAATATATTCAAATATAATTTTAAATGCTAATTTTTACATTGATTTTTCCTTTATACATACATAATTTTTTTTCAAAAAAAAGTGTCTGTTCGAGTGAACGGCGGTGAACCTATTAAGGTCCGCTACTGTCATAGTATCATCTATACTTTTCATGACTACGCATTTCTTCCTCGAGTCATCTTTGTCGATCTCATTTTTATCAGGACATGGATCAGCCATGCCAGGAGGATTGTTAGCTGGTGGAGCTGCTGCATTAGCGGCTGCCTATGGAGCTCATCATCTTTCTCATGGTGGTCATCATGGTGGGTTTTTTGGTCGTCCTGGAAAGTTTAAGCACGGGAAGTTCAAGCACGGGAAGTTTGGAAGGCCTTGGAACCGTGGCAAGCACGGCATGTTTGGGAAGCACAAATTCAAGAAGTGGAAGTGATATCAACATCCATCTTGGTTTGCTTTTTTCACCTGGAGGCAATCAAATATCAGATCATGTCATTGGTGTTTGAAAGCATGTAAATTTTGAATACACTTTTCTTCTAGTTTGATTCAGTTTGACTATCAAATTGAAGTTGTAAGGGGTACTATAGTAAATTACCACTCTTCATCCTTTGTGTATGTTGTAGGGCTGTGCACGGTTCGGTTCGGTTCGGTTTTGGACAAAAAAAAGAACCGAACCGATTTAATCGGTTCTACGATAAACAGAACCGAAATTAGTTCGGTTCCAAACGGTTCGGTTCCGATCGGTTCGAGGTCGGTTCCGGTTCGGTTTCGGTTCTGGGCCGGTTCTGGGCCTCATGGTTTGGGCCAAAACTTGAGTCCAGTTTTTGCCATGAAATTTTAGGTTTATTCGTTCCTAATTAATATTATTATTATTTTTGAACTCAAAAATCTAAATGTGATTAATATTGTTTTATATTAATTGTGACTCATAATTAAGTTCCAAAAATATATCTACTTTATATAAGTTTACGATCTCTTTTTAAAACTAATTTCGAAATTCGTATATGCATTCGACACATGATACCACACATATATTATTAGATTAAAATATATTTACTTATTCATTATTATATCATAGTAATAATGAACAACGCTAAATCCTCTATTCAATTATCCTTTACTAAGCTTAATTTTTTCTACATAAAACTAGTCATCGGTTCGGTTCGGTTTTTCTCGGTTCTCTCATAAGCCGAACCGCATCGGTTCGGTTCTCTCAAAGATGTAACCGAAATCGGTTCGGTTCCGATCGGTTCTAAAGAAATCGGTTATTTTCGGTTCGGTTCGGCTCGGTTCCGGTTTTCCTCCACAGCCCTAGTATGTTGTTGCATGTAACTGTGTGTGTTGTTGCTAGAGTGAGTTGCTATCTCAAGATTGTTCAATTCAAGCCCCCTTTTCATTATTTGTTAATGAAGGAATCATCACAGATAACATATGCCAGTCAGTTCCCTTAGCTTCGATCCGTATTTAAATCTGAACTTCGAACGAGTTTGGGTAGCATCGAGCCCTAGCATTCAAAGTTCATGGCCTCTAAAAGTTTGTTCGGTTTTAAAATGATCGTTAACTTTCTAATTTCTTTAACTCATCTATTTTTGTATGTGTTATATACCATATTTGAAAGATATAACAAGATATAGTATTTTCAACCTTCCTTAGTGTGTTGAAAAAGGTCGTATACTAAGTAAATTTTTGTCGTTAAAAAAAGTGAACGATTAACTCATCGTTAAATTTATAAAAAAAAAAAAAAAAGTGAACGATTTTTGGGGATGGAAGTAGTACTGTAGAAAGTGTTATGTCTCTTCTTGTGTTGATCAGTCTCGCTGACCAACGGGTCAACGATTAGACTTAATCACAGAAGTAAAGTATTCACGATTTATTTAATTAGTATAAGCAATATAAAAAAAAATGACTGGATTATTTTTATATCTCTGCTGTAGTCGTTATGATTCGAGTGGATATATCACATTAAAAAAATTAATGCAGCACAATCCCAAGATAGAAGTCTTGATATATTATATCAAAACAATATAAATACAATAAAAGTTACTCCTTCGGACTTTTAATGCTTTGACACAACAATTAAAAACATCTTGTATCTGCTCATTTATGTGAGAAATGATGGCCTTCAAAATATACTGTGAAGGGTATAATAAGAACTTTAAAAGTGCATTGAAATTAAAAAATGACGAACGAATAAGATAAAGAGAATATCATTAATAAAAAGCGGATGACGAATATACTATTAATACAATGAAGAGTAAAAGAATGATGAATAAAATACCTATATTAATTGTTTTTACCATATAGGAAAAAAGGCAGAGAGGACATCATTTGTGATGTGTACATTGATCTTATACAATTATTCTAGTCATTTACCTAGCACATTTATTTCCATTTTTAAAAGCAAATCATAACTAAAATAATCTCAAAAAATTTCTTCCCCTACATTCATTTCATCATATAATTGGAAATCTTTAGCAATAAATTTGGCATATTTGTTGATGTGTATATATTTTTGGGTGTATGATAAAATATTTTCCAAGTAAAAGTATTTTGTTGATTTGAAATGGCTAGACATAAGGTGAAACTTGCTTTTATAGTGAATGATTCCCAAAGAAAAGCAACATTCAAGAAAAGAAGGAAGGGTCTAATGAAGAAGGTGAGTGAACTAAGCACCCTTTGTGGAATTGATGCTTGTGCCATCATATATAGTCCCTATGAGAATCAGCCAGATGTATGGCCTAATCATTCCGGTGTTCATCGCGTCCTCGACCACTTCAGAAGGATGCCTGAAATGGAACAGAACAAGAAGATGGTCAACAATGAAGGCTTCATCAGGGAAAGAACCATCAAGGCGAGTGAACAGCTCAAGAAACAGCTCAGGGAGAATCGCGAAAAGGATGTCACTATGCTCATGTACCAATGCTTGGCAGGGAGAGGCCTACAGAATCTCACCATGGCAGACTTGAATGACCTTGGATGGCTCATTGATCAGAACCTCAAGGTTATTAACAAGAGGATAGAAACTTTGAAGAAAGCGGCTATTCAGGAAGGCGAGACTAGCAAAACACCACCCGAGAATGCAGCAGCCTTGCAGGGGGAGAGACAGATTGTGGCAATGGGAGCTGATCAAGGTGTACAGAGGCCTCAATGGTTTACCGAGTGGATGAACGCGTCGAGTGAGCAGATTGGAGATGGTGCGATGATGCAATTTAATGATGCTAACAACCATGGCAACTTCTGGCCTGCTTCTTTCTTTCCATAAGTGATCCTTTTGCTCTACTGTGTGCATTTTTAACACCATAAAACTTGAATGTTCTGAACTTTCTCAGTTCAAGAATTACAGACATTTATGTTGTGTTACTTGTTAATTGTTATGTTCTACAGAATCAACAAGAAACAATTCAACCTGCAATTTTTTCTAGTACTCATTCCATCTTTATCATTGAGAGGTTTGCCTTCTTTTTTATATTTAAGAAGCATCGGTCAGTTTTATTGAGCTGCCTTGACCTCATGCTTATCAATAGTTCGATCGAGGTACATGTTTGACTCGAACGTGTATATGGTGTAGACTAGTCTCAATTTAGCTAATAACTGATTTCATATCATAAATATT
This sequence comes from Echium plantagineum, assembly GCA_003412495.2. Classification (NCBI taxonomy): domain Eukaryota; kingdom Viridiplantae; phylum Streptophyta; class Magnoliopsida; order Boraginales; family Boraginaceae; genus Echium; species Echium plantagineum. Next base: position 36,717 of record QFAX02000301.1, on the reverse strand, counting down.
TATGTTCTATGATCGTGTATTGTAGAGCCTACGTATGTAACATGAAATACTTTATCGGTCAGTAACGGTGTGTGTATACTCTTAGCTTAGAAAAACAGTGTAATTTGTGAATATGAGCATCGTTTGCCATTAAATTAATAAAACTGTGAAAATATTTTTGATAATTAAATTCAATAATGTCAATTTTATATATATCATTTATAATAAACGAAAATAAAATCATGATCACATGTTAGTTGTTTTAATTTTTTGTAAACGAAATAACTATTTTATTTATTATTTTGTTATTTTAAAATAAACTATTGGAGTATTAAAATATTATTAGCTATATGATTTCAATATTTTAGTAAAATAAAATCATGATCACATGTGAATTCAATTATTTAGCTAATAATTCAATAATGTCAATTTTAACTAATGGAAATAATAAACGAAACAGCTAATGTGAATTCACATGTCAATTTTAGTAATAATAAACTATTAGCTTAATAATATTTTTGTTTTAACACACGAAAACAAAATCATCACCACATATTAGTAAGTAGTAACTTTTCTAAAAACCAACATATATAATACAGACTTAATCTAATCGAATAGCTTAGTGGAAAAGACTCTTGCTTGTGGCCAAAAGATCGTTCGAAACTCATCTTCATCAGTAATTATAAAGAAAAAACCCATCATAATTAAAAGATTCAAAAATCTTTTAGCTAATGGAAATCAAGTAGTACTAAATAGTAAAATTATCTAAAAATCACCATAATACAAAAATCTTTAGTTAATGACAAATTTGATTGAACACTGGTAATCTTTTGCGTCCAGAAGAGCCATAAAGCACATGTTGAATATGTGAATCGATGCTCTCTTTAGACATGAAACCAAGTTTGATATCATCATCCCATGGAGACCAATCACCATTGTTAACCTGTTGAGTTGATGTAATATTTGATGTAGGTTGATGATGAACAAGTACCCATGATGTCTCGTCGTCGAATTGTTCTTCCATTGTTATATTGTTGTTGTTGTTGGCGTTCTTTCGACTTTTTCTTAAACCTTCAAGAAATATTGTAAAAAAGTTAGAGAATAGGCAAAAGTAATTATTAAATAAATGAATACAAACCAAGCGGAAAAAGAGGGGTGAGTCATACGTGAGTTGGAAGCCCCCATGATGAACCTATTTGAGTTTCGAAAAAAGAGTTTGGTATATATAGGTAATCACCTGTAAGAAGTATGCTCATATTAGTAAACAAATACTAAATCTAACCTGTTAAGTTTAGGTAACTTTTGATTAATTAAACAAATATGGGCCGAGTTTTATGTTAAGGAAACTTTTAAAGTTAACTAAACAAATATGAGTTGGGTATAGTGATACTCGAATAGTGGAAAAGGCTCTCGCTAGTAACCGAAAGGTCCTGGTTCGAATCTCACCTCATCGCTAATTTACAAAAAGAAAAAATATGAGTTGGATCTATTATGTTTTTATTGTAAATTAGTAATGAAAATTATAAATAACGAATAGAGAAATTGAACAATATTATAAATAAGTAAATAGAAAAATGTCTAACTAAGTAGCATTTAATCGTATCCAACAAATCGAAATGTCCTAATAATCTAATATGTTAGGAAGTCGTTGGACAAGATTAAACTTGACTAATCATAATTGATAAATAATGGCTTAAATGTATTTAATGGTAGGGTGGGGGATGGTTTTAGTCGTAGAGGTATACCCAGTATTGACTCAATGTTGACCCACAAAATTTGATGGATAAGGGTACTCGTGAATAGTTTGTTCATAATTACTAAATCGGTCTATTTTAATAGTTTTGACCATCAATAATGATCCTCAGAATATGTTTTCTGGAGTCAAATATGTTGATAATCTGGAGTTAATCGAATAGCCTAATGAAAAAGGCTCTTACTAGTGACCAAAAGGTCATGGGTTCGAAACTCACCTCATCGCTAATTTACAAAAAAAAAGAAATATGTTGATAATCTGAAGACACGGCGAGTTGAACCGAAGTTTAAGAAACTTCCTGAGTTGTTTGAGAGCCCAGGCCCCAACCTGCAATTTTTTCTACAGAATCAATTCAAGCTGCAACTTTTTTGTAGTACTAATTCCATCTTTATCATTGAGAGGTTTGCCTTCTTTTTGATATTTTCAAGAAATACATCAGAGATGAGTTAATCGAATAGCCTAGTGGAACAAGCTCTTGCTAGTGACCAGAAGATCCTGGGTTCGATACTCACCTCATCGCTAATTTACAAAGAAAAAGAAAAGAAATGCATTAGAGATAATATCCAGTGAAGGAGAAATGGTGTATATAACAAGGTGAATTCAAATAACTAAATAGGATGGAGATAAAGTTAGCAATTCCATTTCATCAATGAGTTGTTTTCAGTCAGACAATGAGTTTAATAACAAGATACTAACAAATATGCCAAATCATAGATGCAGTATAACGCCGTGACTGCACGCCATCTAGTATGCTCAAGAAAAGACTTCTTCACCTCATTCTAATCGATATTGACTGTGTTTCCAGCCACCAAAGCCTCCAATTCGGATGGAAAATCATTCCGAAGAATCTGAACAGCAAACTTTATCTCATCAGCACGACTCTCCATTATTTGAAATACCAAGCAATCATCAAATTTTAAATTGTTATCTGTAACAAATTTTCTCCAAGTGTCATTGTCAAACTTCTTGCGACCTATATTACTAATAAGAGTTGTCTCCCAGGTCTTGTTATTGCAAGTGAGAGCTGCAGGAACCTTGGATGAAGGAAGCAATGGGCAGATTTCCTGTGGGAACTCCTGAAGATAGTAATAGCTACAAATAATCAACTTACCGAAATAAGATATGACTACCAAATAATTTAACATCACATATCTGGAGAAAAGACATGTCGGGGGTCTAACGGTTATGTGGAACAGACGGGATAGATCACTTCGTGTGCTAGATGAATTAGTCTCAGTTTGCCAGTTTTATACATGCACACACGAAGCGAAGTGCGTAAATAACAGATAATAATTCTAAATTGTTTCGTTTTGTGATATTTATTAGATGATTACCTTGATTAGCTTATAAACAAACACAAAGTAGCCATGAGGATCTTACCATACGACATAATGGCTTGACATTAGTTTTTGCAAGAACAATATCAAAAAATGGTATGTTCTCATTGATTGGCCACAATTTATCTCCAGACTCATTGCACTCAAATGCTTTTACCACAGGATCTTGTTTTCCAGCAACAGGCTGATCCATCTGCAGAACACTCAAAGAACATGATTTGTCTAATTAGTTTTGTTAGGACAACCGCATAGGCCTAAAAGGCTCTGCTATTCACGGAAGGGCAGAAATTTCTCATTTATAAGGTTTAGACAAACATACACGACAAAAGATAGAAATACCATATGTCACACATACAAGTAAGAATCGGAGAGCAGAAGTAAATGCTTACAGCTATTGATTTGGTCAGTATTTTACACTTATCTCTCCTTCCCATTCTAATTTCTTCAACCAGAAAGTAAATGAGCTAGAACTTAATAAAATACACTAACCGAATGTGCTTAGAGTGCTTGAACCTTCCATGAACCTAGGTTTTGCTATATTTGGAGGATACTGCAGACATAGTTAGCAGAAAATGCAAAGTAGGACTTCAAGAAGAGGATCATACTTTACCTCACCCCATAATATGTCACTTCAGAGGGTGGACCATAAGAGGATTTGAGCGTATCACTAATGCAGTGATAGCTATTTAGCCAAAAGATATAAGAGAGGGGATAGTTGAAGAACTAGAAATCCAAAACCATTATAGACAGAATAAGCGGCACCATATCCAACCTCTATGGACTCCGGTGGACAATTTTCTATTTATGATCATAAGACTTATTAAATCCAGGGGATTCTGTTGTTCAGTATGTCACAGGGTCAACCACTGAATCCCTACAACATCCCTTTATGAGCCAATTCTTGCCTACAAGGATCAAAATTAGTAGGTATTGAAGATACTAAAATAAGGAGTGAGCAATATAGCAAAACCTATGACCCAAGGGAAAAACAGAAAATGCTACAACTGCATTTCTAATAGTAAACTCAACACAAGGCCCCAATTAAGAATCGCCGAATGAATTTGGTAGACTTAACTATAATACTCATATGATAATATACTATATAAGTAATAAAACCGAAGTCCCTCAAATTATATCATCAATGCCTTTCTTATGATTTATGTGATAAAACATAGCCATTTCCTTACTTAATTTTTCAACAATGTTACAACAAAAAACTTCCAACCCCTGAGAAACAAGAAAAGTAATTTCAGACTAATAAACTTCAAATTGCTTCCATCAAATGAAAGGTGGGAAAGAAAAGTTATCTGATACCATTAGCGGGCAAAGATTGCTCTTTCTAGCAGTTTAAAGTTCAATTCCAAGGGTATCCCAAGCTGCTGTAAAATACATTAAAATGAATTATAAAACTTCATCAGAATAATAACCTCTACATCATTCCACAAGAAAATATTGAAAACTAAAAAGCCAAAAATAAACTGCTAAAGGCACAGCCTTTTGACTCATACTCATCCTCAAAAGATAAAAGAAAAACCCCAAGATAAGGACTTCAGGTAACAACAAAAGCCATTAGACAAAATTGATTATTCAACAACATGTCCCTATGCCTCCAAAGATGCCCCGACTAAGCAGGGAATGGGCGTGGATTATGCTGCCTAAACATGCGATAATAAGGACTGGACAAAATTAAGTATACAACAACAGGTATTGATGCCTCCAAAGTCCAACCAGGCCGCACCTAAGCGGATCAAGGGCCTCTTATTGTATGATACCTATACTTGTGATAACAGGGAGGCTGTTTACGTATAAGCAGTTAACCACGAACAAAAATTAAGTATACAACATGTACCAATGCCTCCAAAGACGCTACAACTAAACGGGGCAAGGGGTTCGGATTGTATGCTGCCTAAACTTGTGATAACAGAGAGGCTGCTGGCGGTTTCCATATAAACACTGGACAAAATTAAGTACACAACAACATGCACCAATGCCTTCAAAGAGGCCTGTCGGATTGTAAGCAACCTAGACGTGTGATAATGGAAAGTCTGTTTCAGCATAACCACCAGATAAAAAAAACAAATGTAGGATCTAATTTCCAACATTATAACCTTTTTTTCCTAATATCATATGCAGAGGTTTAGAATAATAATAATAATACTTAAGCATCATGGTATCTTCAATATTCACCAAAGTAATAAAAAAACATTGAATTTTGTGGAAAATGGTAAATTACAAAATCTTTTGGACAAGAAATAAAATAAAAAAGAAGAGATTTTTCACCATATTATGCATATACATGTAGTTGATAACAGATTTAATTACCTTTTGAAGCAATAATTCTGATAATTGAGTCGCTATACAAGAATCGCAACACACGAAGCTGAGTCCTCAGTCTGAACAACCTGCCCTAGCTGACGCCGACCTCGACACAAGCCAAAAAAAGACGTGATCTATGGTGGAGGAAGGTGGTAGACGACTATGTTTTGGTTGGTGAGGGGAAGGGCTGGAGATGACTTGGGTGGTGGTGGTGGTGGTGGTGTCTAGTGGCGACTTGAGAAGAAAGGGGAACGACGAGGAAGAGGGAGGGAGGTCGGCTCAGGTGGGTTTGGGAACGGTCACTGGCTTCAGGGGAAGGGACAAGGGAGGCACTAGGCAGCATCTATGGTGGCTGAGTTCATCATTAGAATTTAATAAAGCAAACCCACATTTTCATTTTTATTATAAAATTTGACCAAAAATTTGACTTTTGATATAATTTGTAACTTTGTTATTATTAAAAAGTGTCTAAAAAATTCATAAATGTGTGGATGAATAGTTCATTCCCTGATATGAAAAGATAAATAATTCAGGAGGCAAATTGAAAACGTCTCCATAAGGGCCAAAAGAAAGTAAGCCTTTAATGCATGTATAGGGTTTGATTAATGGGGGTTATAGTGACGCTATTTATTGTACTCGTTTAAAATAATATTTACAAATTTAATTCATAAATAATTTGGAAAATATAAGTACTATATGTATCATAATCGTAAGATATAAAATATTCCGAAAGAGTATAGGAAATTATGACAAATAATGTCGTTTATTAATCGACTAAACTTAAAATACTTAAGGTGAAATAATGTAGTTTATAAAGCATAAAAGGTCATTAGAATCATTGTATAATCCTAAAATACTTAAGGTGAAATATATTAAATTTGAGTAACTATTTTAAAATTTTATTACTTGATATATACACTATGATTTTACCTCAACAGATAAAATAATAAAGTAGAAATCTCAAGGTGAAATATAGTAGATATATAGATCAGTCACCAAAAATATAAATACCTAAAACTTGGTAAGTAATTTTTATGTAAAAATAATTAAAAAGATCAATATTAAAGATAAACACAGCTAGTATAACAATATTAAATCATTTGAACTATGTAAATCTTAACAGAAACCACAGAAAAATCCATAACAATCTCCTAACTTGTTGGAAATCTCATTCACGACGTTTCAATTTCTGTTTAAGCTATTAAACTCATTTCATTTTACACTTTTAATTAGATTGAAAGCATTCAACTCAACAAATAATCACTATTCTCAACCATCTTCTTCTAAAGGTTTATTTCTTCTTCTCATCTTCACTATTTTTTCACCATTTCTCATATTTAATTTATTATCATTTAAATTGTTGAGTACCAATTATGATACTATTTTTTAATAATTATTATATGTGACATGTAACAAAGTATGTGAATTGATACACCATGCATTTATTTATATGCAAAAAAAGAAATCGAAATGTTTAGCTAGATTAATTTATGTTAGCTTCAGAGTTCAAGGGATAGTACTACATATAATTAGTGTAATATTGATAAGTTGTTAAGGAGTTAGCATTTTTATGCATGCATGTTTACTTTTGTAATGGAGACCAACAATCGCTAATCATTGAGTGCATGCTGCGATCGGTCACATCTCGATGTGGTACTCTTATTGTAGAGAAGGTGTCACAAATGTTTGGCAATTTGCATATAGTTTCATGCAATGTAGTATATCAACAATCTAAACATCATGAATGATTGGTTTCTCTGATTTTATTTAAGATATACTATTAGTTTACATGATTTGGAGTGAGTATTATGACTAAATTGATTTTGTTTTAAGAATACAGAACAAGAATCTGTTTGTGAAGCACACGGATGTCCAGGAGAGACTTCGATATGATGCCATTTAGGTATATTTGCAGACCCCTATTAGTATTTACTATACAAGTGCATGACATTTGTTCGATTTGCGAGTAATATCTTGTGGCCACGAAGCTAACGCTAGTTGGTAGTTTCTTTTCACTTGTGTTTTTCACTTCCATGGAATTTTAATTGTACACAGGCGTTCGAGGCCTAAATCGTCAACAGAAGTTCAGCTTTATGTTTGTGGTGTGCCTTACGCACTTGACAGGGTTAGCTCAATCGTTTTTCATAAACTATTCTGATACTTTTATCCATGAATTTGTTGGATGAGAAACCTGCATTGCTTTTCAGGAACTTCTATCTACCAAATCTGCAAAGATGTGTCGTTTGCTCAAAGAGAATTCGGGTGATGATCTTGCACATGTACTGAAAGACATCCCTGCTGATCAAGAAACATTTGAGCTTGTTTGCAGATTCTGTTATGGTTACGCAATCAACTTGTCAATCGAGAATGTCATCCGTGTCTCGTGCCTAGCTCACTACCTAGAGATGACCGAGAAACACTGCCCAGATAATCTGTTGGGGATGTGTCTTACTTTCCTTGAACAGAATATTATCCCATGTTGGAGCAAATGCATCAATGCCTTGAAGAGTATGGAGAGTACACTTCACCAATCAGCAAGTATGGGCCTAGTCAATGCCTGTGTAGGATCCCTTATCGAGAAGGCTCTTCATGATCCGCGTCTTCTTGGAGAACCTATTATTATTCGGGTTAATGAAGACGATGACAGTGATAATGATGCACCAATTTACAGGACAAATGCAAGAAGGAAGCTGTTCACCTCTTATTGTGAATATGAAGATTTGACAATGCTATCTTTGAAGCTCTACGAGCCCATTATCTGCGCAATGGTTCAGCACAAGGTTCCTCTTGAGTACATCACTGCATCCATATGTCAGTACGCAAAGAAATGGGTATTTTCCAGTATCACAGAATCAGATGAAATGTCGGTCTATAGAAGGAAAGCTCAGCGAGATGTCATTGAGGCAGTGGCGCGACTCTTACCGCATGAAACAGGACTGCTGCCTTGCACATTATTGTGTGAATTGCTGCATGCCGCGGTTTCTGTAGATGCTTCCCACGAGTGCACAAATGACCTAGAGTTGAGAATCGGAAAGCAGCTAGATGAAGCAACCGTGAAAGACCTCCTGACACCAACTCAAGGATATCCTAATAAGGATGAGAACTACGACACTCAATGTGTAAAGAGGATCCTGAAGAACTTCTACTGCAGTTACAATGAAAACGACATCTCTGGCCTAATGACCGTGGCAAAACTTATCGATGACTATCTAATTGAGGTTGCTGGTGACATTGACTTGAAGTTGGGCGCGTTCATATCACTCACAGAGATGTCAGTTGCAATTTCAACAGGAACTCCAAGAACCTCCGATGGACTATACAAGGCTATCGACATATACCTGGAAAAACATCGATACCTTACGGAGTCCGAGAAGGATGAAGTATGTAAAGGCTTGGATTGCAACAAGATGTCACCAGATGCCTGCCAGCACGCGGCTCTTAATGAGCGTTTGCCTCTACGTTTAGTTGTGCAGGTCTTACTTGTCGCGCAGTTGCAACTTCGCGACAGCATTGTGAAGGAAGCACATTGTCCTGATAACAGGCTAATGAGATTGGAGGTCGACGATGATACACAGACCATAGTAAATGGAACCGAGGAAGTCGTGAGAACCGAGATAGAAAAGATGGGGACTAAAGTATTGGAGCTGGAAAGGGAATGCTGTGTGATAAGGAGGGAGATACAGAGGGGCTGCTGCAGCAAGCATAAGGAGAAAGCAGGCATGTGGACCGAACTGAAGAGGAAATTTGGATGTACAACTAGATATCAAGATTGCAATTGCCATGTGAAAAGGAAGAAAGTGCATCCAAGATGGGGTTGACAAATTTTATTTCCAAAGCTTAGGTTGTTCTTTGAAATTGTCTATGAACATAAACTTCTTTTAGGCTCTCAACTTGCAGAACAAATTTCAGAGTTTCTTTCATATTTCTATTATCAACTATGTTTTTAGAATTCATTTATATTGATTGATGAATCAAGAAGTGGAAATGCTTCTTGATGTGTGACCTGTGAAATTAAATATATATGCTGCTAGATTAAAACGTGGTGTGATCGTTGACAATGTCGAGGGATTGACCGACGAGAACACGTTAAATATTCATGAGTGTTTCATTCTGGAACCAATTGACAATATACATGTGTTTATACTTGTATCATATGAACTTTTAACTTACTTCATGTTATCATCATAACAAACAATAAAATTATCTGAGCAATTATTCACATTTTATTGGAAATAAACAGCATATTATCCAGCCTCCCTATAGTCTTTAGCTGCTCACCACATACAATATTGAATAGCTAAATTCTTCACAATCATATTAGACTAATACTATTATCTGAATTGCTTTCTTTATTCGCAGTTGTTTGTTGAATCGACGTCTGGACGAACTCTGTGTGCCATGGGCGCCCCTCTCTAGAGATTCATACTGAAAATTTTCCAACCATATAAATGCTCCTGAGTTTAAGATTCAATATCAGTTGTGGGATAATGAGGAACTTAATAAGTGAAAAAAACTGTATAACATAAGAGCTCATAATTTCAAATACTCCATACTTAATAAATTAGGGGAGTTCGGGATAACAATAATAAGGAGACATTTTTCACCTTACCTAAATAGTTAAAATTCCATTGAAGAGATCTTTGTCATTTGTTACACATTCCTCGTCCATTGATGAATTCTTATACAGTCTCGGACAACCCCTGACATGTCTTGCGTCAAACACTTCCAGATTACCCCCAACACTAACTAGATCTGGTAGATCACATAGATACCAAGAAACAGGCGACTCAGCCAGTGTAACTCTTTGATCATTGAATATGCTCTTCAAGTTGTCACAAGACCTTACGCGCAGAATTTTGAGCTCTTCAAGAGTACGACTTGATGTAACAATATGTTCAAGCTGGGGACACTCTCCAATGTCCAAAATGCTTATGGAAGGCATCTTGCATGAAACATTTTTTATTTCTAAAAGCCCCCAGAGATGCAACTTCTGCAATCTAGGCAACTCAGCTGACTCGTCTTGAAAGAGACTCTTCAAGCTCCCACAATTTTTTATTTGAAGAACTTCAAGATTGGGAACCTGTTTAGAGGAGTAGCCAATATATGATAGCATTGAACAGTGTTCCAGATGTAGATATTTAAGGTTTTCAAAATTGCAGTTTTGCAACATTTTGCTAGATATACTCCCAGAAGTAGAAGCACTAGCAATCTCCGCTTCACTCTCCCCTTTCTCCCCATCTCTATTGCTATCCACCATCGTGCCAAGATTCTTCTCTTTGTCAATGGGTAGCAGACTCTCTAGATTACTGCAGTTTTCAACCCAACATAACTCCATCGCTTTAATATTTTCAGAACCAAACTCAGTTAAGCATTTGAGAGTAGAGAGTGAAATAAGGATTATGTGTTTAGCCTCATGCAGTGCACTGCCAGTGCCCTCAGGGAAATCAACAAATTTGCTGACCTCCAGTGAACCACGCTTCTCTTCCATAAGAGTTTTTCGTCTTATATTTTGAACAACTTTTTGAGCATAACTTTCTCCGGGTGAAACCTGATTTCTGCATAGGCGTTCATTGCCATATCTAGTCTCTACAGCAACAGGGTGAAGAACACATCTATAGTTGTCCAGTAAATTATGTAATAGAGACTTATTCTCTCCAAGTATCTGAAGAAATTGAGTGCTCGACATGAATATCTGAAGAGTACTGTCTGCAGAGAGATCAGGATAGAATGATAGTTGCCATTGGCCCCCAGCCAATTTCTCCTGATCAGCTTTCTGGGCTTTCAGCAGTGGCAACACAAGCAACTTGAGACGATCCAGTGACAAAATCTTATATGGAAATCGATCACTACTGGGTGGAAAAATTTGATCCATCCCAACATGAAACTTGTCCAAGTTTGGACAGTTTTCAAGGTTCAGATAGACCAGATTGGCAAACCTTTCGGTTGGTAAATATTTGACTGCTGAACCAGAGAGATCCAATTCTTCCAGCTTTGGGTGATCTCCAAATTCAGGGTCCTCAATCAGATTGTTACAATTTCTCAAGGAAAGATAGTTAAGCTTGTTGAGCTTTGACAAGGAGGGGAGCTGTTTTAGACCAGTATCAGATAGGTCAAGGATGCGAAGAGCAGACATGTTATCAAAAGATTTTACTCCTATATCATCTAGCTTATTGGAACCGGAAAGAATTAACACTTCAAGCTTTGAGAGAGCTTCAAGTGAAGGAAGTGAAACCAATTCAGTGCAGTTCTTGATAATTAGTTCTTGAAGATTGCCAAGGTTTGAAAGAGAAGATAAGCTATTGATTTTGGTACTAGAGATGTCAAGCTTGGCTAGATTGGAGCTGCTGGATATATTCCCCAAGGACTGTAGTTCGTTGAGAGCTACTGAACATGAAAGGTCAAGAACCTCGAGGTTCGAGAGGGAATTCAGCCCTTCTAACTTGTTTAGTTGAAGACAATCAGTCAAGGAGAACCGGTGGAGATTAGTAAGACTGGAAAGAGACGGCAGAGTTTCAACTTTGGTACCTGAAATATTGAGCTCTTGTAGGCTTGTTAACTGAGAAAAGAAAGTTTCGTTTATCTCTTCCAGATTGCTGCAATCTGAAAGATCAAGCCCAAGAAGACCTTTCATAGGTTCTACGAACGAGAGCTTCCTGAGTCGTTTGCAACCCCGCAGAGACAGATGATCTGGACTTCCGAAGATTAAGGGTAGCTTTTTAATAGCTGTTTGAGAAAGTTTAATGACCTTCAGCTTGTCAAGTTCTCCCAGTGATGATTCATGAAATACCTCAAAACCTGTTGCTCCCGAAAGATCAAGAATTTCCAAACTACTGAGTGCACTAATTTTAGGCAGACGTCTTAGCTGAGTGCAGTCTTTGAGCAAAAGGAATTTGAGATTTTCAAGATGGTGGAGCATTGGTAGGCTCTTAATCTGAGAGCCAGAAAGATTAACAGTTCCTAGGTACTTGTTAGCCGAAAAGTTTCTATCATTGAAACGAGTAAAAGATGTAGCACCTGAAAGGTCAAGTACCTGAAGCTTGACAAGCTTTACTAGACTCCGAAGTTCTACCAAGCTGGAACAACCTTGAAGGATGAGATATACTATTTCCTTTAGATCAAAAAAGGTTTTGGGAAGTTCCTTAATATCAAGGTATGAAAAATTTATACTCTTAAGAGCAGGCATAAATTTAAAACTATCATCTGGAATACTCTTCAAGGAGCTAGGCCCAGAAATCTCCAGAACGTTCAACTGTAGAAGGGAAGCCCTCAGAGTAGATTTCACAGATGGTGTTGGGGTGATTGTTTTGCTTGCAGCAGATACCTGTGTCATTGTTGACTGTTCATCAGCTTGTGAATTATCACTGTTTGGAACTGGTTGGGTTTCAAGGGTTCCGTCGATGGACTTCAGATACGTACAACCTCTTAGCACAAGCAACCGTAGCTTGGTCATCTCGAACACTGACAGTGGCAATGACTCCAGTGTAGGATCAAATAGGACAAATGTTGTAAGTTCCTCCTTGGACAGATGCAAATTATCTGGAATGTCTCGACTCAGCCGGTTCGCATCCAGCAGTAAGGCTGAAATGAGCTCCTCTTCAATTCCACTGCGGACTATTCTGCGGGATGTTTTCATCACTCCATTTGAATGAACAAGCCTTCCAAAGTCAGCATCAAACACAGTACATAATCCAAGACGAATGGCTTTGATCAATGCTAAGCGATCAGTAAGATCGAGAAATGAATCTGGTCCACTTCGAAGAATTCCATCTTCTTTCTGAGAAATATAGCACTCATTTGCAACAACATACCCATCCTCTAGCTCTTTTATCAACCCACAATTCAAAAGGTCCATCAGTATAGCATGCCCCTTCTCATAGGTGTTCTCTATGCAATCAAAATGGCCAAGAGAAGCTTCTAGCATCCAATAGGCAATTAACTCATTGTAATGCAAACTTTCACGATGGAGAAAGGTATTCTTAGAGATACAAAGATCAACAAGAAGATTGGGTGGTAGCAAACAATTGCCTTTGTATAGCATCTCTACGACATAAGATTCTTGACTACCAACACTTAGTAGTTTCTTTTGTGCAACAGACTCAATTTTCTCAAAGTCGTTGAAGATCTTTCCGAGGATGATCATATCTGTCGGTAATCTTCTACGATTTTCAATAAATGATCCTGCCAGGGATGCAATTTTATCTTTTGGTTCTTGCACCTTATCAAGTACCCAAGATAGTGATTCCTTCTCTGATAAAGGCCCAACCTTAATCACATCCTCACAACCTGGAACTTCGTCTATTGAGGTGATTAGGAACTTGATTGAACTAGCCTCATAATGTGTACCTAATTCCTTGAGGACATCCATGGTACCAGATAGGACATCCATTGTACCAGAATCCCCTCGTTTACTATCCACAATAAAAAGAATCTTCTTCTCTTTAAGTGTTTCGCGAATCTTCTTCTCCAGGAGTTCCAAATGTTGCTTCTTCATTGCCCCCCCATCGTCCACAGCTTCTGGCTCGTCCAACACGATATCAAGTGATAACTGTCTGATCATAACATCACGCAGAGCATTATTGTCAATCTTCTCAGTCGGATGCACCCAAATTGCAAAATCAAACTCCCCTTCTTTGACAGTGCGATCGCTCAACATTCTCGCCATCCATGTTTTCCCAACTCCAGAAACTCCTACGAGATTCAGCTTGCTGTTCGGATTGGTCAATGTAGCATAAGCAGGTTGCAATTGAATAATTGAACTGTTATCCATTATTGCAAATCAAAACAACCTGCATCAATATTTCAAAAATTAAATGGTCTAACACTTCTACACAGAATCCAATTATCCATTACTATAGTCTATAGTACTAATAAAACTACTATCAACGAAACTTCTTAAAACAATACACAAACATAGTCTTGTTTTTTATCTCTAGTATATTTTTTGTTGGCTGAAAACGTCGTCGACCCCACTTAATGCAATAAGACTTGGTTTCGTTAATTCCTTGGTTTCACTCATCCATAGTAAATTATTGTTATTGAACAATTGATATATATATAACAAATTATTAACAACAATAAAAAGAACATCTTTTTATTCTGAAACAAACCACTTAATAAAATGCAATACCAAAAACAAATATCTTCCAACAAAATGAAGCAAATATAAATGTATTATGCAATATGCAAACGAAAATTAAAGAAAAAAAAATACCATGTCCCGTGTATCATGATAATCGAACTCATAACCTCAAAGTCTCTTGAACGAACTTATAGTTACTTAACATGCATACTCCAATACCGTATTTATTTTAAATAAGCAAATTAATATATATTTGGTAATTTGAAAATTACAAATGTTGAGCACGGATTAAACAGATGAAGAAAACCAAAGATAAGTCAACGCAAAACTCATCTGATTTAAAGACTTCGGATGAGGGGGAAGACTTATGATAGTAGTTGACTTGGGGTCCATTATTTGGAAACAATATATATACACCAAATTGTGTTTTTTAAAGATTGAAATTACTATCGTTACATACTTACATAAAAAAAAGTATTTCTCTTTACATATAGGAGGCAAAATAATTTTTTAAAATAATACTGTTTGGATATACCTATAACAACTCATTATTCCATTTGATCTTTTAAGTCCCGCTATTGATCTTTTAGGTTCCACCTTAATCCAACGGTTATTAGTACTCCTAGTATATTTCATGAAATCATTGTTAAATGCTAGTAATACAATTTTGACTAATGTTGATTATGTTACATAACATGGTTTATTTCTAGTTTTAAAATTAATTATCGAAATAAGCATAATGATGTCATTAGTCTTCAATAAATGTAATATATAAAGTGTTATATACGTTATAGTCATGACAAATAAAAGTTCAACACCAGGAAAATTAAACAGTTCAATTCACAAAACAATAACGTTTTTTTTTCCTATAAACAAGTATTTATGTTTATCACAGCCTCACAGGACTACAGGAGTAACAATGAATCGTGTCCAACACACCACCAAGGTGTGTGACGGTAACATTACTTTCACAATTATTAAATTATTTTTTGATTTACTATTTTAATGTAACACACAAGAACTTACCATAACATATCATGAATAACAAAAGTCAATATTATAAATTAAAAAGTTAATATAGTAACCAAAAAATAATTTAACCATTCTTTCAAGTTAAATACAGATTGGGACGAACTATAATAGCACTCTTTTAAAGATTA
Source organism: Echium plantagineum (assembly GCA_003412495.2). Classification (NCBI taxonomy): domain Eukaryota; kingdom Viridiplantae; phylum Streptophyta; class Magnoliopsida; order Boraginales; family Boraginaceae; genus Echium; species Echium plantagineum. The sequence continues at coordinate 21,093 of QFAX02000301.1, read as the reverse complement.
ATGGACAAAATAAGTAGGAATTTGAATAACAAGTTAACAATATATTATTCTCCTTGAAAGGTGAAATAATTAAAAAAGAAATTGAAAATAATATTTGCAATAAAATTCTAACCTTTTGTTCTTAGAGCTTGATCTTTCAACTACTACCTTTGAGGGGATTATGACCCATTTAAATAAACAATCATTAGTTTATATTCGATTATTTTTGGAAAAAATTGAGTTTGAGTGAGAATTTTGCAAAGTGTTTATATTCATTTCTGGAATAAACTAATGCAAGAGGCAAGTAACGTATAGCACATTATGTACTTTATTAATTTTATCTATTCATTACTGGAGGTACAAGTTGACAATTCCAAACTAGTGTAGATGTAGTCATTTCACATAGCTATGTTCATATACATGGCATCGGTAGCTAGCCAAAATACGGTCGATCCGACCGAGTCACATCTGGCAGCAAAGTAGACGTTCCGAGAAAAGGAGAAGGAGGAGTCTTCGGCTCTTAGCTCCCGCGGTAAGTGGAAAATGAGAATGGCGATAGTAGGAGTGGAACATGAAAGTGTTCATACTGCTGAGAGTCCTTCACTTCAAATATGATGGAAACATAAGGGAAAAATCCGGTGGGATTATATTTGCCAGTGTTGAAACTTATACGGTATGTCCCTGGAGTCAAAGCATCGATCATTCCCATCAACTGACCAGATCGTCCATCTTTGTCTGTGGTTGAAAACCCTTGATGTATCCAACATCCTGCATCTGCCTCGCCAAAGACAGGCTTTGTGTGGCCTCCCCACATCTCCAAACGTACGTCTATCTGAGCAGCCGGGCAACCACGTGCAATGTCCAGAACATGAGTTGTGATCGGTGGTCTGCTCCTAGTTGGAGGTGCTTTACCGACAAGGGATTCACTTGTAGCCGTCAAATGTGCCCCAAGGATACTCACCCGATCTTCTACATACAAAAAACAGATCATATATCGCATCAACTTTTCAAAAAGTAGGTCATATACCATAATACAAGAACTCATTTGACTAATAAGAGCACAATAAAGGAGTCCATAAGCAAATTCAATAAAGTTGGATCATAGAATGAAGGCTTCAAGATAAGTAAATTTTGAGATGGACTCTGCAAAATTTAATGGCCTATTTAATGTTAGAACGACTCAACTATTTAGTTAATTTGATCCAACCATCAATAACCTTCAAATAGCCCATTTGCTGCATATGGTTGATTACGTAAGTGGAAGAGCAATCGATGTAATTGAAATAAAAATGATTGAAGGTTAGATAGAATAGCATCTGCACAAAAAGTGTATGTAGTTTGTTTAGGTAAATGCAATTAAACATGTGTTTTCCCCTAATGGTCTGGTCACATGCCTGAGTGAGAACTCGAAGGAACGAATGTAGTGACGATACATATATTTATATAGTTACTACTACCATTATATTGATACATGTGCTTCCACTAAAAATGAAACTGTTTCATGTATCATTAACCTCAAGAGGGTATATAATCATACAAGAATTACATGGCTCAACAAAAGAACCCAACAAATCTAGAAAACCATCATTCTTTTATATCTTCTCCGTGTATATTCACATAGACCATATTGTTTAAACATCAAAGAGATGATTAGCAATCCTACCATGCAGGAACAAATGGCTAAACAAGACCAACCAAACTAAGCCTTATTCCACTAAGTGCCCTCAGTTATATGGATACAAAGTCTCCACTCGGTTCATTTTTGGGACATCTCCTACGTTAAGCTCATAGACTCTAGGATAAAAGTTTAACTACGACGATACTTTGTTTTAAAGGAACTCTGACAAAAATTAAGGAACCTTACTATAATATGGAAATAGAGAAAGAAGGAAAGAACCGTGATCAAGAACAAATAAGGATAGTCTAAAAATCAAACAGAGTATATACCAACATCTAGGCCTGTGAACAAACGTTAATATTCGAAACGGTTCGACGTATTTGGCTCGAAAAAGTTTGATTTGGAGTGCGATTCGACATGTCAAACCTCAAGTCAAATATAAAAAGTGGATATTCGTCAAACCGAGCCAAACGGTGCGAAAAAGCTTGGCTCGATTCATTTATGTCATCTCTTTTATATATATATATGCAGTAAAACGTCTATAAATTAATAATCTCTCTAAGATAATAAATTTATCCGGTCCCGACTTAGGCTAGTTAAAAAAATTAGCAAAATCGATAAAATAATAAAATGTATGCAGCCCTGGCGTGTCGCACTTTTGGTTGATGAAAAACCGAAATCTGAGCCTATTTAGAAGTTACAATCTTGAACTGTAATATGTTTTGGGAACTATTAAATTCTGCTATGGTTATAACTTGCCATTATATTATTATGTTTAACGTTTAAAATTGTTGTCTATTTAATTATCAAGCCGCACCTTTTCAAACGGTTTGGCTCGAATCAAGCCAAATCAAGCCAAATATCTTGTTAAAATTTCCTTCAAACCTCAACCCAAACTAATTTTTCAGATATTTGACCAAATCAAGCCAAATCAAACCTTAAATCAAAATAAAATCAAGCCAAACTCAAATATTCAACTGTTTGGCTTGATTCGGCTCGATTACAGGCCTACCAACATCAACAGTGCCTACTCACCTCCAGCTTTTGCAACAGTGTCCCTGGTTTGTTTTAGTTCGGTTGAGGAATCAGGAGCTGACTTGCCATCAAGAAGTTTAGAGAAACGTAGTTCAGTTATTTTCATTTGCTCCTTGGCTGCATTCTCAAACTCAACTATAGGCCGATTGACATAGCGCCTCTACAAGCAGGAACATTCAGAAATGTAAAACAGCTGATGAGATGATTAAAACGTTATTCAAGCACTACTTTCAACATGATCTTTCATCTTTAGACGTAATAAATATGCAAGTTTTGACACTATCACAACTTATGTGAGACTGAGCTTAATCTTAACATATAGAGTATGAGTACATTTACATAGTTCAGATTGTTATTACAATCTTAATAGTATATGTTGCAACAACATTACCTGCAAATTGCAATGATAGTATAAAAGAATGCATACACTTCTACATTAAGATCGTCAGATAAGAATCCTTTGATTGACTCATGATATGGTGATGGTGGTAGTCAAGCATTATGGAATCAGCATAACGAGAAGGTGTGCATAAGGTACTGTATGTAAGTTAGGTGATTCTCGCCATGACAAAGACAGAAGGAATCAGCATAGCCTATTTCTGTCACTAGATGAGGCATGGCAGCATATTCATATAATGGGTCTACCAGTTCAAACCCAACATCAACCATATAAAGAATGGTGGTTTGCAGGTTTTATTCTCGCTATTATGAACATTCAGCAAATAAGGGTGTTTACGGGTGCCAGGTCCTTCACAGGCTGCAGATTTGAAATCCTATATACATTCAAGACTATACCAAGACTCAAGAAGAAGAAGAAAAGGACGAGATCTATAATGCCATTACTTATCTTTCTAACAGCAAGAAAAAAACAATGGACTTTATTTTAATAGACCACCCCAAGTCCTACCAACATTTCCTTACTTTAATAGTTCGTTGCAGTACCACATACCTTCAATTCTGCAAGTATCTCAGACGAACTTCTTCCTGAAGCAAATATTAGAAAGACAAATCCAAACTTCTGCATGTATCTGGCATTCCATTGATATAGTTCCTGAAAGCCAAGCAAATCCAGAAAATGAATTAAAGAGAGACGGTATGGTGCAGAGAATAAAATTACACAAGAGAATGACTACACATGGTCAAACTCAACATCTATCACATCATCACGAAAGTAGAGTAGGATTCAGTGGCAGGCGTCACTTCTAAAATATGAAATTGTAACGTTGTAGAGTACCTCTAAAGTAGCATCAGTTGCGGTGGCCAAAGCTGTTGATTGTTCCCCCTTGCTCCACCTGCAAAGAAATATCTGTCCTTTTAGATAAGGAATATACTATTTTTCAGATTAATCGCAAATCATGAGATTTACACTACCGTTAACATAATTTTAGTTTATATGGTCAGTTTGTGCATAAGATTAAAGTCGGAAAACGTCATCATCATGTGATCTTAGGTCACAGTGAGAAAACATTAATATTTAGCCAACTGACTGTAGTGGCACATGATTTGACTTGTACATAATAGAAAACTAACGCATGAGTATGAACAATGTTATCATCCACATTACATTTGGTATTTTCTTTTGAGGCTAAAGTTTCCATTGGGGAAAAGAGCACAGAGAGGTTGACATTACAAGTTCGCACGGATCACGGCCTTGGATCTATCTGATAGAGATATTATCATTTAGCCTTCAGCCAATTAAAGCAAAACCCCTCATATTTTTCAAGGAATATGCTATGACGAATACATAATTTCCTACACTTCCAACCAAATGAAGTTTTGATCACTCAAATTCCAGTCTCTGTTCTTTAGGAGAACCATCCAAAACCAAGTGTACTCGAAGAAAAAATTACACATAGTTAAGACAAAGAAACATGTCTCTCCAATATAGGAAGTAAATTTACGATTCTTCTTGAATAACTCCCCAAGTTTTAAAATCACAATATATAAGCTGATAAAAGCACAAATAAAGACATACATAAAAAAATCATTAGCACGTGTAAACATAGAGTCACAAGAGAACTGAACTGAGCACTGGTAGAATTGTTGTGGCTGGCTGAACGGTTACCAATCTGTGGATGTGCAGCAAAGGCTTCAAGCCATCCATTAACATCCACCTGAAACTCAACTACACAAATAAATATACACCTCCAATTTGATTTTTCAAATAGAAATACTCCCTACATCAAAAAATATTGTCCATATTGATTAATGATAGTCAAAACCAACACTTCGCTTCCTTAGTTGACACATATAACTATAATTTGAATCACAATTGTCATAACAACGGTAAAGTATATAAAAATTGCTACATTTCGTTATATTTTTCAGCAAATATCATATGGTACGACATATTAAAAATACATGAACTCAAAATAACAAATTTAAAAACCAAAATTCACAACCTGCCAATCATGGGACAAGGGCAGTATCTAACTGTAGTACAAATCAAGATTTAGTGACACCTTGTTATGCCAGACATCTACTAGTATTATCTATGGCAACACTAAATATACTATCTTCTCATATATTTTTCACCATATATCATACAACAAAAACAAACACATTCAATTGTCGATCAAGGGTAGTATACAAATCAAGAATGCTACATTTTATCAATTTTTCACCAAATATTGTAAAACATATATATCCAACCATCAAGAATCGAAACTTGACAATATTTTTGGGACAGGGGAAATCTCCAATTGGAATAAAAATCAAGACTTTTATAGACCTTGTTAAACCAGATATCTATAGCAGCATCGATGGCATGTTGGTATGAAGAAAATGGTCCAGCTGAAACCATTTCTTTGGCGAATTTGGAGCTCCCACAAACTGCCAGATAGTCTTTTTCATCGAAATCAAGTTTGAATGATGCTTCCATTTTCGTTGATCGAGGACAAACAGAGGTGGAAGGTAGATGTGAAGGTGTTAGTTGTCCACTGCTTAATGCTTTGTTAGTTCAGGCTTGAAGCTCATTTAGTTTAATAATGAGATGGATTTGTAGGATGTCTTGTGTTTACTTAGTACTTATTTTTATGAGTTAATCGAATAGCCTAGTGGAAAAAAGTTATTGCTATTGACCAAAAGGTCCTGGTTCGAAACTCACATCTATCGCCAATTTACAAAAAAACAAAAACAAATTGTCATACTTAGATAATAAAAACCTCTCATTTCCATTGGGAATGCCTTGTTGAGGAACCATGGGGGTAACTCATTAGAGAGTATCGATATTCTCAGAGCAATTTTGATACTACCAGAGCAAAGTTTGAAAAATTTGTATTTTAATATTTCAAGTCAATTATTTCATTTTATCATTAGTAGTAACTATTTTATACTATTTCCATTTTTTTTAGTTGTCATTTTAAAAATATCATACATTTTACTTATAAATCATTATTTATTATAGGAATAAATATTATTATTTCAAGTTTCAAAACAAAAATATAATTCATGTTTATTTAGTGACAAGGTCATAGTAGAACAGCTAAATCGAAAAGTGTCTTGAAAATATAAAGCGACAAGTAAATAAAAATAACTTTTTTTACTAGAACGGCAAGTAAAAAAATGGAGATAGATAAACTCATTCCACATTTTTAAAATTCTACTATCCGTTTCTCTATATACTACTCTGCCCCCCCCCCCCCCCCCCCCATCATAGAAATTGGAGTACAAAGATCTCTATGATATAATAATATTGAATAACAAAGAAGCAAAAGAATCACCTCCCATCATAGAAATTTATCCAAGTGAAAGCTTGAATGTAGGAAATAACTTCATAATGACCTTCGGAAAATGACCCATATGACTTGTATAGTCATCGAGTTTAGATGTACAATGATGTCATTAATTATATGACGTAAGATATATGTGTAAATAAATATATATGGTAACAAAAAATATTTGAATATTATTAATATATAAAATAATATTTATTTTTAATAATATTATTTTAAAATAATATATAAAATAATTTTGGTAGGATTTTTAATGGTTGTTTCATAATTGAGAAACAATTCAATCTATTTGTCCATTTAATAATTGTGTGCTCAAGAAAATTGGCTGAATTATAGGCAAGAATTAATTGTTGCATAATTTGGGGAGAGAAGGGTGGGGGGAATGAATGGTGTGTATGGCGCGTGTGAATTGTTTTAAGGGGAAGGAATTTTCCAAAAATAATTGATTGAAATAAATGATTGTATAATGCATAAATTGTGTTAGTTGTCCACCGATTTGGTGACTTCAGTCAGCTTAATGCTTTGTCAGGGACGGGCTGGTCCAAAGCTCATTTAGTTTTGGGCAAATGGCTTCTCATTTCACTCGCGTTTGAAAAAAAATCAATCATGTTTCAATTAGATCACTAATGTTTAAAAAGTTATTCATTCGGGTCACTTCATCAGATTTTTTGAAGGGTATTTCTGTCCAAATATTTTTCCTCTCATAAGCACACAATTTAACTCTTATTAAGACATTGACCTCAATTCTGAGATTACAATTTTTCCGATTTCTTTTTTGATATCTTTTTCGATTTTTTCTCGATTTCTTTTTTTATTTCTTTTCTCGATTTTTTACGATTTCTTTTTTGGTTTTTTAATATCTTTTTCGATTTTTCTCGATTCTTTTTTTGATTTCTTTTTCGATATTTTCTCGAGTTCTTTTTTTATTTCTTTTTCGATGTCTTCGATTTCTTTTTTGATTTTTTCTCAATTTTTTTCGGTTTTTTTAATTTTTCTTTTTGATTTTTTCTTAAATTCCTTTTTGATTTCTTTTTCGATTTCTTTTTTGATTTTTTCTCAATTTTTTTGAAAATCTGTCATTTTAAATATTCTATTAACCAATTAACTTGATTTTTCATACCACAAACTAACAACCGATTTGTGAACGGACCGATTCAATAATAGGCCTACCATCGAGAGAATGTCCATTTATCTTATTTAGTTACAAAGACTTATGTATCGTTACAAGCCTACAACACACTTGAAGGAAGGATATTAAAACATTACATCCACAACTACATTTCTTAAGGTGATGGCAAAACCTTAAGCTTGAAGCAAATTCTTGAGTTCTCCATGCTAAACTTGGAGAGTTGAGGCTTGTGGTGATGGTGAACATGATATCGAGATAAGTTCGGACCGATTTTTGTCTGATAAATCATACTTCGGCGCCTCGCCATTTTCACCTCTCAGATTGTCCGGGAAGCCTCCCGTGCCCGCCAGCTCCTTCGGTGGGTCTGTGTATGACAATGCGATTAACGACTCTCGTGTCACTTGCTCCTCCTTGTTGCCATCGTCTTTCTGATCCATGTATTTTTCATTCGTGTCCTGAAAATATAAAGACATGTTGTATCGTATGAAAAAATAAAAACGTCAATTAGAATGACTGAACGGTAATGAATAGTATTTGATATAAGAACAAGCTTCTCTAGTTCCAATACATTATTAAAGCACAAGCACCCACAGGATTAGACTTCATCAGCTCAATAAATCACCAGGTCCTGGGTTCGAAACTCACCCCATCGCTAATTTACAAAAGAAAATAATAATAATCACCATGTAATACTAAATGTTGAACTTTTGAAGACTTGATGGTTTAATTCTTGGATAACTTCTTTCAACCTTACCAAAAGTAAATTCGTTAGCAAATTATTACTTTGAGCACACGACAAATTTAATATCTAAAACTTAATTTAATTGACGTTTTTATTTTTTCATATCAGACTCAGACTCCAACGATCGAATAAAAACGATACACATGCAAATGATATTATTGAATCAAGAAGATTCTTGAAACTTTTCATTTTTCTTGAGAAAGAGTCTACCTTTGCCATGATTTTCTTGAACTTTTTTGAGTTTATTAAACCAAAAACTTCGGTTGTTTTTTTTGCTTGTTTTTCTTTTTTACAAACGAAGAGGGCTATATGAAGCTTTTTATAGATAATAGATATATATAAAGAGGTGAATGATGAAGATACAATTTAGAAAGATTTGGTTATAAGTAGGAACCAAATTTAGATAAATCCAAAATAATCTAAAACAAGTAACAAGAGTCAGCAATACGTGTAACGAAAAATGGCATTATTATTATTTTAAGGTACATTTGACTTGAGTCATCTCATCATCATTATAATATAATGATAATCATTAGGTTAGGTCGGTGGCTAGATAGAATTCACATGTGACCATTTGGAATTGGCCACTTGGTAGGCATGTAAGGAGAAAAACTTTTAAATGAAATAGAACTCTTTTCGTAACTATTTTTGATATGATCAATTTTTTTGTATTATATCTGAACGAGATAATCACAATTATTACGAGAATGTCAAAGTCCAAAGGTAAGAAATAAATTATTTATTTAAGAAATGTCTAGGTTTTGTAGTGATAAAAGGGATTGGGGTTAATTTTAAAATAATTAAGGGTAATTCTAGCATTTAAAATTAGTTTGAGCAATATGAATTTTATTTGGAAGTTTTTTATCTACAAATTTCAAATTTAGTCGATAGAAATATCTTGATGGGCTGATCCATACATGGTTGATGCTTGACTATTTCCGAACTATCAAACATCTGGGCTTTGAAAGCCCATCTGTTCAAGCAATCCCATTAAGTTGCGTTAATTATGCATGTCATATATGATACAATTATAATTCGAATTTTAGTACATTTAAATAATTAAATTGACGTTTTCCTCCTCATAAATCTTTGACTTCATGAATCGAAGAACATAGTTGTTTACTAGGAAGGATACTATGCCACATAGCCACATCACAGGATTAAATCCAATATTTTCAATCTCGAATATAATTTTTTATTACTTATTAAAAAGTATATATTTCGAAACATCACTTAGATTCACCCAAACATATCGATAACTCATACTAATCAAAATTTGAACAAGAAAATATAAGTAAAATTACAAAAAAAAACATCCTCTTTTAGAAGAAACATGATGGGCAATAGAAAGAATTGCCCTCGGACTCTTTATCACAAACATAAACAGATGAAGTAAAATGTGAAAGAAAATGTGTGTTAAAAGCAATAACATTTTATTGCAAAGTCATTTTCAATCTCTGTCTTCACGTGCTCATCATGGTATTAATGCATTATCATGTGAACTATACCCCCTCTTCCCACACTCCACTCTCACGCTTAGGCCTGTAATCGAGCCGAATAAAGCCGAACTATTGACTATTTGTATTTGATTTGATCAATTATTAAAGTGACGTTTGATTTGGCTTGATTTGGTCAAACATCAATTATAATAGTTTGGCTTGACGTTTGAGGGAAATTTTTAAGTGTATATTTGATCCTATTTGGCTTGAATCGAGCGAACCGTTTGAAAACGTTTGATTTGAAAATACATATACAACTTAATCTTTGAACATAAAATCTAGAAGTGAAAAAAGACATAAAATTTATCAATTACATGCCCATAATCTAAAATAACAAAATAATAGTAGTTTACAAAATTCGGCTCAGATGTATCGACAGACAGAGAGAAGGGAGAAAGAATGAGGGTTAGGGTTCATAACTCATAAGAATGAGGGTTAGGAGTTAGGACTTAGGGTTATATACTTATATAGTTATATATAAATAGATATTAATGAGTTGGACCTAACCTAATATAAATGGACTAGTAGATTATGGACTATAAAAATAAGTGGATCACATTAGTTCATTATTTATAATTTATATAAATGTTATATAATATAAATGTTATTTATATATATAAAATATAATATAAATGTTATTTATATATATAAAATATAATATAAATAGGGAGGAGGCAATCGAGCCAAACCTTTTCGAACGGTTTGGCTTGATTTGACAAATAACGACTTCTAACGTTTGGCTTTATATTTGAAGCCTCGAGCCGAACATCAAGCCGAACTTTTTCGAGTCAAATATGCCAAGCCTTTTCGAATCGGCACGTTTGCTGACAGGCCTACTCACGCTACCTCTTCACACACTTCCGCTATGTCCACTCTGTACCAATCACTAATTTCTTACATACAAATCTTGAATCAATATTAACGAAAACAAAAATAACTTATTAATATAATGAAATATCCCATTTTTGGAGATGTTTACGTAAAATAATTTTTAAACTTTTCAAAGACTTTAATGTCTTTAAAATGGCTTTGAGACGAATCTGAATAGGCTTAAAAATAGTTTAGGAGTAAGAAGAATTTAAGTCTAATGAAAACAACATACTCTAATTAATGTCTTTAAAGTGACTTTGAGACAGATCGTGAAATAGGATCAAAAATTATTTACCATTTCAAACAAAATATATGATTTTGAGACTTTGGATTAAAATACAGATTATATGATAATTTTTTCAAAGTTGACGAGTGATAGCTTCTTATTCATTTTAATATCTGTTGGCATATAAGATTATATTGTAAGGTACAACAAGCTTCAGTATATTTAAAATGAGTATCTAACAAATCTTGAATCAAAGTCGATATTACTTTGTCAATCAAACGAAATTACTTTCTTTTGGAGATTCTTTTCAAACTTGTCGAGCCATCGATTCTAATCTTCGCTATTATATAAAATTACACAATACAATATAGTTCGATGTCTTTAAAGGGACACTCGTCTAAATGGAATAAGTGTCTATAAGAAACGAAAGAACATAATTACTTTTATTCAAATCACTCATTGACACAAAAAGTTTCACTTTTACTCTTGGATTCTTGATTCTCTTTTTGGTATTGTCAGTTTTAGCATAAAGGTAAACGAGAAGAAAAGGGAGAGTAGGATAGCTATTGCCTATAAGCTAGTGAAGTTGTATTCTGTAGGTGGTGGTGCTTGTTCTTGGTCTATGTGAGCATTCAGACATGGGCTGTTTCCAGTCCAAGACTGTTAGTATAGCTTCTCCTGATCAACAACCGATTGAAAATGACTCAAAACCAGATCTTGGTAATGCCCCTTTACCTTCATTTTTCAACTATGTCAAATCTTTATAGTACAATTAATAAAGGGTATATATTATGTGATTTTGGTAATATGGTTGTTTTTCAAATTTGCTGATTGCCCTGAAATGTTGTTGAATATGTAACATTATTGTATCTCCATTATGTCTCTATGTATGTTCTTGTATTGGATTTTTTGTTTGTAAAATGAGCTGGATGTCTCTACTGGAAGCATCTTAGCGACTAGGCCAATTTGATGTTTTAGATGTTAGATATTGTATGATGAAGTTATGTTGTTTTCTCTTTTTGTTTTGGTCTTGTTTACATGTCAAGCACTTTTGCTTTTGAGATATATTGTTGAAGATTGTGACTTATGTAGTCACTGACATTGATTATGACTTGAAGCCATCTTGGTGATTTTTCATATCTAAATTCGTGGATGTTTTATTACTCGTGTGAGGTAATGTTGCTGTTGGTAAAATCTGCAAGCTTACTTTTGGAGCTTGAATTTATGTCGACTGTTCTAAACTTCTAATTGCGGAATGAAGTATTTTAGAAGGGGATTGAGTGGGTAGTATATGTCAATCTCGGCATTAAATGTGTGTTTTTTATGAAGCACAAGGAGAGCAAGTGGATCAAGATCAGGTTCCTGCTTTCAAGGAATATAGTCTTGTCGAGCTGAGAGCTGCAACCAATGGATTCAACAGTGAATTAATTGTTTCTGAGAGCGGTGAAAGGGCTCCAAATGTTGTTTACAGAGGCAAACTTAAAAGCAATCGCCTAGTTGCAGTGAAACGATTTTCAAAGCAGTCTTGGCCTGATCGTCAACAGTTTGTGGTAATACTTTTTTATCATATGATGATTTTAACTTAAAGCAATAATTAATCGTAATTTCTTATGTGAAGTTTATGTTGTTTCGACAATGTTGATGCTCAGGCAGAAGCAGCTGGTGTTGGCAAGCTGCGACATAAGAGATTGGTGAACTTAATAGGATGTTGTGCTGAAGGAGACGAGCGACTATTGGTGGCAGAGTATATGCATAATGACACACTTTCTAAGCATCTTTTTCACTGTATGCCTCATAACTCTTGTTCTTTATGACGTTCATGACCTCTCTGTCATACTATTGGTGGAAGAGTAAATTTTGCTATAGCTTCAACTACAAATGAAGTTCATATATAAAGATTTTTCTTTTTACTATAGCTTTAAGCCTTCAACCAATAAAAACTACTCCTTAACGGTTAGCCGCAGGCAATAGCAAGGTATAGAAAAACCACGAGGAAATCAAATTGTTTCCACCTTGGACACCCGGTTCGTTTTAATACTCATCTGTAAAGAAATAAATGAAATCTCGGATATCTACATGCTATTATTTATTGTTTAGTGTTTGAGTGTTAACTGTACGGGATATATAAGGTACTTCCCTCCAACCAATTTACAGATTTCCACCACTTTTGCAGGGGAAAAACAACCTCTTCCCTGGGAAATGCGTGTCAGAGTTTCCTTCTACATTGCTCAAGCTCTTGATCATTGCAACTCTGAGAACAGGAATATTTATCATGATTTAAATGCTTATAGAGTTATTTTTGATGAGGTACTACTATAAGAATTTAGTGTCATGCTCCACCATGTGATCTCTCCGTTAATACTCCTTTGGCACTTCTTTTTATATGAAAAGATAAACTATGTAACGAGTTCTCTCCTGCTAGGATGGTGATCCAAGATTATCTAGCTTTGGTCTCATGAAAAACAGCAGGGATGGAAAGAGTTACAGTACGAACCTTGCGTACACGCCTCCCGAGTTTTTACGCACGGGTAAGTGAATGTGTTTAATTATGACATTAGGCACCTGGTTTGCACATACGTGCAACTAGGATAATTATTCCAGTTTCAAGTCGAGAGGACTCCTTCTGGTAAAGCCCTCCTTCATAAAAAGTGTTGCATTACCAGGGCTCAAACACTACAGATTTAGTTAATTTAGGATGGTCCCCAGTCGTTCTCTTAAATCATCCTTTCATGTTTGATTACCCAAAAATGAACTTGCCATATAAGTTATTTGATGGAAAGATTTTATAACCCAAAGTGAAATTTAGGATGAACTCTCTTAGACGTAGTGTGCCACAAATGTACAAATAAAATATGACATTAGCACATATCAGATTATAAGTGATGTATAATATTTGGTGATTGCGAATAATTATTGGTGATTTTCTCGTTTCTTCTCTTATTTTTTTTTATCTGTTTGGGCATTTATTTCAGGAAGGGTGATCCCGGAGAGCGTAATTTACAGTTATGGAACCATCTTATTGGACCTCTTGAGTGGGAAACATATACCCCCAAGCCATGTATTGTACCTCCTAATTTCTATCAGATCTGCTTGTCAATGCTTTAAGTATCTGTGTTTCCTGAAATGCAGTTCCATTATATATCTAATTTCTGCTCATTTGAGTTCCATTTTTCTTCGTGTTAATATGGTCCAATTAGATATTCAATTTCTGACTGTATTCGTTCCATAAAATTTACACTCACTATTATTTTGGTAGGCTTTAGATTTGATCAAGGGTAAAAATGTGTTGGTGTTGATGGATTCATCCTTGGAAGGCCAGTATGCCAGTGAAGATGCTACCGCATTGGTTGAGTTAGCTTCAAAATGCTTGGAGTACGAGGCTCGAGATCGGCCTGATGTGAAGTTTCTCCTCACAGCAGTTGAACCTCTGCAAAAGCAAAAGGAGGTAAATGAAAATGTTAAGTAGCTTCAATCTCATATACTCATGCAGAAACTCAATGATCAATATTAAAGACTATATTACCTCATTTGATTCTCTTAGGTTGGGTCTCTCACGTTAATGGGTTTGACTAAAACTTCTGTTGCGGTGCTACCTACGACTCTTTCTCCTCTTGGCAAGGCTTGTGCAAGGATGGATCTTACTGCTGTGCACGACATATTGCTTAAGACAGGTTATAAAGATGACGAAGGCGCTGAGAATGAGGTGAGATCCCTCCTCCTAAGATATGAGTTGGCATTCCACAAATGAACCAAAATTGGTTAAAGAGGATCAATATTTAGGGATTTAAACTTAGACATCTTTCTTTGTATTCATTAGAACATTATATTTCTTATAGCTTTCTTTCCAAGAATGGACTCAACAAGTGCAAGATATGTTGAATACGAAGAAGTATGGGGATACAGCATTTAGAGATAAGGACTTCAAGAATGCAATTGACTACTACTCAAAGGTATCAATTAAAAATTTATCTTACATATATCTGGTTCTTTATTGTCGTACTTTTCCAGTCAGACGAACGAGGCAATAAAAATCTTGGGATAGTATTACTTCCAATAAAGGAAAGGTTTACAACTTTGAATAGAATACTAAATGTCATCCTGATCTGTTAAGTTAAGCTCTCAACGTTTTCATATGATCTTTGTGCAAATATGCCGCGACTTCTTTTATCATTAGACCTCAAATTTTCTCTAATCAAATGTGGAACTTTTCTTTTGTAGTTAACATCCCTAATGCCTGTGCCATCTGCCACTGTATTTGTGAGGCGCGCACTCTCCTATTTGATGGTCGGGGAACCAGAACTTGCGTTGCGGGATGCAATGCAGGCACAAGTTGGCATGCAGGAGTGGCCTACTGCATTCTACATGCAAGCTCTTGCTCTTTCCAAGCTTGGAATGGAAGCTGACTCGCAGGATATGCTCAACGATGGAGCTGCCTTGGAAGCGAAGAAGCAGAACAGCTGGCGCCACTAAACTTATCATCGAAAATCGTCATCCTTTTAATCCACTGAGATTAACATAATTCACCATCTTTTCAAATTATATCTATATAAAGTCTGGTGACTTTATGTTTGAGACATTGAAATACCAATTGTAGCCAAAACAATGCTTGGAGGGATGTATATTATATAAAATTTCAAACGTTTGTGGTAGCCAAGATCGTTTATAAGCTGCAAAACTCTTAAACATTGTGCAATACCATTATACCAATGATCTTTTTCTTCTTCTTTAAACTTCAGTAGTAAGGTTTGAATTTCTGTTTCATATACTATTTCAGGTCACAATGCTAAATTACTAATAGCAGGATAAACTAGTGTCCCGGTAAGGATGGTTAAGTTGGTGAAATATGTGAGCTCGTGACCATAAAATCTTAATTTTTATTCCACCTATTAATACTTTCTTGACTGACGTGGTTTGCTGGCTATTGCGTTCGTCAAAGTTTGAATAATTTTTTATAGTAAGTGAAAAAACACAGAGCATATTTACGAGGTAAAAAGTTATGGTCCTAACATTTGTTTTCTCTTAAGATTTCTCTAATACTCCCTCAATCACTAAATGATTGGTACATTTTGACTTTTATGGTCAACAAAACACGATTTAAAACGTATTCTACATGCGAAAATTTTATAAAAATTTGATATTTCAAAAATATATATTGAGACGAATCTAATAAGATCCCACATGACTATATTATTTCTTATCGTTTAATAAGAATTCTTGATCAAATTTTTTAAAGTTTGATCACAAAAGTAAAAAAATCTAAAAATCATTTAGGGACGGAGGGAGTACGTTATATGCCTAGAATTTGTGTAAATTGCATGAAGTACAAGCATGTAATGTTAGAGAATTCTTAAGAGAACAAATTTTAAGACAACCGTAACCCAGTCCGACGAGTATGTCTGTATAGTGTTTCCCATTTTTTCATATTCGACCCTTCTTCTTTTGTTAATTTTCAATTTCCTCCTCCCCACGGCCCACCCCACCCCAACCATCGCCCTACCCTTACCCCCACCCCCCCTCCTCCAGTGATGTGGAGAAGAAGCTTACAGAATCTAGCTTCACATCCCAATCCCCACCCGTCTTCCCTCTTCCTCCTCCTCCGCACCACCGTAACCCGCTCCACCTCCACCACCGCGTCGCCGGCCAATTCAGTCCGGAAAGATTCTGCTATCCCTGCCACGTCAGCATCCGCGTTGGATCTTTCGTCTTCGGCAGCGGCCTCAGTGATTAAGGCGAAGGATGTGGTTGATTTTGGGAAGCATTATGGGAGGTGTTATTGGGAGCTCTCGAAAGCTCGTTTAAGGTTTGTTGAATTTACTATTAATGTGTGCCAAGCAAGAATGAATATTTATTATTTCGATAATTGAGAATCGAAGTTGACTGCTTTATTTTGAATGGAGGGAATAGTTGATTAGATTAAGTTATGTAGAAATGTTTCTTCATCAAGTGATTAGATGGACACATTTTACTCTTAGTGATCCATCTTCGTAAAAGAAGATGTGAGAGTAATCATTTGTGTATTGTATGGATAAGGAGATATCCATAATAGCTTGGAATTGCTATTGATGGACACGAAAGGCGCCTACACAAGTGTTTTAGACTTGAGGACTTGATAGTTGTTGATGTTCAGTCACTCCTAATATAATGATAAATGATGCCAATGGGTTTAGTTATGTCTTTTTATGAGCGTCCGTTGTAGGATTTTCATTGGTAAAGTAGGTTTGTGTATTTTTAAAAGTGTTCGTATATGAGTGACATGTTTGGATTTTCTCATCTTTTCGTTAGCTTTCACTAAAGTTTCTTATTATTCCTAGTTGAACTTATTGTTGGATATTAACTGTGCGCTAGTTTTAAGTTGTTGCTTTTATAATTATTTTAGATATTTACTCCCAGAAAGTTGATGAGGAGGGTAGGAAACTTTATTTTTCTATCATAAGTGGAGTCAAATAGATATAATTAAAATTGTAACTAGCCAAATTGCCTATGTATTCAGCTGCTCAGTTCTATCTTATGTTACATCTCTATAGATTTTGTTTTAGTATTATAAGTTGAACTAGGAGAGTTGGCTCTCACATCTTGTAAATTGGTATTCAGTATGCTAGTTGTTGCTACTTCTGGCACTGGATTTGTCCTTGGGAGTGGGAGTTCCATAGATTACATGGGCCTTTGCTGCACGTGTGCTGGTACGATGATGGTTGCAGCTGCAGCCAATTCCTTAAATCAGGTGTGCTCTCATTTGTTAAGAATGTTTCCTGCCTCGTGCCTGAAGTTTGTGTGTTGCCTCAATAAAAGTTCCGTCTGTTCAGAAACTTTGTGCTTGTATTGCATGCATGAAAGTTGCATCTGTTCAGAAACTTTGTGCTTGTAACACTGTATTAAAGCTTTTTGGATGTTAAATGTGTTTATTTAATATACTATCCTTTTCATTTCCCTAAGTTGTGCGAGTTATTCATGCTACCACGAGTGGACATGATAGGCTAGTTACATGCTTAGTTAACTTGATTTGTATATTTCAGGTGTTCGAGGTGAAGAATGACACGTTGATGAAACGAACCAGGCTTAGGCCACTGCCCTCAGGGCGTATGTCTATACCTCACGCGGTCGCCTTTGCATCTTCTGTTGGTGTTGCAGGCACAGCTTTGTTGGCATGTGAGGTGGCATACTCTATCAATTTGCTCTTCATTTAGGCAGCATAGCTTTTGAAACTGTAATATATGGTTGGGTCACATAGAGAGCTCTATTGCTGGCCTTCTATTTTTAGGCCATGTGACACGTCCTTTTTCAATCCTAGAGATCAGACTTGCTATAGTTTACTTTAGCTCTCACATTCTTAATCAATAATGACACATCATGTTATTTGAGTCTGATGTTGGAACTCTTACGCCAAGGTTCTTGCAGGCTAATGCTCTGGCAGCTGGTCTTGCAGCGTCCAATCTTATCCTTTATTCATTTATATACACTCCGCTGAAGCAGATACATCCAGTAAATACGTGGGTTGGGGCTATTGTTGGCGCTATCCCACCTCTTCTCGGGTAAATGTCTAACTTGCTTTGGAAATCTTGTAGTTATTTGAATTTTGATAGTTGACGGATATATTTTTGTCCCTATGTTTAAGGTGGGCAGCAGCTTCTGGGCAGGTCTCTATGAATGCAATGATTCTCCCAGCTGCCTTATATTTTTGGCAACTGCCCCATTTTATGGCGCTTGCATATTTATGTCGCAAAGATTATGCAGATGGAGGGTAATACTTACACTATTATTGTTATACATATAGTTGTCTGATTTAAACAATGATATACGTGCTCAAAGAGTTCGGAATATCATATCTTTTATATCCCGCCTGTTTAGCGACAGTGTGAGATTCCAAAAGCAAAAGCTGTTAGGCAATTTGAGCTTTCTCTTATTAGACTGCAGCTGTTATCTTTTATGCAATTTTTATAAATCTAGATTATTTGGGCTACTCTATGAAGAAGCTGCATTGACAACTCATATTATTCATCTAAAATTGTATTTATTTACGTTGTTTACAGATTTAAGATGTTTTCACTTTTTGACCCGTCTGGTCGGAGAACAGCTCTTGTGGCCTTGAGGAATTGCCTTTATCTACTTCCTTTGGGTTACCTAGCCTATGATTGTGAGTTATATCCTTCTCATTTCCTTGGTAGTTCTTTCCGCTCTTGTTTTATTGCTTATGAAAGTCTTAATGAATTTTTTCTTCGGAATGTTATGTGAGTACTTTACCCAAACGAGAGGGCCAGGAGCACTGTAGCAAACAATCTGTTGGCAATAATCGATGCTATGTTACAAAAATGCATCTCATTGCTATTTTCTTGTTTGTAATCTGTCATTTGTCACAAAGAGGCCTACCACTGCTATTTTATTATCTTTAACCTGTCATTTGTCAACGATTATGAAACCTTCGCAGTGATTTGCTACTCACTAGAAACAGAAATTGCTATTCGCATGTTGGATTTTCCCCCTTTAAGCAATGCCAGTGACTAGTTATAATGGTTTCCTATTGCTAGCAATCCTTCCATAACTTCCTGTTGAATTGTTGACTATGACTTGTAATTACTATTGTACGAATACTTTCAGGGGGCATTACATCTTGGTGGTTCTGTCTGGAGTCTACACTCCTTGCTCTTGCAATCAGTTTAACTGCAGTAGCATTCTATCTCAATCGTACAACAAACAGTGCGAGGACAATGTTCCATGCCAGTCTCCTGTACCTCCCTGTTTTTATGTCGGGACTTCTCTTCCATCGTGTAGCTGACAGTGACCACTGTTTAACGATAGAGGACTCCCATATGTTCAAGGAGCTGTCATCCTCCAAAGAAAACACCATGCTCCAGAAGAACAGTGACCAGTGCTCAACATTAGAGGACTCACGTATGTTCAAGGAGGTGTCATCGTCCAACGAGAACCCCATGCTCCATAAGAAGCCAACACACAAATCAACTGGAAATCAAGTCCGCCCGCCTGTAGCATATGCCTCGATACCCCCTTTTCCGTTCTTGCCAGCTCCTTCATACCTGCCAGCCACTTCATACCAATAAAGGGCCTTTTTCTTTTGGTTCGACTCATTTGTTGTTTATAGATATAGAAAGGAAGCCATATATGAGTCCTTCCTCTTTGAGTAAATAATTTATATTTTCGGCCTTCCGATCGTGTAGCTTCCCAAGGAAGATTTTTGTGTCAAGTAATTCACATTACCAGTTCATTCATTTCTGATTAACAATTGAACTCACTATCACTGAAATTGGTCTTCAACACTTGTTCCAATAAACCATGTCCAACTAGTATTGTCCCACTAGATATGGTTGTCTACACTTCGAAATATTTATCTCGTTCGTTGCAATTTGACCTCGCATTATATCAACCTAATGCAGCCGGGACATTAAGATGACTTATATATCCTTTCAATTACATTGAAGATAAAATTTGTCAAATGAACATTTTAGGTACTTAGAGTTGTGTGAGTTGCCTCCGGGCATAGCTCAACTGGTAAAGAGTTAGAGTTCTAAGTACCTGCAACCTTGCTTCTTGACTAGGACCGTTATCGAGCTAAGTCGGTTTGGGGGTTTGCTATACCCTGGCCGGCTCGGTTCGGAACTAAGTCGACCTGTAACTAGGCTCAGTTCGGAACCGAGTCTGAGAAGGGAACCGGAATCGGTTCAAAATTTACAAAAAAAATGAGGACTCTAGCCGGGACCAGGGCGAAACGACTCGAAATTGATCCATATTGGCTCGACTCCGCAACTCGATTCATAATTGCATAATTTATTATACATACATTCAAAAAGTTTAAATCAAATTAGTTACCAGTCCGGTTCCGGATATACCCAGTTTGGTTTCGAGTCCGAATTTCAACTCGGAATTGGTACTGCTTCCATTTCGAGCGCGTTTCGAACCAGGTTTCGAGCCGAGTCCCGAGTAACCCAGCCCGCGAACAACCCTATTCTTGACAAAGTGTGGATTCGACTTCCTTAAGAAATGAACCTTGTGATTCACCTCCAACATGTACTTCAATATAAGGGTGGTTGGGGTCGTTGACGGTTTCATCCTCTTACAATTGTGATATATCATGCCGATCGTCTTGCTCGGTTAGGTTAGGAAAATTGTTTGTGAGACGCATCATATTGTGCGGCTTTCTGGATTAGTTTGAGGAAAAGTTGAGGATGAGTCGCATGGCTTGGGGGAGGACTCCCATGGCTTGCTCGATGAAGTTGGGAAGAGTTGTGTACGAGTCGAACTAGAGCCAGGG
>QFAX02000300.1:0-182603 GCA_003412495.2 Echium plantagineum | reverse complement strand
TTATACAATTATGCATTTTGTGCCCGAGCACTAATCGGGGTCGGAGCACTAATCGACGTATGGGATGAAATGTGAATGTAGAAATGGAGGAGATCGTTTGCGACAACAATGAACTGCTGCAAATGTTGGACGAAAGGACACTCAGTTTTGTGGTAACTATCGATTTTTATTACATATTTTGGTTGTTGCTTATACTTATCTGTTTATAATGACGGCGTTATTATTTAAAGCAATGTAATTATCGTAAATAGATGTAATCACTCTTGTTTCCTATCAGTGGCATCTGTTTCACATTCGGGGTTTGCCGGACAATAGAATCTTTAACCACCAATAGAGTTAGAGAATGAGACGATTTCATTTTGAAGTTTGGAAGTGGCCAAAATAAATATTGGGGATTTCTTAATTTCAAGTTCAGGTAGGTGTCAAAGAAACACTATTACATTTCATTTTTGTTTTTCTATACGAGAATTCATCGTCGCTATTTATTTAGTGTGCACTGAACGTGTCTAGTGCTGAGCAAGATTATTTTTAAATGAAATCAATCATAATTATTAACTATCTTTGTTAAATTTTTTATTAAATTAGAAAAAATATGAATTATTATTAGAATTAATTAGCCATAATTAATGATTGTTTTCACGTCTTATTTAGTTGTATATATTTTCGTAAAGGTTACCATATGTACTTATTCATTGATGATAGTCATAAAACTATTTTAACATCGAATGGAATTAATAATAATGTTTTAAAATTAAACTAATCACAATTATTATTTTCTGAAGTTTTGGCTATTTGTTAAAATGAATTAATGTATATTATAAATATTGGATGGTTATGGAAAATTATGATGAAAGTTTGAGGTATTGACTCGAGTCGATTACTAATAAGGAATTCCTACATGCCAAGGGGTACGTACAAGTGTTTCGCACAAATAAATATTGTTTTAAAAAAATAATGGACCACAAATTGTATACTCTTAAGTCACTGTTATTACTGATAAGTCAATACTAGCTACTATAGGCTTAGCTAGGATTACATATGGATTGGGATGTTTATTTTATTTTATTTTATTTAGTAAAGATTCACATCAAACGTTAACTTATTATGGTCTTAATATATATATATATGAGCATAAGTATTTATTGTACCAATTTGATCACTCTATGAAATACGTATTTATATATTATTTATACGCTGGTTGCATATACACTTGTACATGACATGCCTATGTAAGATACAGAAAACATGAGTACTCCCTCCGTTTCTTTTTATTTGATTGTTTGAGCATTTTTCTATGTTTTTTATTTGATTGTTTACAATTTCAATGCACTTTTTACAATCCCAATGCACCTTTTTACAATTTCAATGCACCTTTTTACAATTTCATACACATTTTTACAATCCCAATATAATTTTTTCTCAATCTCTTAATAAAGTATTTTTTCCCCAAACAATCAAATAAAAAGAAACGGAGGGAGTATTAATTAAGATATACATATAAAGATATCATTATGTATAATTCAAAGAGGATGAAATAACATCATGGAGAAAAGTTTATACACTACCAATTCTACCGTTACAAATAAAATTTGACAAGTCTAGAGGGGCGACTAACTGAGTCCTGTTTTGGTGCATCAATACTTCTATGCGTCAGGTTCAGGGGCGGATTTACAGGGGGGTCAAAGGGTGCACAGGACCCCCCTTAATCAAAATAATATTCTAGCGGAGATGGTAAAACTCTTGGTATTTTTTAAAAATGATGAGGGTTCGAACCCCCCTTGCTTCACTTTATTTTTTTTGTTACCTTACTTACCCACAAGCCCACAACTCACTTATTACTTCTTTTTCCTTTACAAAACAAACCTTTCACCTTCTTTCTTTCTTTCCAAAAGTAACAGAATCCTAGTCCCTAAATTTAATTAATAATTAATTTTCTTCTTCTTGTTGTCTTCAACTTCTTCTCCTCCCTTCAACAATACTAATTGTTTTCTTCTTCTTCTTCTTCAGTACTGCAACAAAGTACATCCTTAATTCTCTACTTTTTTGTCATTCTTTTTAATTAGCAATAATAATTTTTATTTATGTGCATAAATAGATTGTATATGTGCATAAAATTAGATTATCAAAGTAGATTCTTAGCCTTTAAAGGAAAGTAATCCTGAACTAATATTAAATATATGTACTTTTTAGTTCGTGTTTAAACTATCCTTGTATTTTGTTTGAGATATTCGTACACTTTTATCGATGATTATTTTTAGTTTTAGTTTAAATTATTAAGGGACCCCCCTGAAATTATTTCCTGGATCCGCCCCTGATCAGGTTCATTAATGTATCCACTTAAAAAGGTTTTACGTGATATTGTACCTATTTGAAACTTTATTATTGGTACAAGAAACAATATCAACATAACTTGTACCCAAGTATACTATAACAATTGTACAGTACCACAATATTTACCAATCCAAATAAAAGTAGTAGATATATATGTGATTTGCAACTTGACCTACAAATATATAGATAATTGTAACGTGACCCTTAATTATATAGATAATTGCAATGTGACCCTTAATTTATGACATATTATGCCCGACCCCATTGATGAACATGATACATGAAAGTATTCAGGGGCGAAACCAGGATGAAAATAAGGGGGGGAAATTTTGAGAAAATAAAATAGGAGGGGCAAAAAAATAAAAATAGTTAAAGTATCAAAAAAGATGTTAAAAATGAACTTTGGAGGGCTTGAACCCATGACCTCTATCAATGAAGGTTCCAACTAACTAACCTACACCTCTACTTAGTTTCTTTACACGTTTTAGTGTATATATCACAAAAATTCAAAAAATTGTATATAAATATAACGATACCGAAAATCTAGGGGGCCGGTGCCCACCCCACCCCCTTGGGTCTGCCCCTGAAGGTATTGATGCACCCAATCTTTTCACGACTAACTTCATGAAAATGTGAAGGAAAATAAAGTACATGATGTACTTATAAATACAATTTTATTACTCTTGTACAAAATTGTAAGTTCAGGACACTATTTAGCAAATGAAAGTAAAACTTATAATACAAACAGTACATAATAAAGCCATACCTCCGTCATGGCCGATTCAAATATTTTCTAAGCCTTATATGAAAATTAAAAACAGAACCCTTAATCATATACAATAAATTTTAAATTTTTAGTAATTCATTATTAATAAAACTTGGTATGTAAGAAAAATAACAAAAGTCTAAGTATTTGTACAACTTCTTTAAAATAAGACTAAATTAGTATATCTTTATTATTTAAGGCCCTAAAAAGTCATATGGTAATCTATCATTTCTTTCTAATTGATAATCTATATATAATAACTGTTCATTAATAACATTTCAATCATACAATTAATAAAAACTATTTATTGAATCAACTATATTTATCCTTAGTTAAAATATTTTATTTTCAATGTTCTTTAATTAAAATGGTTTATAATTAGTGAGATTCAATATTGATTATTGTTATACATTAATTATGATATTTTTATATAATAAAATAATTCGCACAGATTAATTGTGCCCAAATAACTCAATAATTTATGTAAGAAGAAAAATTTACACCGACTAAGCCTAAACAACTAATAACTATAATAGACATAGTATACATTCTTGAAATTTTGAAATCATCTAAATGGCAATCTACTACAATCGCACTCCGTCCCAATCATGTCCAAGGGCCGCTTTTGACCTCTTTTACATTTTAGGTTATTTTATTATCTAATAACAGAAAATTCATTTATTTAAGACAGTGTTAACGTAAACTAGTCGCACTAACTAAGTCTAACTTATATTTGTCAAACATTAAGGTGACAACTTATATAGAGAAACAATTCCGCCAATCTTGAATAAGAATATATATAATTTAATGAAATTAAACAAAAGTCATCTTTGTGCAACACATGCAAACAAGTTTGCTATGAAATGTGTTGAATATGTGACTTATCAAATTATCATAAACATGTTATAACTTGCATTGAGTGCTTGACCATATCACATCAGGATTCCTCACCATCAAATATGGATCGGATGCATGCATGCATGGAAGTGATATAATAATAGAGAGTACTCATTGCTTGGGTGAAAGAAGGATAGTGATTATTCATCATTGCAAACATTCATAGTGAATAGGAGTCTAACAATATACTAGTTCAATTAGGTCTCTGTGTTATGTAATAGATATAAATAGCTAAGTTTACCACGGGCTCCCAAAAAATATCAGGACCAGACCTTATATTGATCGAAAAGATGTATTTACAAAATTCAAATCTCCTTTGAAAGGACTAAAGTTCACTTTTTACGCTATATTAGTAATCATTTGCATAGAACGTACACTTATAATGACTAATCATTTTGACAATTTTCTCCTTAGTAATTATATCCTACCAAATGGCTGCACCCTCAATTATTTGTAGACTAAAATCAAGAATGTAGTACGAATACCTAGTAGTGATGCCTTCTATATATGAAAGCTAGAGTTGTAGTGGAAAATACTACTGGCCATTGTTAAATGATGAGGGGAATATAATATATGTTGATTCTACCTATGAACTAGACATGCATGCACACATGGCTTTTCACACTTAGCTTATCTCTAACAACGTTCCTAAAAACCTCTTAAGTTTTAATATTTATAATAATAATTGTATATATATTATATAACTAATAACTGGTGATAACAAATATCGGAAATGATACCCTTCTATTTCAAACTAGTTAACATTTAGCTATTTGTACATAGATTAAGAAAGATTAAACGTTGTCAAAATTACATTGAAAAGTAGAAATACAATTATTTGGAACTATATCATTGGTTGGTTGCTAATTCAAGAGAAAAGTTGTAAAAAAAAGTTCATTGAGAATGTAAAAACACAATTTTTAATGCTAAAACGACACTATTTTGGAATAAAAAATAATGCTAGGACTTCAACTATTTTGGAACGAAAAAAATATTTAAAGTTTTGACACTATTAACCTGATATTTTTATTCGATTCAAAGCAAAAACAATTGTAATTTGGTTGTATGCCTTTAATTTGAGATGACAAGTAAAATTGAAGTGGTTTGAACTGTGTAAGTAGAAGACTTTGTGGTACATGCTAATAAATCTTGATTCCTCTTGCCGTGAGACGAATCGTTATAATGCGTTAAAACTGTGATTCGGATGGACAAGTATTTCACATACTTCACGAAGAATTTCTTCGATCAAATAAATTGTGATTGTGAATTATTTAGCTTTCACAATGATCTAAATGAATCATTTCCTTATCTACTCACGATATGTTTAGTTGTATTACTCATTTTACTCTATTCATTTCAGTTAATTAGTAGGTGGATTACTGCTGCACTTTAATCTTACTAAATAATATTAATGGGAAATAATGCATGTAAGTATGTAATGGGTGCAAAAATGGTCCCCTAATACACTTTCGTTAGTTATTAACAGAGAAAGAAAATTTAAGTATATTTTGAGATTAAAATTACTAATTTAAAGAATAGTTTGAGGAAAAAACAAAATTATTCAACCCCCTATATTAATTGTAGCATTGTGAGCTAGTTCGAATAGGAAGAGGAGAGGAAGGTATAATATTATTATTTGTCTCAAATTTATAAAATTATAACAATATCCAGAAGTAAGTTATAATTATTGACAATTAACATAACCGTTATTATGGAGACCATTTCCACACTAATCCATACTTACAAAGGTCATTTACATGATGATTGAAAGGAAGTACTTTTCGCATCAATGTAAAACTTTCTTACATCAAAAGATAAAATATATAGTAAAAAGTAATATCTTTTTATATAAATAGTTTTGATTAAGAGGTTTTTCACTCATTATTTTAATTATAATTTATATCTTCATAATTCTTTCTAGACAACTCTAGTTCCTATATACTCTTTTGTGAACTTCAACAAATTCTTATGATTCTCATTGAAAAAAAATATTTCATGAACATCAACAACTTCTTTTTGGAGCAATTCCGCGCCAAAGAAGAATAGTAATAACAACAATGTGGTTTCCGTAAAAATTATTTTGAGTAAATTTCAACATATTTTAATTTATCTCGATTGAATAATTCAGTAAAACCCATTGATATGGAACATATAATAATAAAGCTCGCTCACGGGACATAGCTCAAATGGTAAGGGGTTCACTATAAGAGTGTGTTTCTCTATAAGTGTGTGGGTTCGATCCACGGCAAGTGCATGAGCATTTGTTCAAGGGAGGATCTGCTTGTGGGTGGTTACCCAGCCTCTCTGGACACTCTTGAGGTGGAATACTGAGCCGCTAGAGGTACATCCCGAATTCACCTCCTCTGTTGGACGATGTGTTAGAGTACACTTTTTCCAACTTTGGAACATGACAGGTAGATTTAATTGATGAAATCCATACAAAATTATTATCTTCCAAGAGACATTTCAAGAAATTCCCTCAAACCACTTCACATTGCTTGTCAAGACTATTTTTCTTGTTATGAATCCCGGCCCGATTAACCTGTAGTAATGGATTGGCCCTATTTTAATTTTTTATTTTATTTATAAATTAGCGATGAGGTGAGTTTCGAATCCAAAACCTTCTGGTCACTAGCAAAAACATTTTCCACTAGATTATTCGATTGACTCAACCCTATTTTAATTTTTATAAAGCAAAAAACTACATTATAATTATATATTACATACATTAACTAAGAAGACTTACCAAGAGTTCGATATAAATTGTTTTGTTAAATAAGAAATTAGAGTTTTAGGGCCTGTTGTTAAAACTGAATGTCTGAATCTGAAGTCTGAAGTCTGACAACAAGTGACTGAATACTGAATGTCTGAATCTGAATGAAACTGAATCTGAAAACTAAAAAATTTAAGTGTTTGATAACAGTTCACTGAAAATTACTCAAGTTATGTTGTATTGACAAATTTGCCCCACTACACCACACTTCCTTTTGTGTAAATATTATAAACTACATTCTAATAAGTATAAATATAATATTACTATTCATATAATATTATGATTCAGTAATTAATAAAATCAAAACAAAATAATTAATGTCATTCAGTAAATTATAAAAAGTCAACGAGCATATATAATATTAAAACTCAAATATTAAATAAATAAATAATACTATAGAAATATTAATAATTTAATTATAAATATTACAGAAATAAATGAATTCAGAATATTAATAATTAAATTATAATATTATGAATATGACTATAAATGAGAATAATAATATAATATTAACATTAATAACACGAATATTAATAATAATATGAAAAAGATAATATTAAGAATCAAAATAACAATAATATAAGAATAATAACATATAATAATAATAACAATAATGAGAATAATAATGATTATAATAATAATAATAATAATAAATAATAGTAACAATAATAATTAAAGTAATAGTAATAATAATAATAATAATGATAATAATAATGATTTATTATTATTAAATAAATAATAATAATGATTATTATTATTAAATAAATAATAATAATAATAATAATAACAATAGTGAGAATAATGATGATTGTAATAATAATAATAGTAACAATAATAATTATTATTGTATAGTAAAAATAATAATAATAATAATGATAATAATAATAATTATTATAATTATTATTAATATTTAATAATAATAGTAATAGTCTTAATAATAATAATAATAATAATAAGAATATAAAGAATGAAAATATTTAATAATAATAGTAATAGTCTTAATAATAATAATAATAAGAAGAAGATAATAAGAATATAAAGAATGAAATTAATAACAATAATAATAATAATAATAATAATAATAATAATAATAATAATTGAATTTGATTTGAATAAGAATGTATGAGTTTGAAATAATTAAGAAAGGACAAATTGGGGTTTTCAAAGGAATTGTGGGATTAAGTCATTAAGAGGAGAAAAATAAGTAGCAAATTTTGACTTAATTTTTTGTTAAGGATTTCATTCAGGTCTGATTATGTTCAGTACTTAATTTTTTTCTATTAACAAACAGACTTAATTAAATAAGTACTGAATACATTCATTTTAAGTGCTGAAAAAGTTTAACAAACAGGCTCTTAGTGTCATATTTTGAGAGCATCTTGGAGAGTAAGAGAGAGCTTGGTAGAAAAATAACATTCGTTGGAGTAGGCCGAAAAATTTGAATTGTAGTGAAAAACTTCTTATAATAGTGGCCAAAATGAAACTCTTGTGTGATTTCAACTTCCTTCAAAGATTAATAGAAGACAATCTCATAATTATGATTGTTTTAACTCCAAATCTAGATCCTTGAAAATATTATCATTCCGGAAAAGTCATATACTCCAAAAGAACTATACGGAATGGTAATTTTCGATGGTTTTTCAAGTTTTTTGTGGGATTTGGACATAGTTCATGGCTTAGAGATCGATATATGTGTAGGTTGGTTGGTTTTTAAACTTTTTATAGATATTTTTTGTGGTAACTCTTTTATTTTCAGAGTTGGGATATCATCACCGTGAAAAGAAGCCGATGGTGATGAGAGGATGGTGGTGGGAGGATGGTGGTGGGACGATTGTGAGATGGGGACGATGGTGTTGAGAGTGTTGTGAGATGGGTTTCAATTTAGGGATGGTGATGGGTTTAATTGATTTGGGGAAGAAATAATGACCTAAGTTGTGAAATGGGTCATATACTATTATTTGTATCTACATACGCGATTGGCTTCAGCTTTTGGATTTGGACTTGGCCGGCGTTCATTGAGCGCTGTTTGAGGGATTCACTTAAATGACGCTCATTGAGGCGCCGTCTAAGGGGTATTTAGACGGCGCTATACGGGAGCGCCGTCTAAGTGAGCTTAGACAGCCGTTTTCTTTTGTCATGTCGTCTAAGTGGTGTTGTCTAAGCATCATTTTGTACTAGTGAAAGTTTCATTAGAAAGAGGTGGTAACAAAATATCAGTCCAAATGTTACCTGAGACACAGATTTAATTTTTCAATGTAGAAAAAGTTGCATAGACTGAAAACTAGTAGATAACCTACGCCACATTCATTACATATTTGTTTATTAATGACGTGTAAAGGTGAGGAGTTTGGATAATATTTTGCTTTTAAGAGCTTACTAATTAAAGAGTTGGAATTAGATAAATATTAAAACTATAATCAACTAATAAGGTGATAAACCGTTAGTGGTTAAAATATTACTAGTTTTAGTTTAATAGTGAAATATATTTTTAAAAATTTATGTTAATTTATTATATACCAAATATTACACAACGTGTATTAAAATATTTTATTATACATATCCGCATTTAATCCTTATCTATAATAATGATGATTGAATATTAATGTGAGTACAAAAATTTGGTATTAGAAATTGGTACATTCATTCATTAGGAGCTTATCTCTAAACTCTATCCATATTTGATGAACATTCATCCTTATACTCGGAAATTTATAACTATACTGTACTTTATTATTTTCTATAAATTTTTATAGAGTAAAGTGAATGATAAAATTAAGAAAATAGAGTGTAATAATCAATGATTGGAGTGTAAAATATCAAAATCTTATTTAATAACCATTTAAATTGGTATTGAAAAATTGATATGAAAAAACGAAAACATTTTAAAATGAATTGAATGTAACATACTGCCTCCGTTTTTTATATATGACGTTCTAGACATTTTCACATAGATTAAGAAAATCTAGAAATAATAAAAAAATATATTTAAAATGTAAAATGTCAACTGATTTGTCCCTATATTACTGGTTAGTTATAAATTTAAACGAAAAAATTAAACAAAAAGTATATTGACATTATAAAAAAGCACATTAAAATTGTAAAACGTCATATAAGGAAAAACAAACAAAAAATTTAAAACATCATATAAAATAAACGGAGGTAGTATAAAATAGAGGAGTTCGTATTAATATATTAGTCTTTTGTCATTTCCAAGTTGGATGTATGATATAAGTGTTAGTATATGCAAGCCTCCTCATTCATGCTAACAATAAATTTTGTCTTTCTGTCGGCACTCTCCACCTTATTAAGGGCATCTTCCTCCCTCTAATTCCCATTTTTGATCTGCTATGGCTCTCTCTCGGATGTCTCTCATCAACCTAAACCAATCCACTTCGAATCTCTTTCAATTTCCATACCATAATTCTACTTCTAGAAACCAGGTTTGTCTTTTATACTCTGCTTCCTTCTTACCATGCACCCAGCTTTCAGCCGTCTTTTACCGACGCCTCCTGCTTCCGTCCCTAAAAGATCGTCAAGTTTAAAATTTCGATCAGTCAAACTTTAGATTTTGAGTTCAAATATTTTCGAATAAAAATTTTTCTATACTAGTTCATGAAAATATTATAGAACTTTTAACTGATTTTATTGTTAACATCATCATTTTGATTCAAATCGAAACGGTATGTATTAGTTAAAACTGTTAAGTTGTTAATCGTGATCATTGGAAAAATAAATGATTAGTCGTTGATCTTGTTCTCTTGAAAGTTATTTGGCCGTTGCTTATGTTTAAATGCTCTGCTCCTACATTATTGGTCGGAAATTATATTGGACTTTTATGTGTCTGAAAGTCTCCTAATCATCAAAGCAATTTAATTATGGTTTTGATAATCGATATGTGATTTGATTGATTTAATGATTGAATTTCGAAGTAAAATCTGTATACTCCATTAATCATTTTGTTGATGTGGTAGTATAAGGTAATGTTCTTTAAGGTAGAAATACTCGTAATACATGTCTCATTTAATTTGTCGATTTTTATATATCAAAATAAGATTATAACAAGTTTATATTTCTTATATAAAAAATGGGTCTGGAAATGCTATCATCTTATTAAGAAGTAAAACTTGACTCGGGACATAATTTCATGATTTAGAGAGATTTCTCAATTGCCTCAACATAAAGGAAAAAGTGGCTGCCCCCTTGTTTCGAAATTTATTACATCAACTTTTTCGAATATGAAGTTTTTATAAATTTTATATTTATAAAATAAGAGATATTTACGTATTAATTTGTGTCTCAATGATTATGGAAAGCCAAATGGTTTGGGAAGGAGAAAGTATAACTTTCCACCTTCTCAACTCTACTTGTTATGTTTAGAAGAAATTGTTTCATCCATGAAATCATGATTGGTCGCTTTTTACCATATTGTCCTTCATTAAATCAAACTTTATAGAAATTGATTGTAAAAATAACATTACCATTTTTGTTTTAATCAATCAAGTATTTGGTGTAAGGATTTTTTAAGAGAGTGAAGACTAGTTTATCATCTAGTATAAATAACATACTATTTTTGTTTTAAGCTATTAAATATTTTGGTGTAAGGAGTTTTAATCAAGAGTGAAAACTATAATTTATCATGTCCTAAAAATAACATACTATATTTGTCTGCGCTATTAATATTTTGGTTTTAATTTTATTATTAAATGATTATACTCTAAAAAATGTAATCAATTAAATGTCCTATAAGATTTTTGTTGTGTGTAAAATTAGAGAGAAAAGTGTAAATATAATAATATTACAAATAATGAATACATAAATTCATAACTAATAATCCTTACAGAGTTACAGTAGATGCTAGCTAATAGACAACTAGAATAAAATATGAGGCAAATTATTTTCAACGAGAATTGAACTCAAACCTACATTTGAAGCTTTGGTCAAATGTCACTAAACTATTAAGTTATCGGCTCTTATACGATCCTTGCACGTGGTGCATCAAGTAAAATTCCCATATTAACTAGTAGAGGGCCAACTCCCACGAACAAGTTTAAATAAGTTATTTTATAGTAAATGATACTACATGCGACATAATGAAATGTCTAATGGAGATAATTATTCGAAACATAATTGTTAGGATAATCATTATTGGTCTCTAAATAATTGTCCTAAGACCTATGAAATACTCCCTCCGTCCCTAAAAGATTGTCACATTTTGACTTTTGTTAGTCAAACATTACAAAATTTGATCACGAATTCCCATCAAACGATAAGAAATAATATAGTCTTGTGGACCTTGTTAGATTCGTCTCAATATATATTTTTGAAATATTAACTTTTTATAATTTTTTCGCATGTAGAATAATAGATATTTATGTTTTAAATTGTGTTTTGTTGACCACCAAAAGTCAAAATGTGACAATCTTTTAGGGACGGAGGGAGTAATTATTATTACGCAATGATTGATAATAATTATATTCGATAGAGAATGCACTGAGTAGACCTCGAGTTATCGTAATAGATAATACTCCTACTTCCGTTAACAGTTTATCATCTATATGTTACAGTTCTATTTGAAAGCTTCTGCTAGTGGCTCAGACAATCAAGAGAGGGGACTGCAGATTAAGAAAGAAAAAAATGGATGGAAGATTGATTATTCAGGAGATAAGCCACCCACACCATTACTGGATACAGTCAATTATCCTGCTCACATGAAGAATCTCTCTGCACCGGTACACTCATAATTCAAAGTCCGCTTTAGTTGCTTAAGGATGGACTTAAGTTCG
The DNA here is from genome assembly GCA_003412495.2 of Echium plantagineum. Lineage (NCBI taxonomy): Eukaryota > Viridiplantae > Streptophyta > Magnoliopsida > Boraginales > Boraginaceae > Echium > Echium plantagineum. The sequence continues at coordinate 170,053 of QFAX02000300.1, read as the reverse complement.
ATATTCAGCGTGCTTAATTACATTATCGCGTACTAATACTGCTTTTGTCCCATCAAATGCACCTAACTCAGATACTACATGTTTGGTAAGATTGTGGCACGGAATAGATAAGTACATAATGAATACAAAACTCATAATAGGCAACATGATTAGTCCATCATTAATCACCTAAACCGAAACTTATATATCATATCATATCATTACGAGATCATTTTTTGTTATTTCTTTTAGTGGTTGTTTTTCTTGACTGATTCTGTTGCATAGGATCTTGAGCAATTAGCAGCAGAGCTTCGAGCAGAAATTGTGCATAGTGTAGCCAAGACTGGTGGACATCTGAGTTCAAGCTTAGGAGTGGTGGAATTAACAGTGGCTCTGCACCATGTTTTCAACACCCCGGATGATAGAATTATTTGGGATGTAGGCCATCAGGTTAAGAATCTCAAATTTGTTTTCAACCGTTTTTATATATATGACATATATATAGCAATAACATTAGTCATTTAAACAAGTGCCGATGAAATATTTTATCTTGGATTTTAAATATGCATTTTCGTGAAATTTATCTAGTTGCGTTGAACTAATTTAAACCATTTTAATTCATCCGATTCAAATTAATTGTCGTTTTCACTTTCCATGTGAAATTTATCCAATTGCGTTGAATTAATTGTCCCTGGTCTTTTTTTTTTCATTCGTCTTATATTTTCTGTTTTGTCCAAGTTCAGGCATATGCACATAAGATTTTGACAGGGAGGAGATCGAAAATGCATACTATCAGGCAGACTTTCGGGCTAGCAGGCTTTCCAAAAAGGGATGAGAGTGTCTATGATACTTTTGGTGTTGGCCACAGCTCAACTAGCATATCTGCTGGTCTTGGTAATGCCCTTTAACGTTTTGATTTTGATGAATTGAATGCATAATTCAGTATAACGAAACATGTGGCTTGATATTTTATTGCAGGCATGGCAGTAGCCAGGGATCTCCTAGGGAAGGATAATAGTGTTATTAGTGTGATTGGAGATGGAGCGATGACTGCAGGGCAAGCATACGAGGCTATGAACAATGCAGGATTTCTTGATGCCAACATGATTGTCATACTGAACGCTAATGACCAAGTTTCGTTGCCCACAGCCACTGTCGATGGACCAGCATCTCCTGTAGGAGCTCTCAGCAGTGCATTAAGCAGGCTCCAAGCAAGTACCAAGTTCAGACAACTTCGTGAAGCCGCAAAAGTAAGATATTTTATGCTCGATGCATGAATAGTTTGTTAGGGGATCAATCACCCATGTTCCTTTCTTCTAATCTGGTCCAAGAGTAATGTGTGTTAGTTTTAATCTTTTGGCAGAGTATTACAAAGCAAATTGGACCTCAGGCGCATGAACTAGCTGCGAAGGTGGATGAATATGCCAGGGGTATGATGAGTGGTACTGGCTCTACATTCTTTGAGGAGTTAGGATTGTACTACATTGGCCCTGTGGATGGCCATAACATTGATGATTTAGTTACTATTTTCGAGAAAGTGAAGGCGATGCCTGCACCAGGGCCGGTTCTTATTCATATAGTAACTGAGAAAGGGAAAGGTTATCCTCCTGCTGAGGCTGCAGCTGACAAAATGCATGGTGAGACGACAATCTCTTTGCTAACATTGTAGTCTTCGGTATTGTAGAATTTTGTTATTAGGACACTGTGGGTTTATGGTTCAAGAAATTCTTGGTTAAATTGTGAAGTATTCGAAGCAATTGTGAATTTATCATTTCTCCTCTTGGCTGCAGGAGTTGTCAAATTTGATCCGAAAACTGGAAAGCAATTTAAGGCTAAATCACCTACACTTTCATATACTCAGTACTTCGCAGAAGCCCTCATAAAAGAAGCAGAAGTAGATAACAAGATTGTAGCTATACATGCTGCAATGGGAGGTGGGACTGGTCTTAACTACTTCCAGAAGAAATTCCCAAATCGTTGCTTCGATGTTGGCATTGCCGAGCAACACGCTGTTACATTTGCAGCAGGATTAGCTACTGAAGGTCTAAAACCCTTCTGTGCTATTTACTCATCGTTCTTGCAACGAGGCTACGATCAGGTGAACAAAAAGAACTGCCTCATTATTATTTATTGAGGACGTTCTTGAACGTTTTGAGGTCCACCGCTAACATGTAATGAATAATTGAATGAAGGTGGTGCATGATGTGGATCTTCAAAAGCTACCGGTCAGGTTTGCGATGGATAGAGCCGGTTTAGTAGGTGCCGATGGACCAACTCATTGTGGAGCCTTCGACGTTGCATACATGGCTTGTTTGCCCAACATGGTAGTCATGGCTCCATCTGATGAAGCAGAGCTAATGCACATGGTTGCAACAGCAGCTTTCATAGATGACAGACCAAGCTGTTTCAGGTTCCCCAGGGGTAATGGTATAGGAGCACCTCTTCCTTTGAACAATAAAGGAACTCCTATAGAGGTAAGCCTCATGAAACTCAACATAATACTTTTCGACACATGACTTGCACAACTACTTACAATTTTATCATATTCTTGCAACATCGAATGCGATTACAAAACCAGATTGGAAAGGGGAGGATACTGAGAGAAGGGAGCAGAGTTGCAATATTGGGATACGGATCAATAGTCCAACAATGTCTAGGGGCAGCTGATATCCTACTATCGCATAATGAATCGGTAACAGTAGCCGATGCAAGATTTTGCAAACCATTAGATGGCGATCTTATAAAGAGGCTAGCCAAGGAGCATGAGATTTTAATTACAGTGGAAGAAGGCTCCATTGGTGGTTTTGGATCACATACAGCACATTACTTGAGTTTAACTGGTCTTCTGGATGGACCTCTCAAGGTATAATATTTTTTCTCACCACATAAATCCTTTTTTATATGACGAGTACTTGCAACGAAGAACGAATGGAACAGTTAGTATAATGCACTATGGCGCGTTTTCTGTGTATGCTTTTCTAATTGAACTTGGAATGTTTGTTGTAGCTGCGGTCAATGGTACTTCCAGATCGATACATCGATCATGGAGCACCGAAAGATCAGATTGAAGAAGCAGGGCTTACCGCAAGGCATATATGTGCAACTATATTGACATTGCTAGGAAGGCAAAGCGAAGTCTTGAACATCTTATAGATTTACGAAGGACTAGATTCATATATGCAATGTAAGATGTACTTTGTACCCAAAATTTGGACACTTTACAGACTTAGAAATACTGTAGATTGTGTGCATCTATATGTGGTTACAGGTTTCAGAACTATGATCACTAAGCACTGTCATCTAGAGTTTCATGTCCACATAAACCTTCGTAATTTTCCATAATCTCGTTCCATGAGTCAACAAAGGTATGTACTAAAATCAATTGATTCAGAACAAATATAAACTCAAGAACTTGACTTCCGCAAGTATTAAATTAATATGAGGCCGAGTCATCAATGTCTAAACTATATATTATACACATAGGGATAAATTAACAATTGAAAACATTGAAGTAGGAAGATTACTTTTTTCTTGTTTCCTTATATAGTACGTACTCACATACGTATGATAAGTTTGACTCGATCTTTAGATGGCCCTACTTTTTGCAAATTAAGCAAGTTTATGGCTTACCAATTTCACCAACCCCTTCATTTTTAACATTAAAGTACTTACATTAATAGTTATCGTACCTTATCCCAAAATACTAGTGCAGTTTGATCACATAACTTCATCAGATTTTGAAAGGTGTATATTATGTTATACTCAATTTAAATATGCTTGACATGAAGAAAATCATGAAATATTTTTTCATGATATGACGAATGAGGACAAGTTGCACTGAAAAGTTCGTTAGTGATTTGTGATGTCAATCCATCACGATGCATAACTTTATCGATTGTCATATCCTAAAACACATAGGCTGATCCATGTAAAGTATGGCGCATCCATGTAATCAGTGTTACGTCCATGGACACATCATTTTGTATTTTGTACATTGATGTTGTTAAAAAGTATAAAGAATATTGCAAAATACTTGCTCCGTTTTTTAGTTGACATTTCAAACTTTTGTTTTTGCTTTGTTCAGTTGCGTTTTGCATTTATGAAGTAACATCTGATGGATCTTTTTTCTTAAGTATCTGTTTAATGTACTTAAAGTGCAATAAGTATAATAATACTAATACATGAATCTAATTGTTGATCAATTCTTAGTTAGGATATATATGTGTAAAATATCGTTGTTTCTATAATTGACGTGAAAAAAGCTACATAGACAACTAAAAAATCGAAAAAATATTTAATTGTATATAATTTTCTTTGTTTTTTTTTTTGATAGATGATTCATATTAATACTAAATAATGTTTTGGCTAAAACTGCCATTACAATCTGAATCTAACAATACATCATAATCAGTCTCGTTGAAATCTCTAATGACAATATCTCTAAGATTCTGTAGACATCCTGCACTAGTAGATTTCCAAAAAATGTTACAACATTTTCTTGACCCTTTGTCGAGCAAAAGCTTTACTTCGTCCTTCTGGTGCAAAAAGTGAAAGTACCTAAACCAAATCTGAGAAATGAAGCAGTCAGTAACAATAAAGACACTATGATTGTTAATGCTTCCTGCAATGAGCAAAGCAGTAAGAATTCCAGTACAGAAGTTCTTCAGGTTCACTTTGTTGCTATGGGCATCTTCAAGAAGATTTGTTCCTTCAATGGTCGAGTGATTACCATAAATGGACGTTGAGATGGTCCATTTTGGGTTGGAGTCCAGAGTAATTCCGAAGAGAATTTTATTGTCTCTCCTGTTGCAGCTTCTTTGGCAGGCTTTTCGGTAGAGAGCTTGTCCCTCAGTTAATGAGAGGTCAGCTCTTCCTATCAAGGCATTCTCCTCCAATCTATGTGTGTTGAAGGCGTGGCGGGATCTATTTTTGGTAGCAAACACTTTGTGCCATTCATTGCACAGATTGTTGGCGAGATGTGTCGTCTTCTGGATGTCCGGTTTAGCCCCATTGAAGAGGCAATCATTCCTGGCAAGCCAGATAGCCCAAAGTATACTTCCAAATTTATTGAGATCTTTAATGTTAACATTGGTCCATTTTCTCACTAACCATCGGGTCACCGATAGGTCAATGGGGTCAGAAGGAGAGATATAAAGACTTAGAGAAGAAAAAATATTTTTTGAAAAAGTGCATTCAGCAAAGAGGTGTTGGGTGCAATCAGTTCCCTGGTTACAAAGGGGGCAATCAAGGTTTACTGTTGCTTTGGTTTTAGTAGAGATGTTGTCCATAGTGGGAAGTCTATTTAAAAGCAATTTCCAGAGGAAAGTATGAATTTTTTCAGGAAAAGGGGTCTTATAGAGTTTTTTCCATACTTCCGAAGGGATGCGATGGTGATTTGAGGGCAAGGGGATCTCCTCGTGGGAGGAGGATCTAAGTTTAGTGTATAGACTTTTGGAAGAGAAGTTGTGTTCTGGCCAGGTTTTGACATCTTCATTTTGAGTGATGTTGATGTTAAGTATATCATGAGCAATAGAGGGAGGAAAAAGAGTTTTGATTAAAGAGAAGTTCCATTGATTGGTACTAGTGATCAAATCGGAGACAAGAGTGGGGTGATGGTTAGCTGGGGGGTGGATGTTGATGGAGGTGAGTGGAGGGTGAAAGTTGTTATTTTTGTTTTTCATAGGGATCCAGGAGTCAATCCAGATGTTTATTGAAGAGCCATTCCCAACTTTCCAAGTGGAGAATTTATCAATGCATGAGATACCCGCAGTGATACTTTTCCAGGTCCATGAGGAGTTGTGTTTAGGATTGTGAGAGGTGGGCTCAGAGTTGGGGAAATATTTGGATTTAAGAAGTTGGGTCATGGGGAGGTTAGGTTGGTTGATCACTCTCCAACTATTTCTTGCCAAGAGTGCAAGGTTGAAATGGTGGAGGTGTTTAAATCCCAATCCTCCCTTATCTTTGTCAAGATGGAGGAATTCCCAGTTGATCCAGTGAATTTTCCGAACTTGCAAACTCCCCCAAAGAAAATTAGCTAAAATTTTGTCAATTTCGTGAAGAGTGTTAAGGGGGAATTTGTAGACTCCCATCGGATAGACAAGGATAGCCTGGAGGACGGATTTGATCAGGGTAACTCTTCCAGCGAAGTTTAGGAATTTACCGTTCCAGGACGAGATTTTCCTTTTGATTTTGTCGGTGATGTCCAGGAAGATCTGCTTCCGGTCAGTAGTAATATCTAAGGGAATTCCTAGATATTTGCCGAAAGTGATAGATTCACTAATACCTAGGAGGGAGAGGGAGCAGTTTTTGACAGACTGAGGGGTTTTTCGGCTAAAGGTGATGATGGATTTGTTAAAATTTATTACTTGTCCCGAGTCAGTGCAGAATTGGGTAATGGCTTTTGAGAATGCCGAGATGGAATTAGGAGAGAGGTGAAGAAAGAAAAAGCAATCATCAGCAAAGAGGAGATGTGAAATTTCAGGACCATTCTTGGCAATGGAAACACCTTTAAGAAGTTTGGACTCTTGGAGGTGAAGAAGTGATGATGAGAGTGCTTCAGTACAAATAGCAAAGAGGATGGGAGAGAGCGGGTCTCCTTGACGAAGCCCACAATTGGGTGAGAATAGGTCGGAAGGTTGCCCGTTAACTAGGAGGGAGTATCTAACAGTTGTAATACATTGCTTAATAAGCTGGATCCAATGCTGAGGAAAGTTGAGTTTCTGGAGGACAAAAAGAATGAAATCCCATTTCACTCTATCGAAGGCTTTGCTCATATCAATTTTGATTGCAGCAATCCCATGCTTTTTCAATTGAGAAGTACGAATGGAGTGGGTGAGTTCCTGTGCCATAATGATGCTATCCTGAGCATTTCTCCCGTGAATGAAACCATTTTGGTAGGGGGAGATAATGTCATTCAGGTGTGGTTTGAGTCTGTTGACCAAAACCTTGGCTGCAATTTTATAAATAACATTGCAGAGGCTGATTGGTCGAAAGTCTCCAATAGATGAAGGGCTAGGAATTTTAGGGATGAGAGTGATGAAAGTGTTGTTGATTTCCTTAAGAAGGAAGCCATTATTGAGGAATTCAAGGGTTGCCAGAGTAACATCATTTCCCACCAAGTCCCAATTTTTTTGATAGAATTCAGCAGGGAAGCCATCAGGTCCAGGTGATTTATAATGACCCATTTGAAAAAGAGCAGATTTCACTTCTTCAGGAGAGAATGGGATGTTAAGATCCTCAATTTGGATATCAGTAAGGGTTTTATTGAAATTGTCAAGTGAGGGATATGTTTTGTTGTCTAGGTTATGATTGGGGTTATTATTTGATTGGTAAAGATTTTCGAAGTATTCTTTGCAGTGACTTTTAATTGTGTCATTTTGGGAGATTGTGTTGCCATGGTTATCTTTGATTTCTAGGATGTTGTTGATTTTGATTTTATTTTTGGCATGGGCATGAAAAAATTTTGTGTTGCGGTCTCCCTCAGTAATTGCAGTGAGTTTTGATCTTTGTTTCCAAAAATCCTCCTCAGCTGCAAGTAGAAGGTCAAGTTGAGCTCTAATATGTTTGTCATGATTTTGTTTTCTGATATCTTGGGGCTGTGACTGGGAACGGGCCAGTTGAGTCTGAAGATGACAGATTTTGTTGAAAATATTTCCAACTCTATTGGAGTTCCATTGCTTGATGATTTTTTTTGTTCTTTTTAGATTGTTGAGTAGGTTGAAAGCATTGGATGAGGGTAATGTGGGAGGGGTGTTCAAAGTAGTTATATTGGTCCAAGCAAACTTTATTAGTGGAGGAAAATCCGGTAAATGGGTGAGGAAAGACTCAAGCTTGAAAGGCTTGGGGGTGCTGCTAGTAATTGATTTAGTGGAGATTATGAGGGGCCCGTGGTCCGATCTCTGAATGGGTAAGCAGTTACAAAGGGCATTAGGGAAGGCACAAGAGAACTCAAAATTAGCCATGGCCCGATCTAATTTTTCAAAGATTTTATGCCCCCTACGAGTACCAGACCAAGTAAAGAAGCAACCAAGGCTCGGAAGGTCCTCTATACCATAACTAGATAGAAAATTAAGCAGGCAAGAGGAGCCATTAATGATTGATTTGGGTTGAGGAGATTTGTCTGCATTGAAGATGATTTGGTTGAAGTCTCCACACATGAGAATGGGAAGGTGGCGAAAGGGCTTTATAGCATTTTCAATAAAAGCCCAAGTGTTAGCTCTAGAAGTCATGTGGGGGGATCCATAAATGCAGGCAAGGTACCAGGGGTTGGAGAGTTCAGTGTTAATTTCAAAAAGGAGAATATTTTTGTGAAGGAGAATGTGTTTGTGATTGATATTTGAGGAGAACCCAACCCAAAGACCCCCACTATGTCCAATAGCATCAAATCCATAAGAAATTGGGAACAAAAGTTTTGAAAGTCTGGACTTAGCAGTATTTACGGAACAGATAGTTTCAGAGAGAAAACAGATATCTGGTTTATGACACTTCGTAAGAGAAGTGAGTAAATGAACTGTAGTGGACTGACCAAGTCCTCTACAGTTCCAAGCTAGGATTTTCATAATGTCATTTGGGGTTGTTGAGGTACAACCACCAAAGACCTTTTTAAAAAATTAAACCTAATAGACCAAATGTTATTAACATAGGAAGATACGCAATTAAATATGGAAATAGACTGAGGGATATAGGCCATACCAGGATTGCTAAAGTCAAACGAACCATCCAAAGATTCATTCTCACAATCTTCATATTCTTCAGTCTCCTGATAGATGTCATCAGAGTCCTCTGCAACATATGAGGGCTCTTCCTCATCCTTTTCGTCACGAAAAATGGCTTCTGATCTGATCAGCTTCTCAGTTCTCGCATGACTACCAACTGGACTGTGAGATTTTTGAAAGTCATCAAGAGAGTCATCCTCACTTTCTTCATTACTTTCATCTTCATCTCCATTATAGTCCATGTTTGAGTCCTCTTGCTCCTCATCCTCTGATTCAGGTTCTTCATCATCTGGTTCCACCAAAGAATTCTTTGTCTCCTTCTTCATTACCTCATATTGTTCATCCTCAATCACGAGGTCCGATTCAGGTGCTTCTTCTGGGCAGCAAGGTTCCTGAGAGCCTGGGTTATCGTCTCCATTTTCACCTCTATCAGCCATGTCGTCCTTTTCCACAATTGTCTCTTCATGAATTTCTCTTGCTACCTTGTCCTCCACAAGCTTATCCTTTTGCTCAAGGTCTGTATCTTCTTTCTCATCTAATCTCTCATCTAGCGGGACGCACATAGATGAATAGAACTCCTGATCCACTTGAGAGCTCAACTTACTATATTCACCATTAGTGCCATTGTTGTTTGTCCATCTTGAAAGTCTAGCCTCATCAACGACTTCTTTAACGATTCTTCGTCGTTTATTAGGCTTGCTCCAGTCAACCCCAATAATATTCCATTTTCTCTTGGTGTTTTTGATAACCCAATCAACTGAATGAAGGTCCTCTTTTGATAAAATTACATTCCTACTTATTCGATGCCTCACAAAATTTCCTCTAATAATTTTCTTGCAAGTCTTCAAATTATTGGTGGGCTCATCAATGACATTTATTCTAACTTGTGTATTTATACTAACTTGTGTTGAGACATAAGAGTTTTTACAAGGCTCCGATAAGTTGCCTATAGAATCTTGAAGACTTCCTAAGATCTTAGGAGTCTTTTTCTTATATGAGACATCTTCAATGATAGAGTCCAATTCAACAATACTCTTTTTGCTTTCAAGATTTAGCTTCTCACTAAAATTAATTTCGACATCTTTCACAATATTAGAAAAGATTATAGATTTATCATTGAGATGAGCCTTATCACCAAACAAAATTTGAATCCAAGTAGAAGGGGTTAAAAGAAAAAATTTCCATGGGGAGATCCAGGGAGAATGAGAGGTCTTTTGCTTGGACTTTCGGAAAAGGAAAAGAAGATTACTCCCCAACTGCGAACGAGAACAAAGTGACATGTATTTGTGTGGTGCTCGTTGAAGTGAAAGTTTTTGTTTGAAGCAAGTGGGTCTGTGATAGAGAGAAAAGGGGTATAAACGATGTTCGAGGGGAGGAGTGGGTAGGAGTCCTGGAAGAGAGCTTGGAGGGGGTGCGCAACGGGTTGAACAATTGATAAAATTCAGGGTTGATTTGGCTCTGAGCTTAAATGAAGAAGGTAGTGGTAAGAGGCCTTTATAGATGTAAAGAGGTCGAGATTTACCTGAAGATTGAGAGTGATGGCTTTGGTTACGCCAACATTTATAGTGATGAGATTTGGCTGATGATTTCTCTTCAGGAATAAGATATGTGGTATGGTGCCTCTCCGGAAGATGCGAAAACTTTTGTCTTCGTAAGGGTGTCCTCTCATTTTTAGCATTTCGCCATTTTTGTTTGGCAGAATTTTTCTGATTATGATTAATAATCCCATTTTGATGTTTGCCCACATTTGGAAGAACAGGTTGTAGCAGCAAGTTATCCTCTGGTTCGCTTTGTGGGGGACGCCGAGATGCCGATCGAGGGATGATAGTGGAGTTATTACCGTTAGCATAGGAGATTTGGTGGTGGTGGCGGTGGTGCTTGGAGGAGATGGTGGTGCTAGAGAGTAGTCGCGACTGAGGAAGACTTGGAGATGGTGGTCGTCGGTGAAGGTGGTCGACGGCTGGAAGGGTGGCGGTGGCTTCGTCACCGATGTGGGGAGGAGGTGAGTTGGTTGGCTTGTTTTTGGGGCGGTTGGGATAGAGAGAATCGGTTTCAGTAGATCGGAGGTGACGAAGGCTGGCCGGGGATGAGGCCTCCGATAGAGATGAAGGTGGGTGAGAGCGGCTGGATGTTGGAATGGAGGTGAGGAAGATGGTTGGTGAGGCGGCGCTGAACACAGGTAAGGGTTTTGGTCTCTTTTTAGGAGAGAGCATTTCTTGTTCATTCATAAAATCACCATATATTTAAGATAAGGTCAAGTGACGTCCAAAATTGGGTTCTATAAGTGTAAAATGCAACATTAAAAAGTCAATCATGACTTCCCCTATGCTAATAGTTGCATTCCATTTCATCATTAGACCAACCTACTAGTCAAGTCAGTATTTTCCACCAATTACTTCTCTCACAAGAATTTCCTAGTACCTTCACAGAAGCCAGCATAATTTGTCTATAAAATTTAGCATTGTTGTGAGTAGTTCATTTCAAGCTGCAAAAATGAACAAAATGTCAAAAGTCCAACACATATCAGACTGTTTTATTAAGCCTAAACAAATCCCTGAAGAATCAAAACAACCCCTGTATCTAGCAACATGGGACTTGGCTATGCCTTGTGTACACTACATTCAAAAAGGCCTTTTATTCAAAAAACCACAATCATTTGGTGAACAAAACCAACTCCCTCATTTCCTAGACAAGCTCAAGGAATCCCTCTCCCTCACTCTCATCCATTTCTACCCTTTAGCCGGTCGCCTAGTCACGCTAAAACAACAAGATCCCCCTCTATACTCCATCGTTGTCGATTGTAATAACAGCCCCGGGGCCAGATTCATCCACGCATATGCTAAATTCACCATTTCTGATATCCTCTCACCAACTGACGTCCCAGTTGACATTGTTCAAGCCTTCTTTGATCATGACAGGGCAATTGACCACGACGGTCATGATCAATCATTGTTGACAATCCAAGTGACCGAGCTGATCGATGGGATATTCGTCGGATGTTCCCTCAATCACATGATTGGTGATGGTACATCCTATTGGCATTTCTTTAACTCATGGTCTGAAATATTCAAAGCCAATGAGAATGGAAAGGATGTTACAAGTCATGATTCGATTTCAAGGCCACCGATACATAAACGTTGGTTTCCCGAAGGGTATGGTCCTATATTATCTCTTCCATTTACACACCATGATCAGTTCATCATTAGGCATGAATCTCCAATCCTAAGGGAGAGATTCTTCCATTACTCAACCGAGTCCTTAGCCAAACTCAAAGCGAAAGCCAATGGTGAAGCTGGCACAACCAACATCTCATCTTTGCAGGCATTATCAGCTCACATCTGGAGGTGCGTCCTCGTTTTCATTTTCACTAAAATAGAACTATGTCGTACTGAAGCTAGAATCAACGTTTTTTCAGCCGAATGAGACTCTATTAACAATATTAACAATGTAGTTCCCTTTCCATACTCATGATCGATTTAATCCATTGAATTGTATAGGTGTGTGACTAGGGCTCGTCGTTTTCCACCATCTCAAGTGACCAGCTGCAGAATGGCTATTAACAACAGAACAAGACTGAATCCTCCACTACATCCAGACTACTTCGGCAACTGCATCCAAACAGTAAAGGGAACTGCAACAGCTAATGAACTTCTTGTTGAGCATAATAACTTAGGGTGGCCAGCATTGCTACTACATGAAGCAATTCTTAATCACAAAGACGAAGCAGTCCGAGAGATAGTCGATTCATGGGTTAAGAATCCTTTCATATATCAGCTAGCCCAGTTCTTTGATCCATGTAGTGTTATGATGGGAAGCTCCCCGCGGTTCGATATGTATGGTAACGAATTCGGATTAGGCAAAGGAGTAGCTCTTCGAAGCGGGTATGCTAACAAGTTTGATGGGAAAGTATCCTTGTACCCTGGATATGAAGGTGGGAACAGCATGGACCTGGAGATTTGCCTCTTACCAGAGAATATGTCTGCCCTCGAATGTGATCCAGAATTTCTGGAGTTCGTCCATATGTAGTTACCCATTGGATTTGTTTATAATTCACTTGATAAATAAAATAAGGGCAAAATGCATGAATGCTCACCTATGTTTGCATATTTGTGTTGTGAAGCGTCGCACTTGATCACTTTTTTTTTATGATAGATAATGCAAAATCGTTGTCTTAATATATCGGAGTGAGCGTTTGAAACGCGATTAGTACAATCCAAAGTAAAGGAATTAAAATAGCTAATAGAAACTTCCCCTAACTCCACTCCTACACCATCAGCATCATCATCAACAAGAAACTATCAAGTGAATAACTTAGCTCACTTAAAATCAAACTTGACCATTTTTTTGGAACAGAATTAATGTATAAAAACAGGCAAAATTTGAAAAAGAAAAAAATACTACATAAAAGATCATCACCCAAGAAAAGACTGAGCTCAATCAAAATCAAACAAAACCGTTAATTTAAGGAATGTTTTCACATCAGCTACACATTTACAGAAATTATTCGTTTATCGATATCACTTATATAGACCAAAGTACAACAGTAATTCACCTACTAAGATCATATCGATAATTACCTCCTAAAACAAAAGGGTCAAATGCACAACCGATAAACGATCAATAGTACACCATGTAAGACACATGTGCATATCTATATACTCCACGTACTTCATTACAATACTGCTTTTCATCGTCCTTTATGTCCGACACGTTGAGACTCACTAGTTGTAAACAGTCCATCATATCCTCACCCAACCTCCGTCGCCCATCCCCACTCCCTCTCTTATTTGAAATGATAAAATCATCATTCTAACAGCTTCCACGCATTTTTATCATGAAATATACAAAAAATATGAGTTGCAGGATGTATCTAACTCACACTACCGAAAAACAAGACTATAAAACTAAGACTTTAATTCTATATCTAATAAATTATGCCCTTGTCCCTATCTTATTTCATTGACCTAGTCCTTTGTAGTATATAAAAATTAATCATCAAAAGGAAACAATTCACTCCACACTTCTCATCAAAATACATCTCAAAACAATCCTTCATATTTCCATGGAAAGTAGCAACAATTCAAAATTACACTTGGCCATGTTTCCATGGCTTGCTTTTGGTCATATGATTCCATTCTTGGAGTTATCAAAAGCTTTAGCTCTGAGAGGTCACAAAATAACCTTCATATCTACACCAAGAAACATTGATCGTTTACCAAAGCTTCCACAATTTCTGTCGTCTTCAATAACCTTCTTCAAAATTTCACTTCCAAAAACTCCTCAGCTTCCAGAGCATGCAGAGGCCACTAGAGACATCCAAATGGAGGATATGATCCATCTCAAGAAAGCCTTTGATGGTCTAGAACATGAGTTGACTAAGTTCTTGAAAAATTCTGTTCCAGATTGGATTATATATGATTTTAATCCTCATTGGCTACCCCCAGTTGCTCGAAAATTCGGTATTTCTGGAGCTTATTTTTCCATAATCAATGCATGGTTTATAGCTTTTTATGGTCCAACACCAGATATGATCACCAACTCCGATTATAGAACCAAACCAGAGGATTTTACTGTCTCACCAAAATGGGTCACCTTTGAAACGAAAGTGGCGTATAAGCTATTTGAAACAGGGTGGTTTATAGGTTCTCGTCAAGCACATGGGCCACGGGGATCTGATACTAGCCGGTTGGGCCAAGTAATTTCAGGTTCTGACGCTTTGATATTCAGGCATTCGAGTGAATTCGAAGGCGAATGGCTGAAACTGCTTGAGGAAATGCATAATAAACCGGTTGTTCCGTTGGGGTTAATGCCGCCAGTTGTTGAAGATGTGAAAGATGAGACATGGGATTCAATCAAAGAGTTCCTTGAAACGCAAAAGAAAGGGTCTGTTTTGTATGTAGCTTTAGGGAGTGAGGTAACACTGAGTGAAGAGCAACTGCAAGAGTTAGCCGTTGGGTTGGAGTTATCTGGAGTGCCATTCTTTTGGATCCTCAGGAACCCCCCTGGACCGAGTCAATCAGACTCGGCTAAAATTCTTGAAGGGGTTGAAGAGAGGGTGAAGGGTAGAGGAGTGGTATGGAAGGGTTGGGCACCTCAGTTGAGAATTCTGAGTGATGCGTCGGTAGGTGGATTCTTGACTCATTGTGGATGGAGTTCATTGATAGAAGGAGTCATGTTTGGTCATCCTTTGGTGATGTTGCCTTTTGTGGTTGATCAAGGGCTGAATGCTAGGGTATTTGCAGATAAGAAGATTGGAATGGAGATCCCGAGGAACCATGCTGATGGAAGATATGTTCGATATTCGGTGGCAGAGACGGTGAGGGCAGTGATGGTTGGAGATGAGGGCATGGTGTTCCGGGAGAAAGCAAAAGAAATGAGCAAAGTTTTTGGTGATGCAAAGTTGCAGAATAGTCATCTTGAGAAAGGTATTCTGTTCCTGGAAAGTTTCTGTGCCGAGCATAGTACGAGGTAGTACACAAAACCATGAACCATGTAAAACAGTGAATTTCCTATTTCATGTGTTTGAAGAAAGCTCAATGAAGGATTTCGTTATTTTTCTGTTATTATAAAATAAACCTGTTCATGTGTGTAAAACGTTGTTGATCATTTTATTGTACTACATATAAAAATTTAGTTCAGTGGTAGAAATACTTTCTTCAAATCAGAGTATGCCAACAGAATAAGGTGGTGTAAAAATATAAAGTTTGTATGTTTAAATATGTTGGACAAATTGTTTAGGTCAAAAAAATTTGTGAGTTGTAAAACGCATATTTTTTACTGAGGAATTTGGAAGATAACAGAAGTGAAGGGAATGACTTGAAGAAATAACAGTTTGCTTTTTTCTTTTTGCTAAAATATCATTCACAAAAATATCAATTCCCCTATCTAAAATTATTATTTTTCCCTCCATCTCTTCTTGCTCTTTCTCTTCTTCCTCACCTTTCTGTTTGACTCACAAAACCACCACTAACCACCCGCGACCATCCCCCCACACCCAACTCGAAATCATACCCCCCTTTTGAAATCGAAAATGGATGGGGGAAGGGGGTTATGTTTGGAAGGCATTGTGCAAGCAGGGCAAGCCGGCAAGGGGTAAGGTTATGTCTAGGGAGGAGCAGTATAGGTGGGGCAAGGGGTGGGGGTTGTAGGGCAAGTCTGGTGAAAGCGTTGTGCATGCAACCAAGGGATGTACGTGCAGAGCAAGGGTGGTGATGGCTTGGAAAAGAGAGGAAGAAAAAATAGAAAGACCATTTTGTAATTTCAACCGATGTGTGTTATTTTAACAAACAAAAAAACCAAGAGGTGCTATTTCAATACTTGGTTTACCCGTGTTATTCTTCGAAATTTCTCTATCGATTGTTATCAATAATAAAATAACGAATCTTCATTTACGTAAACATTTAAAATAAACAACAAATTTGATAGTTGATTCAAGAGTTTCTTTGAGGGAACAGATGAGTGATAAAAGGGTAGTCCACAATCACATAGGGTCGTCTGTTAATCTGGTCCGAGAACCATCCGGACCAAGGAGAAACCATACGCAATCAAACGAACAATAATCAGGAACATTAAAGATCATAATTGACAAGCATTACTACCTGGAAATAAATGATAGTCCTTGTTCAACATAAAACTAAGAGTACACAATGTAAAACTTGGAAACATACCAAGTAAGATCACTCTCATACCCAGACTCTCTTACTCACAAAAACTCTTGCAATAAAATGATCAAATATTGACTTGAGTGTATGAGTGTTTTTAGTCGGGACACCGGTCAACTTTTTTCAGGTTAGACAAAAGACTTGCAGATAATATACAAAATGGAATTCTCGTCTTTTGAGTACGAAAGTTAGTACCGGAGAAGTCATTAGGGAAGGAAGTTGATGCAAAGTGCTCATATTACTCTAATAACTGCAAAATTGATGTTGAAATGATTTGCTGGTGAAATTTCATGAAGGTCATTGATTTGTCGATACAAATGCTCATATTACTCTAATAATATCAAAATTGATGTTGAAATGACTTGCTGGTGAAATTTCATGCAGGTCATTGATTTGTGTAATTTCATGAATACAGTGATTACTGTATTTCATACTACTGTGAAATTTCATGGAGGTCATTTGTAAGTTTCCAGTAGTAATTACGTATGAATCAGTTAAGGCCAGTTGGTAAAATTTCATGCAGATCACTCTCATATGCAAATGCTCATATTACTCTAATCAGTGTCATAGTAATTACTACACTACTCTATTACATGCATTTCAAATATTAATTCCTTCGTTAAATAAGAGACAAACTATGTGCCACAATATGAAAGAAGTAAATATTAAGACTGCTATGAAATCTATCAGGGAAAAAAAGAAAACAATGCCCCTGGAAACATGAAGGGTGAGGAAGGATGCCAGGAGATGTACCAGTCTACAGAAATATACAACACATGTACTAGTGAACCTTACGTTTATGTAAGAAATGAAAGAAGATATATGATCTTACTTTGAGGGAGACGTTAGCTTATTGTCTTCGGAGTCATGTTTCAGGATGGAATCGCCACCCATCAGTTCTTGAAACCCTTCAACCTTAACTGGTGGAGCCCTTGCCATTCCGGTGTTCCTGCAAAAAAAATTGAATAACTAAATGATTGTTTAACTATATTCCGTATTGATGCCTTATAGGGGTCCTTTCGAATCAATGTCGCGGTTGACAGCTGGGGAAAGTAAATGCAAGATAGTATCCAAATATAAAATCACGTACGGCGAGTGCATTTGAGGGGAACCAACTGGCCTAAACTGATTGGCAGACTGCGCTTGGAGAGATGACATTGCAGCAAATTGTTGCTGGCGAAGCTGCACTTGGGCTTGTCTGGCACTCATTGCATTAAAGGAATTGTTGTCGACAGGATAGTCTGATTGATTTTCAATCTTCACTTGCACCATTGGTCTCTGCTGGTCGATATTCATATTCATAAGCGAATTTGCACTCATACTCGTGTGCATATTTGAATTGATCCCCATAGCAGGATGGGGAGTAGGAGTAGGCTGCTGACGTCTTCGCATTTTTTCGAACTGCTGTTGCTGCTGGAAATATATGTTTTGGGGATTATTCATCTGCTGTATCTGCTGCATCTGCTGCATCTGTGGGTTCATCTGTCTTGCAATCTGCATATTTTGCTGTACATATTTATGGTTTAGTGGCCACAACAGGAGATCAAGAGATAGACTAATACATGTTTAAGGGAAAGAACATGATCCTGCTCTAATCACTCAACCAACAAAAAAGGAAGATGAAATGGAAGCTCCCTATACCTGCTGAGATTGCCGAATGGAAGCATGTTGTTGTTGCAGTTGTAGCGGTGACTGGATTCCTTGTACATGTTGCTGAGTTTGTTGAACATTGCTCCTACTATTATCCTTGACAAGCTCAGTCAGTAAAGCAAGATTACTGCAACAAAGAAAACGAAACAACAAAAATCAGAATACCAAGCTAAATAAATGAGTAACTTTCAATGCTGACCCCAAAGAAAGAAGATCAGCTACCGATTACCACTGACAAGGAAAAGAAGGGGTCGAGTAGAAGTTCTAGATATTAAACTAATTGCATATACAAAATTTAATAAGCTACATCAAGGAAATTGTTAAATCAATCACATATTTTGTTTGGTCAAATCCCCACTGGAACTCGTGAACCAAGAAAAGGACAAAAAAAAAATCAAGAATGCTCAAATAAAAGAATCTCTTGATCACTCAGATAGAACTTGTGCATGGTCTCACTCGATCCTGGTTTTACAAATACAGATGTATAACAAGAGAAATACACAGAGAGAGACATCTGTTTCAATAATAATGAAAGTTAGGTATCTCCTTACATGCATAATGCTAGAAGTCACCATTGATTATGCACATTCAACACCTAAGTGAACGTAATAATGGTCTAGCATTACCAAGAATATAACCTCTTATAGGTTCAGGGTAACAATTGAATTACCTGTGTCCTGCTGTATGAAGAAACATCTTTATTAACTCATTAGCTGAACACTGCTTTTTATAACTGTCAGCAAGATGTTTCAAGATGCGTCCTAATTTGGAAATATGACAACTAAATAATTGGGTCAAAACTTCCAATGGAACTTCTGAAGAAGCTTCAAAACCCACATTTGTTAAAACACGTGCCATCACCTTCTGTGACATCTGTGACGCTTGCTTTTCACTAAGAAGCTTCTTACTTCCTCCTGATCCGTTCATTCCATGACAAGATTGTTCAGTGCTAAGGTAATCAGGTTTGATTCCAAGCCTCTCAATCATCATAGGGTTGATAACTGGGCTCTTCGGCGTAACCTGGGGCAAGGTGTCTAAAACCCCATTAAACTTTACTTTAGGATAGTCACTTATGTGAGCTGTTTGCAAGACAGCATTTTCTGGAATACAGTTCATACTGAACATCGTCTCAGGGAAAAATGGTGAATCATCATCAGCTGAATTACTTTCACCGCCGTAATTGCCTCGATTGGAGGAACCATTTTCTGATACTGAACTGCCAAAACCTGTATGCTGTTCATCAACAAAGGCTACACGCCTTCGCTTATGCTTCTCTAGAACTCTAAGATAAGTAGACATCTGTTCAGGTGTTCGTTTTTCCGATTCTTGATCACCAAATGATACACGATATGACTTGCTCGACTTATATTTCTCAAAAAACTGACCATACCATGTTTCAGGCAATTCATCGAGCTTGAACCTCTGGGACATGGCTTCAGCTTCAGACTCACTGTATCTTGAGCCTCCACCAAAAGTTGATTTAGACTGGAAAGGAAAAAAAAGATGAATAATGTCTCTTATGTCAAAATTATGAACTATGTCAAGACAGATATCGGAAGGAAAGAGGTCACATATCGAGGTGTAACATATATGTAAAACGTAACACTAAAGCTGAAGAATATGAGGTCATATTTAGCCATAATTTGTACTCATATTATATGGAGTACAACAAGCCGAGGCCACAGTACACTGCAAAGGCATTACATGAGAGATTAAGCAGCAAAGCTAAACTCCACCTTTGGACTGAAAAGAAAAAATGCCAAACATCCTAGGCCTACCTTAGAGAATGGTAATGGCAACAGCATCATGCCTAAATATCTGCTCTTTCTTCAGTTTTTCTTATTCATCAAATTTCGGACAGGACATTTAAAGATTATTTTTAAGGTTGAACTAGGATTTACCCTCATCTCTATGATAAACCTCACATTCATACAACCTTTTCTACATAGAGAAATTTACACTATCTCAATCTCATTAGAAACTACACTTGACATCGTCCTTCACATCTGAACAAAGTACTCACAACTTGTCCCATGTCGATTCTTTGTACTAGAAGACACTCCAACAAGCATTATACTATGTAGTTCCAGAGTTATCAGAGGAGACATTATTCATCTAGTTTCCTTTTCATCAATCTATACTACATTAAAATTAGCCAAGGAAAGCTATCACATACCTTTGACAATGAAGTTGATGTGGCATTTGAATTACTACTCGCACCTCCAGACGAATTGTCCAAGGTGAAGTAAATGTCATCACCGTGCAATTGCAAATCTAATCAAGAATAAAACACTACGTAAGAAGTCATCAAATATCCAAAAAGTACCCAAAACAGATCCTTCATTATTCGGTTGAATACCTTTCAGTATACACTTCAACAAAAAACAGCATTTCGCAAGTAATAGTACATTTTCTTGCTAAGCAACTAATAACCATCCGGAAAACCCCCAGAAAATCTTTGGAGTTGAAAACTCAACCATTCTCCATGTAATAATGCCAATCGTAGATAAACATTAACATCCCCCAAATATTTTTCTTTTTGCCTCATACGATTTTCAGTACAAATCAACCATTTTCGCAGTAATAATACCAATGATTGCTAAGTTATTAATATACAAACACCACTACTTACCAAATCATTCAAATTACAAAATAAAACCTAAACTAATAGAAGTTTTTCTAAAAAAAACTCACAATTAGGATTCAATTTGTGGACCAAATTGGGATCAAGCAATCTCGAAGTTGAGGGAAGAAACAGCGAAAGCGAAGCTTTATCGAAAAGGAGAGCACGAGCACGAAGCTGGAGACGAAGCTGAGCTTTGGTTTTGGAATCATCATCAGCTCTCATGAAGTCTTGCCATGAGGAAGAAGAAGAGAGAAAGTGTATGAAGGATGAGTAGATTTCATCTCCCAACCAAACACGCCATACTCCCTGGGCTTCCAGCTTCCGTGCCAGATCGTACCCTCCGCCGTCGACGCCGAGTATGGAACTCATCGGAGACGGGAGGGGGTTGTTCTGGGATTTTGGGATTTTATGTATGTACGAAAATTAATTTGTTGGTATTGTTTGACTGTGGAGATTGACTCAAGTGCTACATAAGCTTCGGACTCTGCTATAACTTAGAGCAAGTTTTGGTTAGGGGTCGGGTAATTATTCGGTTGTTTGTGTATGAAGAAGATGGGAATAAAGTGATATTCAAGTATGGCTCACTAATATTTTTGAGAGCAAATGGCTTCATCGATCACTCACGTTTGTTAAAAAACACTAGTCGATCACCCTAGTATGACTTTGTATACTTTCGATCACTCATGTTGGGTATTGTGTGTACTTTTGGTCACTCACACGTTTTTTTGGTACAACTCTAAATTTTTTGAAATTTTTAACATTTTGTAAGGGTATTTTAGTCATTTTTTCATTAATTTTTTAACTTACATCAAGTAATATTCAATAACTTCCATCGCACTCTACATTTCCATGACAAAATTATGAGAAAATGACTATAATATCCTTATCAGAATGTTAAAAATTTCGAAAAATCAAGAGTTGTGCCAAAAAAACGTGTGAGTGACCAAAATTATACATAATGCCTAACATGAGTGATCGAAAGTATACAAAATCATACTAGGGTGATCGACTAGTAATTTTTAACAAACATGAGTGATTGATGAAGCCATTTGCTCTATTTTAGACAGGTTTTGAGCTAAGTATTTTAGGTTTATAATAGTTATCTCCATAATATAGAGATTAATTATTAAAATAAAAATAGAATTTTAAGAAAAGAGTATTAGTTCAAAATCATGGTACCCAAACAACAATAAAATATATTCTCCCTGATTTCCCTTGATTCTCCTCCCCTGATTCACCCCAATCCAAACGGACCATACATATTATTCCCTCCGTCCCTAAATGATTGGTACATTTTGACTTTACATGGTTAAACTTTAAAAAAATTTAATCGATAATTCTCATTAACTAATAAGAAATAATATAGTCATATGATATCTTGTTAGATTCGTCTCAATATATATTTTCAACTTTTTATAATTTTTTTCATATGTAGAATAGGATATATTCATGTTTGAAATCGTGTTTTGTTGATCATGAAAAGTTAAAATGTATCAATTATTTAGGGACGGAGGGAGTATACTATTTCAAAAACTTTATATGTATTTGATTGAGCATGTTTGGGTGTAATAGATGGGGTATTGAATATACATTTTCGGATGACTCTCTGAGCTTTCAAGCGGGTCATAGAGTTGGTAACTTTGAGTCTGCTACCGAACAAGTATTGGGTAACTTTGTCCACTCCCGCTAGGTACTATTTTAGGAGTAAAATTATTATTCATGTTTAAAGGATGATTTCATTATGGATAAATAATCATTTACGCGATGATTGGCAAATTATGACATTTCATGATCAATAAAATTCGATTTAAAACATAAATATTTCTTATTTTATATGCAAAAAATTATAAAAAGTTGATATTTCAAAAATGTATATTGAAACAAGTCTAACAAAAACTCATATGACTATATTATTTCTTATTGTTTAATGAGAATTCATAATCAAATTTTATAAAATATAACAACGAAAAATCAAAATATATCAATTATTTAGGGACGGAGAGAAGAATATAATAAAATTATTTTTGTAGTGTACAACTAGACTCAAAATAATTATTCTTAGACTTGACTTCATTGGAGAGTTGATTCAGGATTGGATTGTCGCTTTAATTTATTTTTCAATTTATGTTATACTACGTTTAAAAATTATCAACTCTACCGTCTTATATCTCCCGTTTAATGGGCTTGATTCTAGTTATTGTTTTGAGTTTGACTTTGGAGACTAATTTAAAGTGTTATAAGATTCGACTTGGTTTAATTTGAGAATTGATTTCAGAACCAATGGTAAATTTTACTTTCTTTGAGAGTTTATTTTATCTTTCATCAAAATTATAACATTTTGCTTTTTATTATTCGACATACATCTTGAAAATACTATTATAAGAAAAGGACTTAGGTAGTGCTTAAAAAAATCCTTAGACATCACAAAAGAGCAGAGCTGTTGTCTAAGCAAAAACCACTTAAACAGCGCTCCCATATCGCATTTTTACCTATTTTAAACAACAAATTTATAGTATTACTTATTTTGAACACACATTTTTACCTAATAAATAATAAAATTTGTAATTAATGAGCTCTCTAAACCACAATAGTAGGTTAATGCCTCTATGTCAGCACAATTGAATTGACCTCATCAACTTTCTTCCACTTAAAACACTTCCTTTTTATGTTTGCACAATATGAGTTAATGACACAAAAATTTGAGAACAAGTAAGAATTAAAAATGTAATTTGACATTATAATACATCAAATATATTGAAAGCAACATATACTTCCGTTTCATACAAAACTAAGGTGAAAAAATTGTACACTACCATAACAATCGGATATGCACTATGTGAGGTATTTTGGACTCCATGAGGGTTTATTCCACTAGCCAATTAATAATACAAACCACAAATTTCTTGGTTTCGCTGCAAATTCGTGATAATTAACATCAAAAAATTTCATTACATGCATCGGTTGGATGTATAAAGTTTCAATCTTGTATTCTTCATCCACATGTCACATCAAATGTTTCTCATAATCTGTGCTTCTGTACATACGTCTAACTCTGAAAATAAGTGGGAAAGTAATACATCACCGTAGTTGGTACGGATCCTCCCTTTTTATAACGAGGGCATCACAAAGTGGACATCATTCACACAATCATGTATTATTTCTTTTTCAATGTCTACAATTATACAAAGTTATAATTGGCAACTTTATATTGATTGGAGATTTTCTCTTGATGTTTTGGTGAACTAGTTGGGGAATGCTCTTTCATTTATACAAGTTACTTAAAAAATATATATATTTTTCATTTTTTCTTAATTTGTATGACGATGTCTAGAACATCATATAAAAAACGAAGGGAGTAGTTAATACCTTCCAAGATACTCATTAATACTATTCACAGCAAGCGAGGTGCATGTATTTTAAAAAGTAAATATTCTCTATGTCATGTTAGATTATCTGATCATTATCAATCCTCAATTATTTTTACATTAACAGTAAAAAGCGTTTCACAAAATAATTCACTTTTTGTCTTTCTTAGTACAACCTTAACAAATGTGTTAAAATTTTTATTATTTAAATTAAACAAAATAAATTTCAATATTTATACTTTTTGCAAAATAAAATAAAAAATTGATATAATTTTTTTGACTTTATTTTAAATTAGGCTAAAACAATATATTAGAAAAAGAACTGAACAAATTTATCGTAAAAAAATTAGCATATTCTTTCTCCAAAAATGCATTGTTTTTCACCTTTTAACACACCTTTTATAAGTTTACATAAGAATAATTCAATTTATTCCTTCAATTATATTATCCTTCAATTGTTCTTTACTGTTAGATAATTCTTTAAAAACATCGTGCCCTAATCATTCACTACTGTATGTAGATAGTCTAATATGTGAATTCATCATATTGTAGTTCTTACAAAAATGCCTTTCTGGATATTCATTTTCTCACCTCACCGCAAACCAATCAAGGTAAAATTATATTGCAACAGACAAAAATCACACTTAGAACAATAATATTATTCAGCATCTATCTAGGTCTATCTTTGACCTAATAAAGATATTATACATCTTACCTATTATTAACAGTTAGCTCACAAGAAAGTAAAATTTTGTACATTTTCCTCACACCAATTACATCCAGGTAACTACTAACTATACTCTAATTGACAAAATCAATCAACTAATACCTATTTAATTTTTAATAAAGAAGAAAAAGAATAAGTAGATTATTAAGGACCAAACTATAGAGGTGGTGTAGAATGCGACGGAATCCCTAAACCGAGGCCCGAGAGTATCATCGACTCATCGTTAGAGAATTACTACAAAATAAAAGGGCAAGATTATCAATTAATGAAGTTTTGCTATATATTTACCCTTTAATACACAACCAAGGGGACGATCTATTAGCTTTCGCCTCCGATATGGTTTCAAGCCTAGGTGACCATAGTTGTTCCCTTGATCCGACCAAATTATCATAATGTTTCTTCAACTCCGGTGTGCTACAAAGCGTATCATTATTCTCGCTATCGCCCTCCGAGCATTGATCTTCAATAATATTATTATCATCAATCTTTCTTGACGACATTAGCTTGATTATAAACTGCGGCGACACTTTGATCAAATTCTTCCCATCTACGTCCTTCAAATATTGAAATGGTTGGTGAGTACTCAAATTAATTTGTGGAGTAGCTCTTTTGGAGCCCGAGGTAGTTAATAAGGCGAGTAGTGATGAAACCGAGAGGCGACGACCTGGTGGAAAACCATCAAGGGGGAGGACGAAGTATGTCTCCCCCTTGATAAATTGTTGGTCGAATGTAAGTAAGGGGAGAGGGCGACCGATGAAGAATGAGTCTGCATGGCAAACCATACAATCGGGAAACTCAAACATGATCTCCGCCGCGAGGCGTTTTCCATGAAGTGTTCTCGTTGTTCCGTCATGGAAAAATAGTTGTATGTTTGAAGTTTGAGGTTGTAATAAGCAACTAGGAGAGATTGCATTGCCCATTTTTCTTGCAAGAAGAAGGAGGAGAAAAGTATTAGTTGATGATTTAATTTGAAATTATTGAATAATGAATATAGGGAAGGTGTGTATTAAATAGGAAGGGGGTGGGTTGACTTTGAGAAGTCGAAATTTAATTTATTTTGAGGTGTTATTAACTAAAGGGCATGGTCATAGAAGCCGGCTGCTAATAACCTTGATCTTGATCTTGATCTATATACCAAGTTGTGGTTATAACAAATTATACGTATATAGTTTTGGTGTAGGCTTCCCAAACTTTCCATTTCATTAATACTTTTAATTGACCAAAATTGAATATCATCAAACCGGCAATCATGGACAAGGAGCTAAGCCTTCGATCCAGTACTAAGCCAAAAGTTTATTACTCCATCCGTCCCTAAAATATTATCACATTTTGATTTTTCTTAGTTAAATATTATAAAATTTGATCATGAATTCTCATTAAATGATAAGAAATAATATATATAGTCTTGTTGGACCTTATTAGATTCGTCTCAATATATATTTTTGAAATATTAACTTTTTATAATTTATCGCATATTGAATAATAGATATTTATGTTTTAAATCGTATTTTGTTGACCAACAAAAATCAAAATGTAACAATTTTTCAGGTACGAAGGGAGTAACTTATAGTATTAAATTGTTATCAGCACAACTAAATCATATGTTTCCAATGATCATTTGATTATTTGGACATTTGTAATCATTTATGAGGTAAAGCCGAACATTATGTGTATGCTATATACTTCCTATTTTACAGCAAAGATATCTGTTAGACATCCTATTTTTTACAGCCTACCATTTCCGATGAGATTATGTGATGTTAGTACACGAATGCAGTAATTAAATCGCGAGATGTGCTATACTTGTTCAAAGAAATTAGTTAGAACTTATCTTTTAACTATTTCAACACAAGGTTCATTTTTTAAGAAGAATCAAATTTATGCTAGATAAAGGACGAAGATGTAAGTATACTTCACACTCTAACTCTTTAATAATTAAGCTATGTCGTCATCAGGCGATCGTCTCATCATATATTGTTGCTGGTAGTTGATGAACATCTTAACTTTTCCACATTCATGATGCATCAATGATGCAATCAATGTGCTAACTACATCTCAACGGACCTCGAGTTTTATTGAATGTAAATGAGTTATCTTATATAGATTGATTGGAAGAGTTGCTTCGTTTGGGTCAACCGGATCTCATAGTTTAATTGATCCGGTTGAACTATATATATATATGTTCGCTATTAGACGTACTTCGAAATTGAACTTTTACACTGGTTCAAAATAATATTTTTGAAAAAAAGTTCGACCTAGTTGAATATAAAGATCAAAGAGTCGAGCCCACATTAGGGAATTCGAAACGGTACTACTCATATGGTATGCACATGAATATAATGTGAGTTAATTGCTGGAAGCCTGGAATGGTCCTACTAAGTGGGGGTTCGGTGTATTTTGGTCCTTGAAAGTGGTACCATTGGGAAATGGTCCCTGAAAGTGTGTATGTTGGTGCAAAATTTGGTCTCTATTCCGTTAACTCCATTAAATTTAAGCGTGAATAGCAATTTTTGGGGCAAAAACAAAAGTTGTTATAACTTAAAAGCTCTATTTAGGGCCTAAATGTAAATAACAAAAAGTTAAAGGTAAAAGTAACAATTAAATACATCAAAATTAAGAATCGATCTAGTTTAATCATTTTTTATTTTTTTTCGATTTCTTTTGGAATTTTTTTGCGATTTTTTCTATTTTTTTAGCTAGTAAAAAGGGTTTGATTATGGGCGTTGTTTTAACTAAAAGTTTTAGTTTTGGCAAAAAAAAATTGATTTCGTAATTATTTCTTTTTGCAAAATGGTTCAATTTTGATTGTTGTTTGTTAAAAAGGTTTGGTTTTCTAAGTTGTTTTAGAAAAAAAGTTCGATTCTTGACTTCTTTTTTTCGAAACAATTACATAAATCAGAACGTTTTTGCGAAATAACCACCAAAATCCAACATTTTTTGCAAAACAATGATCAAAATCAAACCTTTTGACAAAAAAGTATGAAAACATTACATTTTTACCAAAAGACTACGAAAATCAAACTTTTTGCCAAAACCGAAAGTTTTAACTAAAACAAGTACCAAAATTAAACTATTTTTACTAGAGAAAAATAATTAAAAAAAAGTAACTGTAACAAATCGAAAAAAAATTGAAAAGAAATCGAAAAAAAATCAAAAAGAAATCGAAAAAAGAAGGCAAGAAATAAATAAAAAATCAAGAAGAATTAAAAAAAAAAAAAAGAATTTAACGGAGCAACAAGAATCTTGGTCAATTGGGAGTATATTAGGCAGACATAAAAAGTGCACCAGACCCCCATTTACTGGGATCATTCTAGCAATTAACTCAATATAATGCACAATAATATGTATGTGGATGATGTTGTAATTTTGATAGACCGTCACAAACTGAACCTGAAATTAAATAAATAGATTGATTCATCCCTATTTTTACGTCGATCGGTCTTGTGCGCGCATGAATTTAGGCCTGCAATTGAGCCAAATCGAGTCAAATAATTGGGAAGTTTGGATTTGGCTTGAAAAATTAATAGGGGAGGTTTGATTTGGTCTTATTTGGTCAAATGTTAAAACTAACGGTGTGGCTTGAGTTTGAAGGTTCGAGCCGAACACGTTTGAAAACGTTTGGCTTGGTAACAATTGGAAGAAAAATAAAAAACGAAAATATTGTATGAACAAAAAACTGAAAAAATAACAATTGAAATCGTAATTGAAACTACAATTATATAAACAAATGTGAGGGGGAGGGGAGGGGGGTTTGGAGAATTGATGTGGATGAGCGATGCCATGCGTCATGAGGGTGAGCGGGGGAACGGATTTTGAGAAGAGAAGAGATGAGAGGTGACCGAAGGTGGGCGGGGGGGGGGGGGGGCGATCTGGAGAATGGAGATGAAAGAATGAGATGAGTATATAGAAGGGAATATATGTGTAATGATTTTATCATTAAATAGATATATGGTAACCGAGCCGCACCTTTTCGCACCGTTTGGCTTGATTTGAAAAATACCCAATCTTAAGGTGTGGTTTGATATTTGAATAGTCGAATCGAGCTTCAAGCCGCACCTTTTCGAGTCAAATACCTCGAGCTTTATCGAACCGAGACGTTCGCTCACAGGCCTACGCATGATGACTCGTCGAGAGATCTGCTCGAGAGCGCCCGCATCACCTGTTGATTCTCTAACCGGGGCTGGTCTGATTCATGTTCGAAAGATTCTGTTGGTCATGTCTGGGAACGTCTCAAGAGGTCTGCGTTTCTGGTTTGGACCTGATAAGGTTACGAGACCCTTGAGGTCGTGAGGTAGTAGTTTTTTTCAATGTTACTTGAAAGTGTAGCCATAGTTTAACCACAAACACTCTGACGATCAAGTAGTCCCAGTGTTTGAGTTTATAAGTTGAGTTGGAGAATTATGCATTAGCTCATGTGGTGGACAAGATCCGGTATATAGACAGAATTTATCTGCAATTCTTACACATTACAGGGTGGTGTACTTATGTAATTGGTTGTGTATCACCCTAATCTAAAGTGGGCCGAGCTTTTGAACTTTAGCCCATGTGTGCTCAGATTGTATTTAATTTCGATGTAGGGTCCATATTATATATAATAAAGTTATTAAAAATCACAATTAACTAATAATTAAATAATATAAAGTTAAAATTTTATACTTCATATTAGTTTCTTATTTATATTTCTAGAGCTTTATTGTCCAACTTTGAACTTTTGAATGTTTTTTGTTGATTAATATTGGATGCAAGGTGTATGTGACTTTATTGAAGTCTTAAATAACTAATCTTGTGTTTGGTTAATGGAGTTATTTTTATGATGCAGATGCATACTTAACAATTTAGCGTTTAAAGTTGTCCAATGTAAGTATGTAATCAAGCCACGCGCCAATTTTGACTTCTTAAAAACTGTAAATGTCACCTCGGCTTAAAGATTGGGCAACAAAAGTTCAAATCGAACCATGCGCACTTGAATTTGACAAGATATATATACATATATATCCAATTAAAAGTGTTACAAAAGATCTGGACTCCACTCCATATATAACATATATATCCAACCAAGTTAAGCCTTTGGTTTTTGTACATGAAATTTAGGTTTAGGGTTGAATATTATTGTGAAGCTTGAGATCGTTTACTTGCCGGAATGAGGATAAGGATATTCTCAAGTAGAATAACTTGGAAAAACATTTCTTGTCACATACTCCTCCGCCCATATAGAACATGACAAACTCATCTTCTACATACATACATATATACTACTCCATATAATACAAAAACAACTTTATAATTTATCGGTTAGTCCAAAATGTGGAACTGTTAGATAATTAATATGCGGAGAAAATGTGGTAAATATGATCACATGCTTATTGATTTTCCGTCCACAATCACAATTGAAAGAGCAATCTTAATAACACTAAGCCCCCAAAAGGCAAGAAGGGGTCAAAGAATGAGCTATCAAACTTATAATTTGTTTGATTAATTCTTGGAAAATAAGTGGATTGGTTGAAGTGGGGCATGTTTGTTGTTGTTTTGTAGCTAACTAATAGCTACTAAAAATAACTTTGACCTTTTGAATTCATCAAATACCAGGAGACAAACTACTTGCATAAAACAAAAAATGTACTGCCCCAGTGTCAATTTGAATGAAATGTTTATTAAATACATGCAACAGGTATTTCAGACTTTGAGAAGGATGAATATTTATTGATGACTCGATAGTTTGGTGACATGCGACCTAAATATTTAATTAGGAATTTTGAGTTATAAATTTTGTTGATGATAATTTATCTTATATTTCATTTTAACTGTCCATTAATTAATACTTAATTCTAATTGCCTACTATCTCCACCCATTCTTATTTATTATTTGTCTTTTTAGTTTTAATTTTTTGTTTCCAAATATTTGTCTTTTTTGCATAATTAATTGTAATGTTACACTTTCGATTTACCTTTTTATTACTTCAATTATCTCTATGAATTTATCAACCAATCAAGTAATTATATAATTGATTTTTTTTACATTTTCAATGTAGTTTTGTACTATTTTTTATTTTTCTTAATCTTTTTTTTGGCGATCCCAAAGGGGATTACGTGTTACTTCGAAAAAATAATACAAGGTCTTGCAAGGTAAGTACATAAAATAATTACATAATTGAACTCTAGGTAATGAGATGTCAGAAAGTCTAGTGCACAGCGTCAGAAGATAGGGGAGGCCCGAAGGCCCCGTCCCTAAACAAGCACTAAAAAACACCCACCACCCCCAAAACAAGAGCCATAGTAAAGAATAACTAGTGCTCCTAATAAATATTACAATATGAATACGCTCAGCAAGACTATGAGGACTCTCTCTGCTGCCTGATGCTTGCTTGGGATGCCAGTCACTTTCTGCCCTGTCCTTCCCCCCTGCTTATAATCAGCAACAATGTCACCTCTTTCCAGGACGTGCTTCTATTTTGACAAATAGCTCTCTGTATGTACTTGTAAAATTAACAAACTCAATCCCAAGGATGGACGGAGTATCAGTTACGAATTTATGTACTCGTTATTTGTAGTATTATTGTATTCATAATTTTGTCATTAATTTACGAAAGTAATTGTTGAGATGGTCCCAGTAAGTGGGTGACCGTTGCAGTTTGGTCCCCGTAAGTGGGACCGATGCACAAATGGCCCGTGAAAGTGTGTAACGGGTGCGCATTTGATCCATAAGGTTAACAGATCTGTTAATTCTAAACGTTTTTGTGGTTTTACGTAAATAAATGCTAAAATTGGGCCAAAAATGCAATCATAGCTTAAAGTCTCTTCAATGATCTTTGTCGAAGCTTGTATATGAGAGATATTTTTCAAATCATTTTTGACAAAAAGATGATAAGTGATTCAACGTTTTTATGTATGTTTTGTCAAAAGAAATGTTTTGAAAATCTTAATGTTGATAAAATTGGGGTTTGAACTCATATTCTTAAAGATGATGAAAATAGCTTTCTAACACATTTTGAATCGTTAAAATCAGAGTTTTAACGAAGCGGGAATTGAAGTTTTAAATTTGTCGCCAAGCCAAACTCTTAAAACTTGCATTTTCTTTGCCCAATCTTAGCATTTATGTACCTAAAACCACTAAAACGTTTAAAATTAATGGATCTGTTAATTTTAGGGACCAAATGCGCACCCGCTACGTACTTTCTGGGATCATTTGTTCATCGATCTCACTTACAGAAACTAAACTGCAACAATAACCCACTTATCAGGACTATTTCGACAATTACCTCTTAATTTACGGAGAGGAAACATGATGGATACTACAAAAATACAAATAAATGTTCTTAGTTTACATGCATGCATTGTCACTTAATTCAAATTTCGTGTAATGATGTTCATCATTGTCGATCACTCTACGTGTCTCTAACAAATTGCTGACTGGGGAGCGTTTCCCCTTCTTTGTAAAACCATGATAATTAATTCAACTATTCAAACACCTTTTCAATACTACTATTTGTCGTATTTACTATATAAATTTATCAACTCGTGGCTTAATTAATACTCCCTCCATTACTAAATTATTGTCACATTTTTATTTTTGATAGTCAACAAAATATGATTTAACACATAAATATCTATTATTCTACATGCGAAAAAATTATAAAAAATTGATATTTCAAAAATATATATTGAGACGGATCTAACAAGGTCTCACAAGGCTATATTATTTCTTATCGTTTAATGAGAATTCATGATCAAATTTTGTTATGTTTGACCAACAAAAATCAAAATGTGACTATCTTGTAGGTACGGAGGTAGTATTATATTCTTTATTTTCATCGACTACGAGTGGCCAAATCAAAGATATATGTAGTAATACTTTCTCTGTTCATAAATGATTGGTATATTTTGACTTTTCATCGTCAACAAAACACGATTTCAAACATAAATATCTCCTATTCTACATATGAAAAAATTAGAAGAAGTTGGTAGTCCAAAAATATATATTGAGACGAATCTAACAAGATATTATATGACTATATTATTTCTTATTGGTTAATGATGAGAATTATTGATCAAAGTTATTAAAGTTTGACCATGTAAAGTCAAAATATATCAATCATTTTAGGGACGGAGGAAGTAATATAAATATAAAAATATGACAATTGACAAACTTAGATTTTGAGGTGGCATTAGTACGAAAAGCTAAAGGGTGAACTTGCACTTAAAATATATGACAATTACATAGGATTTGACGTGCGTATTTTCGTGAAATGTACTTGTTAAGTGTCAAATTGGACTTCTAATATCGTGTGGTGGTGAATAATATTGAGTGTTTTAATCCATATATTTCTTTGATAGTCTCTTTCCGATTATTTTACTTGTCATTTTAATTATTTGCATATTAATTGATAAGAAAAAAGTATTATATAAAATTCATTGAAAATATGACAATTTATTTGAAAATATCATTGGTTGGTTGATAATTTCATGAAAAAAATAGTTAATAAAATTCATTGAATGTAAAATTAAATTTTCTAAGATAGAATGACAAATTTTGAACAAAAATTGTGTTAAGACAATAAGTGAGCATGAACCTATAATTCTTTTTTTAAAATTAGCGATGTGAGTATTAACACAATAATATTTCAAATAACGAGTACATTGTTGAATTAGGTAGGTATTAACTAATAGATAGATAGAATAAAATATAAGACAACTTATGTTCGAAAATCCTACCATAATTCAACATTTAAATCACAAATTTCCTTATTGGAAACTTGAACTAAATATCACCACGCCCCCACGTGAAAACTGAAAAGTTACGGTTTATTAAGCTCTTTGTTTATTAATGGATCATTAATCATAAAAAATGTATATGTACCCATTTAAAGTATATTTTTCTTCTTCTTTTAGTATATTTTAGGTATTACGTACCATTTTTCAAAACAAATTCATTAATATCAACCATCTGCGCTTATTTTTTGTTTTAAATAATTTATACCAACTTATTTAACATATTTTGGTATACAAAATCGGTGTATAATATCATTTTGGTACATTTTTTTTTTTGAATATTGTATGTTGTACCGTCTAAGAATAATATATTTTACCAATGTGAATCATCTTTAAACTAAAAATAAATGTATGTGTTGATTAATAAACATTAATAAATGATATTATTAATGAACATTTTACCACCCACTAAGCTACCTAGTCACCGGAAGAAAGTATTAATTACTACAATTCGCTTAAGGATCATGTGTGCAAATGGTGAACGCGGGCTAGAGATAAGGATTTATTATATATAATCCAACTATATATATTGACCCCAATTTCATAATTAAAAAAATGTGTTTGTGTTTGTTGGTATTCATTGATTTTATTATCACCTTCCAAAAGTCGCCAACGTCTATTTCAATTACTTCTAATTATAAACAATCGATATATCTAATTGATTAGTTCCACTTGGAAGTTAATATATTCCTATTACTATAAAGCATTCTCACCGTAAAAAATTATGATCTTATTAAGATTTTCCTATCATGTATTTGATGTAAAATTTAGGAATCAAATTGTAAAACTAATACATTAAGAAAAAATTTAAAAGAAAATTCTTAAGAGAACCGTAACCCGTCCGTTCGCATCAGGTTATTTAGAAGATATTTTTAAAAATTACTCCCTCCGTTTCTTTTTATTTGATTGTTTGAGCATTTTTTCTATGTTTCTTTTTATTTGATTGTTTACAATTTCAATGCACTTTTTACAATCCCAATGCACCTTTTTATAATTTCAATGCACCCTTTTACAATTCCAATACACATTTTTACAATCCCAATGTAATTTTTCACAATCTCTTAATAAAGTACTTTTTCCCCAAACAATCAAATAAAAAGAAACGGAGGGAGTAGTTTTTTATACTATCTAAAACTAGTACTTTTATATTTTATCTAAAACTAGTACTTTTATATTTTTTTCCTTTTTTTTCTAAATACAAAATAGAAAAATATTTGAGGCATCTGCTGCGAATGCAAATAATATAAGCATTTTAAATGATGTGAAACATGGTATAGGCCTGTATGTAGTTGCGCAACCATGGTGTGAAAGCAGTTGACATACGGCGTTAGTCATCAAAATTCACACGCCTGCTTGCCGGAAAAGGAAGTTAAATTATTGAGGAAACCAATTTAAAATGTGCTTAAGTCATGCTAACGTCGTTAACAAATACTCCTAACAACTACAGTTTTTTTTTTCTTTTTTTTTTTCTTTTTTTTTTCTTTTTTAAAAGGGGGTTACCCTTTGATTTTATTAATACGAATAATCCATTACAATCACCAAACATCAGTACAATTCGTAAACTCGTAAATTCAAGAAAAGAGGCGACTAGCATCAAACTAGTGAGAGAAATTCTTCTCTCTGACCACTTCCTTGCTAACAACTACAGTTTGAATTGATTGGTAAGTATATGACTATATTCAATCGAGTACTAAACTTCGTCGAATCAACCTATTTATTATTCTGGGTATTAAACGTTTTTAACTCCAACATCAATTTGGATTCTAGTAGTCTTTTTTGTCGAGAATCAACAAGCTAATGTGAAAGAAGTCGGGTTTAATAATCGTTCAAATTGTTAATGTGATAGAATTAAAACATGACTTATTATCAATAATTAATTCAAACTCTATTATGAAGTCTAAATTGGTACATGAAATGAAGTATAAACTATAAAGGGAAACAAGGCGAGTTTTAACATGTATTATGTGAATGCAATTTATCACATAATTTAATTACTAATTGAATCAACTATCGAACAATACATTATACGTGATTCCATATCAGTCGACTGTTAGATGCATGGGTGGGTACATTTGTTACATTTGATAAGCTGCTTCGCAATGCACATAAAGTCTTTTCAACACGTTGTTATCATTTTAAACACGCTTGGCCTTGAATATTTAGGAGTTTGACTCTCGCAAAAAAGATTACCAGTTCAAAAATGTTCATACAGGGGCAGATCTAGAACTATAATTTGGGTATTCATTTTATCATTTAAAATATAAAAAATAAATATGATTATTCATTAAGAAGATATAAAGTCAATAAAGCAATAAAAAACATGATTTTGTCAAGGTTTGGACCCAAGACCTTACACAAATTTGTTAATGACTTAACTATTTAAGCTACTTTATTTTTATATAAGATATTCATGTGAATATCCTAACATACTCTAGATCCGCCCCTGCCTATACATGAACAACTAATACGAGTACCATGGCGGAACCACGAAACACTAATGGAACGACTGGAACCAGTAGGAATGCACATTCCGGATCTCGGCCTACTAGACGAACCACATAAACGGACCAGATGGTTCAAATAATGGAGCACAAGTCAAAACTTCCGGTTGAATCATATTGATATCACTGAAAGAAGAAAATCTTCAATAGAATCGTAATCAGTCAATTAACTAATTATAGGTTGTTCATTCATTTTGACAAACAACTATTTTCATGATTAATTATTTAAAATTCATACCCTTATTATCTAAGAGAAAAATAGTGACAAATATGTATGAGAATATATATCAAAACTATTTTTCTCAAATGTGTATCTTATAGAAGTTAGAAAATGAAGTAATACAAAGGGATCACATGCATGGCCACTAAATGACTAAATTAATTTTGTTGTATCAATATTGAGAACTTGAGATATTCTAATTCATCCGTCAATCATTCTTTAAATATTAAGACATAATAAATAAAATTATTTTAAAATAAATTTGACAACTCAAGACCCGCCATCTCGAGTCGAATGAATTTTTAATTAATCGAATTGGAACTACTCATAATTTTTAGAATTTAGTGAGTTGGATTCGAATTTATCTCAATTTTATACGACCTTCCAACAATATCCTCAAACAAGAAACGCTTGGAAGTAATTTCACTTATTTATGTTCGATCTAAATAGTAATAATCTCCTGTAAAAATACAATTCGTTGTATTCTTCTTTCTCTATCTCTCTATTTCTTGAGATTGAGGAGGAAGAATAAAAATGCTGCTTAAATGTAAATCCTTCAAGCTTCCATGCAAGTAAATATCTGACAATCATAACAAATTGGAAGCCATCGATTTTCATTTGATACATCAAATAATCTAGCCATGAATATAAAAGGTAATGTTAATAAATCCATTTATTGCCATACATTTTGTGTCATTTTCATGATAAATTAAACACACGCACCCATGCATGATGCATGCATTATATTTTTACTTTTTTTTTTAATTGGATGTACTTTTTCAGGTAACAGATGCAGGGGAGATCATTGCGATGGGGACGAAGAATATGATGCACGATCACCAGGAGAAAGCCAGAAAAAGAACAACGATGATTCGATTTCTGATGCTTCACATCCACATGAGAAAGCAATTGCACCTTCTAAAGGAGGAGGAGGCTTGTGTATGGCGACATGGACGTTTGGAGATTTGGTTGGTCAGGTGAAGAAAAAATCTGTACAGAAATTCCCAACATTTTCGATTTTAGGAGGGTTTGATTTTTATTCGAAGAAAATGTTGGCGAAGAAACCAGGGAGGAATAATAAAAGTGATGCTGATATGATTAATATTGGGGACCTTCTTGATTTAAAGCCTTCTTGGAGGAATTTTAGCTTTCAAGAACTTGTAGATGCTACTGATAATTTCAGTCCTGGTATGATTTTTAAACTTCCTGCATTTTCTATTTCTGTTCTGAATTCTGATTTATTTTGGAGTTTACTTCAGTGTTATGAATGATCAATACATTATACACTAACGTTAGAGTTAGACATTGGAATAAAACCGTGTGATAAACCACCACTCGTGCATCTTGCTTGTCGATAGGGAAACAAATAGTCTTAGTTTCTTCCCTTTAAGTTACTTAATTTAAGCTCTGAAATTTGATAGATAAGCTAGTTGGACAAGGGGGGCATGCTAAGGTTTACAGAGGATGTTTGCCAAATGGAGAGATAGTTGCAGTGAAGAAAATAACGAAGACAGAGAAAAATGACGATGACAGAATCATCGACTACTTGTCAGAGCTTGGAATAATCGCACACATAAACCACCCGAATGCTAGTAGATTAGTTGGTTTTGGCACTGATGGAGGACTGCATCTTGTCTTCCTCTTTGCACATCATGGCAGCTTGGCAACATTCTTACACGGTACAATTCTAGTTTAAAAAAATTTATTATGTAGACACTTAGTGTTAGACAATATGGTTCACAACATAATTTCTGAACTTTGCTAATTGACGAAGAGGAATTTAATGTTACAGGTGAAGGAAAAAATTTGGATTGGAAACAAAGGTACAGAGTGTGCGTCGGGGTAGCTGAAGGATTAAATTTTCTCCATTATGATTGCCACAGACGAGTAGTCCATCGAGACATAACTTCTTCAAATATATTACTGAATGAAGACTATGAACCTCAGGTTTTTCTAACCCTGCTGATTTGTTAATAAACCTGTTTTTTCCCACTTAGCATGAAACATTTGTCCAAGTGTCATGTGACTTTTTGTAGATATCTGACTTTGGACTTTCCAAATGGCTTCCTGACAAATTGGTTCATCATGTGGTTTCTCCCATTGAAGGCACTTTCGGGTAACGTGGTGTCTTTAAGTTTGTTTAGGTTCTACTTCTGCAATTATTTCTGAGTTTGTAATGTCTATGTTATACAGATATATGGCCCCTGAGTATTTCATGCATGGGATTGTCCATGAGAAGACGGATGTTTTCGCCTTTGGCGTTCTCTTACTGGAGCTTATAACCGGTCAACGTGCAGTTTGTGCAGACGGGCAAAGTCTTGCAATGTGGGTATGTAACAAAATTTCTTATTTGACTGAAAATATTGAGTTCCAAGCCTCAGCGGCAGTATTTTGGCAAAGTTCGACAAGATTCTAATCTGACATAGTTATCTACTTATCTACATTGAGCTTATTTACAGGGGAATACTTAATTTATGTGTTCTTGTAGAGTTGCTATAAAAATCTGAAATTCATATTTGGCTCTGATATATTTTTTTCTCCGTTTCTGTCAACATCAGAGCAGTTAGTATCGTGTGGAATGCAAAACGTCATTAGATCATCTCTCGTGTTCATGATATGATTTCCCGAATTGATCGTCTCCTATGTAAAACATTATACAGGCAAAACCTTACCTCGAAAAGAATAATGTCAAAGAAATAGCAGATCCCCGGCTGGCTGACACCTACGACAAGGTAGAAATGAAGCGTCTCATGGCTACAGCATCATTATGCATTCACCACTTACCCCATATGCGCCCCACCATGGATAAGGTAATCGTATCATCCATCAATTTTCACATTCTGAATTGTACTCCGGATTGTTGAAATGAAGGCGGGAGCATTAACTCGTAAGGTCCTTTTCGGGTATGTAGGTTGTCCAATTTTTGAAAGGTGAAATCGAGCCTGACATGAATACAAACAGATCAGTGTTAGTGAATTCGTGTGACTTGGAGGACTACACTTCTACATCTTATCTCAACAATATTAGTCGCCATATGCAACTCATTATGGAGTAATGTTTTGAAATGCATCATTTGATTTGTTCATATGTAACTTCCATCGAGTTTGTCGAGAAATATTCTGAAATTAGGAAGATCACATATTCTGTCTAATTTTTTGCAGAAAAGCTATTTTAATTATGTTTTCAAAGTGTGTTATCAAGTGTTCTTTTCTTCAGGAAATTTATTTTTATTGGCACTTCAATTTTGGTTTGGTTTAGAATAAGAAAGGATGAAAATGTATTACGTGAACATTTTCTTGTAACAGTTTAGTGTTTAAATCAGATAGTATTTCTTTATAATTGCAACTACCTCTTTTTATAAAGAACATGCTAGATTAGGATCACTCATGTAGATTAGGTAATTGTCAAAATGATCTTTTGTCAACGATTATACTTACTTTTGAGTCATTTTTATAATTATCATAAGAAACTTGAGACAGATATTTTTTTTAGGTTTTTTCAAAAGGATTGCAAATGGTCCCATTAAATGTGTATCACATATGCAAATGAGCCCCGTAAGTGTGTATCATGTGTTCAAGTAGTTTCTAAAATAAATTTGAATGTTCTTCCGACGTTAACAATTAACAAAAGATGTTGACTCTTTATTCATTTGCTTACGGACCCCTACCCGTTTAGAAGTAGGCGGAACAGAGGCTTTGATTAAAGCCCTACATACAATTCGAACACATCATGGATTTGGTGAATATTCGGCCCTGATCCGGTTGGAGGCCTACTAAGGCCTGGGATTCACGGTCCACAGTGAATATAGCCGGTTGCCTGCTTAAGTCATTGTAAGCCCAACTCTTGTAATGATATGCAATTAATAGTATTATGATTGTTGAGGAGAACTAGATCCTCTTAAGTCTTACCTAGAACATTAGTATAAGAACACTCGCCATAGTCTCCCCATTCTTAAATTTAGGGGTGTGTATAAAATTCGAACCGGAACAAAAGAATAACCCAAATTTTTAGAGCAGATCGAAAGCGAATCGATTTTGGTTCGACCTTTGACGAAACTGAACCAACACTTATTAAAATCGAACCGATACCTAATTTTCGTTTAGAAAAAAGTTCAGTAGACTATAATTGTTGAGAGGGTTTAAGTGTTTTAGTTATTAATATAATGCGATAAGAGATATGTAAATCTTGTAAAAACTAGTAACATAAAGAATACAAATATATGTTTAAAAAAAATTGTAGTGTACTGAAATGTGTCTCAAATTTTAGAATTAATTTTAATGAAAATTCATTGATGATAGATATAAAAATGAGATATACTTTTAGAAATACCAAAATGATTTAAAGTTAAACTGGATTATATAATATGAAATAACTTTTAGGTAGAAACCGAATTACGACGAATTGAATCATTTTGTTTTGTCAATGAAGAATTTGTGAACGAGCATTGGTTTATATGGTATTACTAGCCGAGTTAATAATGCCCGATTGTCAAGATAAGTAAGGGACGGAACTGGGAGGGGTAGGGGCACGTGCCCCCTCAGACTTTTCATAAATTATTAGAGATATTATATGTATAAGTTGTTACATTAAAGATGTTGGCTTAGTTGGCCCCCTTGCTCTTATATTTCTAACCCACCAAAGATCAAACTGTAAAGTTGTATCTTTTTAGTATAATTGTTGGGTTTGATATTTTGTTGTTATCAATTGTCAGATATGTCAAATAAAAGAATGAAAACTATTGACTCTTTTTTCAAAAAGCAAACCCGTAGGTACATAAGGTACTACATTTACTACTTATCCTCTTGTTGATAGACTGATTCGGCTTGTTTTAACTCTTCCGGTATATACACCAACTGTTGAATGATTATTTATACGGATGATAGATTTTTTTTCAGATTCTTTAGTTATTTATACGAAAAAAGAAATAGCTGAAAGCATCTCTACTGATAGTATTATTGATGATTATGATAGTGTACAAGGTCGTAGAGTATCTTTAAAATGAACTTTTTAATTTTTATTAATAAATATTTTGTTTTTGCAAGCTATATATTTTTATTTATATTCTGTCTCCCTATAATTTCATCCTGGTTTCGTCCTGAAGACAACAATTGATGGTATTGGAAGTCGTGGTTCAATAATTTCAGTTTGTCATTAATTTTTGTTCTAGTGTGTATAGTGTTGCCCGTCTTGTAATAATCTGAAAAATTAATGACAAACTGGAATTATTTTAAACGCCAAGGATGAGTAAGATTGGTACTGTACTAATTTAAGCCAGAGGTATGTCTTCAATTGTTCTTATAGCTTATTAATTCAGTACCACATATTCGTACAATATTTACATAGTTAGATATGTCTAAGGGGTTGGATATTCGGTAGATACCCCAAGTGACGTCCACATGTGATATGCATTTCCATTTTTCTAAATAAAAAATCTAACCGCCTTCAAATACAAGTTCGTCACCAAAATTCCAATTTACTAAAATAGTGTCCTAATTTTGAGCGCTACGTAAACTACATTTATACTAAAAAATACTATGTCTAAGCTTGTTTCGTTGACGTTTTATAGTTTAGTTCTAATATATTTAATAGTTTTTCCTTCTTAAGCTCTTATTTTGTGTATTTAATGTAGATTAAGAATAGTTGGTTATTCGTTAATTAGAGATATGTGTAAAGTGTTACTCTATTTTTTGATTGTTTGGATAAAAGAAGTACTTTATTAAAGAAAGCGAAGAATTTACTAATATGTCCTCAAAAAGTAAAAAGTACTCTCTCCTTTCCTTTTTAGTTGATATACTAGAATATTTTTTTGTTCCAAAATAGTTGTCGTTTTAACATTGAAAATTGTATTTTTACATTCTCAATGAACTATTTGACTACTTTTTTCTCTTGAAATTAGCAACCACCCAATGATATAGTTCCAAATAATTGTATTTCTACTTTTTCAATGTACTTTTTGACTACTTTTAATTTTTCTTAATGTATGAGCAAATAGCTAAAACGACAACTA
Source organism: Echium plantagineum (assembly GCA_003412495.2). Taxonomy (NCBI): domain Eukaryota; kingdom Viridiplantae; phylum Streptophyta; class Magnoliopsida; order Boraginales; family Boraginaceae; genus Echium; species Echium plantagineum. Next base: position 127,837 of record QFAX02000300.1, on the reverse strand, counting down.
AAAAGGAACGCAGAGTATTTTGAAGTACTATTACTTTATTGAATGGGTAAAAAAGAGAAAATAATCTTAAAGTTACATTGGACTATAAATAATCAAGTATTTTAAAAAGTTAAAAAAAATATCTAAATAATCTAATATAGTGAAATAGATGAAGTATTATTTTTTAATTGATATGAAAAGAGCTAGAACGTCATGCAACTAAAAAAAAGGAAGGAAGTAGTAGCGTGTAATCATCTATCCTACATATAATGTGGGAAGGGTACAATTGCAAGTTACATTGTGAAGCCCCATGTTATCATTTTGTAAATTAACTACTTTTTATTCTAATGTTTCTTCTTTTTAGTTATACAAAAAATAATGATAAAAAATTAAATATATTTCACCATATATCAAGGGGGGCTCCATGATCGAAATCTAGGGTGGTCCCTCGATAACTTAATATAAATGAAAAAATTATTTACAAAATTATATGAAAACTACATATGCAAAATATAGTTTTAGATGAGTAAAGTGAGTTAATCGTTTAATGAGAATTCATAGTCAAAATTTATAATATTTGATCAACAAAAATCAAAATGGTGACAATCAATTGAAATTATATAATGAGTTGATTTATAACTTCATAAGAAAAAATAATCAGCAAATTACATTAAAAATATAGTTGCAACTAATTATGCTAGCAAAAGAAAAATTTAGAAATAATAATAAGAAAATATAGAAAGATAATTAACAAAAACCAGAAATAGTATTAAGAAAGAAGGCAAAAAGTTATAGTGTGACTTGAAATGGGGACCTTTACCATAAAGAATCATGCCTCAACCAACTCATCTAACTTGATTTTGTATATTCACTCCATTTATATAGTATAACTATCATGAACAAATAGTAAAACAAATGCTTGCTAAGTTGCTGCTGAGTACGATTTGCAAAAACAAAAGATAAAGAAGCTGCTGGCGAGGTTCAAACTCAGCCAAACAGTACGAAAGTTTAACAGCTAGCTATTTTCTTTGATTTGGGGTGATCATGTGCACATATTAACCACCCCTGAATTTGTGAATGATACATATACATTTGAATTATTACCGAAGTAGTAATAATAACATAAATATATAAATATTTCATTTTTAACATATCAATTGGACAATCATGCATTTGAAATCCTAAATCTGATACCACATGTTAAATAATTAAAAACATGACATAATTCCCGAAATCTTGACTTACATGATTATCACATATATGTATAATAAAATGTAATTGACACAAACCATTAAGACGTAATTGACATGAGTCGGTTTGGACTGAAAGTGTTGTTGATTCCAAAAACTCGCCTTAAGATATGGAGAAGAGTTTCTTTCTATTGACATATAAACTTCTTTACGTATTATTACTTTGGTTTCTTGATTTTTGTTAAATCTTTTAATGGAAAAAATAAGTAGAGAAATGACATTCTTGAAGAATCATCTCAGTATATTCATGTAGTTTGCGTCAAATGATTCTTTCATTAAATGCATACATTTAGCATTATTGGATATAACCTAGGCGATGAAGTTAAGAGGAAATCCCCAACGAATTTCAAGAACGTCATACTATCAAGCAATCAGATACTAATTAATTAAGTCAATTAATCCATAGGTCCCACCTTTGCCGCTATGACATTTGTTTCTTCCAAGAAGTTTCAAAACTACGCAACGAAAACATTCTCCACAAATTTTTTCTTTATGTATAAAAAAATATACTTGTTAGTACTATATTGTTTAAGTTATAAACAAATCAACATGATACAGAAGCTCTACTTTTGTCCTAAAGTTTACACAAATATCTCAATAAACAAAACATGCCAAAAAGGTAAACCAAACCAAACCTTTTTCTTTTGCATCACACACTTGTTTAAGTAAACTTTATATGTATTTCATAAGATCAAATGGTCGAAATAATTTTTGATAGTGTCACTAGATCATTATTATAGTATAGTTTCTAATAGAATATTGTTACAGTTTAATCTCTAATAGTGATAAAAAAAAATTGTAGATGAATGAATCCCCAATTTAACTTCTCCGTTAAGTAAAGGTCGATGCTCCTCAAAATGGTCCGGAAAATTTGAAGATTTCGGTCAGAATATTTTCAAGAATAGAAGAAAAAAAAGTCAAGAAAGTGTAAGTTTGGTATGGAGATTCATCATGACCATCAACAAGCTGAAAAGATTTATGTAGCCATTGGATCAGATATGATTGATGGGTTTGGAGCCTTAAATTTTGCTCTCAAGAAATGGTCATCTGAGTTAATCTCTATAGTAATTCTCCATGCAACAAATGATATCTGCAAAAATTATGTCTACACTCCATGTAAGTTATACATACAATAATATTAATGTAATCTCAGTTTTCTTTTACTTTCTTTATTCCCTTTTGATCAATTTCATCTGATGAAAGTTTTTGGTCTTTGTGAAACAGTTGGAAAACTTCCAGCTTCTTCATTGAGTGAGGAGAAGCTGAAAGGTCTTGAGAGGGATGAACAAGCAACTAATGATAAAACATTAGCCAAATACATAGCTTATTGTGGCAAGGTTAATTCAATAATCAAGAATTATTTTAGTTGTTTTTTCAAGTTTGATATGATATGTTTTCAAGGTTGAGATTGAGATAGAAGAAACTTGTTTTTTTGATTTTTTTTTATTTTTTATATTATAGGTGAAAGCTGAAGTAGTCAAGATTGAGAAGCATGACAAACCTTTTCAAGAAGTTGTATTAGAACTCATATCATCTTTGAAGATATCTAAGCTAGTGATGGCATTGACCTTCATGAGGATGTCATCAAGGTAGTATAATCATGCTCAATCTATTAAAGTGTTTACCAATTATTCAATAGTCTGGTGATATCTGATTTAAGCTTTCAATTAGGAGGTTTTTGGGCGACTCTGTTGGAGTCAATTTATTTTACACTTTCATCCAAAATGCCTATCAATTAGCACTACTCTGAGTCTCTGACCCTTTATCTAACTCTCATTACAAATTTATAAATAAAAACATAAAAAGAATTGCATGCTCATTTTATTCATTTTTTGGGTTGGTGTATTAATTTGGAATTCAATACACAAACATGAACTTAATTGATTAGTATTTGGTTTTCAAATAACTGATCAAGTTGTAGTTTAGTTTTAGATAATTACTTAATAAGTAGTAAATTAGATTATTGGGTTAATTTCTATCACTTATTCATGGTATTAATATTCCGATATAGGATGTGTATCTTAACAATTCCTGTTTTAATAGGAAGTCAAGAAGTGCAATTAGTGGATCATTCTTTGTACACCACAACAAGCCAGATTACTGTGAAATGTTTGTAATTTGTTGTGGTGAAATGGTTTTCCTCAAAGGAGGAGAAAGTGAAGGAGTTGGAAGAACTCAAGAAAGGAAGAAGAATAATTGGTTTGGAAAAATATGGCCAGAAAAAGGAGTTAATAATAACATTATTGGCAAAAGCAAATTATCTCCTTCATCAGAAGCATCAACAAGCAATGATTCAACTAGTGTTTGGATGAAATACCATGAAGAGATTGAAGATTACTTCAACCAATTGATGTCTACAAGTGAAGATGAGACATATAATGATGTGGTAGATGATATATTGATGATCAAGAATACTTCTCATCCAGATATTCTTGCACACATGGTATAGCCTTTATTACTTACTTATATTTGTGACTGGACACATACTATATATTTTGCCTCTCATTTCCTTAATTACTACTCCCTCCGTCCCTAAATGATTGGTACATTTTGATTTTTCATGGTCAACAAAACACGATTTCAAACATAAATATCTCCTATTCTACGTACATATGAAAAAATTATAAGAGTTGATAGTTCAAAAATATATATTGAGACGAATCTAACAAGATATCATATGACTATATTATTTCTTATTGGTTAATGAAAATTATTGATCAAAGTTCTTAAAATTTGACCATGTAAAGTCAAAATGTACCAATCATTTAGGGACATAGGGGGTATATTTACAAAAAAACATAATATTTTGTCTTAATTACTAAAGAGAAATATAATGAATTTACAGATTTTCAATAAAATACTTTGTCCTAAACAATCAATTATTTTTGAAAAACATATCAAATACTCTTGAATCATTGCTTGTTGGTGATGAAGAAGGAGATAATTTGCTTTGCCAATAATGTTATTATTAACTCCTTTATCTAATTCACCTCATAACCCTTTATTGTCATATTTTCTCTCCTCCAAATTCTAGGAGAAGGAAGAGTAATTATATTTTTCTTTATTCCCATTAATCTCCTAATTAACAATTATGGTATTCAAATAATAATAAAATTTATTTTCTCTGATTTCTCTAACTTCCTTTCCCTATGCTAATTTGAAGAAAAATTCTTTCGTTGATTCACTCATATTCAAAAACATCGATAATGTTGGTTGGAAGGAGTGAGTAGTATGTTTGGCTTAATTTGTTCAACCAATTAACTGATGAACGAACCATTTTCTATCCCTTTATCCTTTCTGACAGGCTTGATAGTGAAAGCTTGTTTACTTTGATATGTTTACTACCAATTCAAGTCAACTCATTCATAATCAAAACTCATTCACAAATCACAACCATTCATTTTTTTTTCAAAATAACGTGCATAAGTCCTTGACCATTTCATGGATTTAATAAGCCACAGTTAAATTTTGGAATTAAGGTAAACTTTCAGAAAATTGTTGGAAATGGTCGCGAAAATATGTGTAAGTTATTTATAGGCCTAATAAATGGTCATTTTACGAAATCATTCTTATAATTGATATAAAATGTATAGTTTAGTCCGTAAGTTACAGTTAAAATTAAATGGAAAATTGCGAATAGATTTATATTTTAGGATAAATTCAAATTTTTAGTGTTAAGTACAGGAAAAACACGGTTAGACTTCAATTTAGGGACGGCCAAAACTTCAACACTTAATATCTAGACCCCAAGATCTTCCCCCATGCATTCGTTGTGTATTTTAATGATGTCTAAATTTGATTTGGAACGTGCTTAGAATGTGAATATTGATTCATCGAATTCGAAACCAAATAGTTTGAAAAAGACTCCCCTAGTTTATACAATGGGGGAATAATTTTGAAGGGAAATTGATTAATTTCCCATATGTATTATTTTCTCAAGCGAATCTTGTGTTGAAGTAGTTAAAACACAAACTTTAATCCTCTAATCTATTAAGGTACACTTCTACAATTTACTTTCATGTATTTTTAGGTAGGAGTGCGTGAAGACCGTTAGAAGACCATTTCATCTTTTAACTATTGTTATGTAAGTAATTTTTTTTTTCATTTTCTACTCTTATTTTCCTTTATGATACTTTATGTAGGGGACTAAAGAGAATATTGAAGCAGTCCAAGCAAAAATCTGCTCAACTCAGGAGGCAACTGAGTTATTCACAAAACAAATTCAGGCGAACATTGAGAGACGAAGAAAAGCTGAATGGGCCATTAGTTTATGCAATAGCCGGGTAACTATAATTACCTAAATTATCTTGCTAAACAGTACTATTTTTAAAAGGTCAATATGCGAGATAATCGTATAAATGGTCTTTGAAATTTGTCAAAGGTCAAGACTTAGTCTTGGAATTTGAGTCGGTGTACCACCAATCCCTTGAGTTACATAAGTATTGGGAACTGTTTGTGCAACTTTTACATAGCTCGTTGGACTATTAGTGCCCGGTTTAAACATTAAGGATTAAGTTTTAGATTTTGACAAATTTCACGGACCATTTGTAAATAATTTAATCATCATGCATTCATGCAATAGACTAAATGTCATGTCCGTTATATAGGTTGAGACTCTTAATATTTCTATAGAAGATGAGATTACCAAGAAAATCAATTTTCAAAAAGAGCTGGACTCGAGAAAAGAAGAACTATACGAACTTCAAAGTGAAGTTGAAGAAAAGAGGAGTAAACTGAAATCTGTTCTGGAACTGCAACATGAGCTCTCCAATAAACTTCAATCGTCGAATTTGGAAAAATCACAGGCCGAGTTACACCTAGAGAAGGCGGTGCAAAACAGAACGAGAATGGTACGTGAGATTGAGGGGTTGATGGGACAACGAGACGTGATACAACGTAGGATTGAGTTTTGTAGAGAAAAGGATGCAACAGAAAATGCTTCAAGAATGAGTGATGGCGTTAGCTTAGACTACAGAAAGTTTACTGCTGATGAAATAAGAGCAGCAACAAATGATTTTGCTTCATGCTTCAGGTTCAAATCAGGACAACAATGGAGTAATGTATATAAAGGGCATCTTAAACATATATCAGTTGCAATCAAACAATACGATTTATCATCGTTTCAATCAGAAGATTTCATGTCTATGGTAAATATCCTTCAACCTTAGTCCTCTGATCTTATTCTTCAACCTTTCCAAAAACTAGTTGCACAAAACTATGTTGGACCGAAACAGTATGCATTACTCCATATATTCAATTATTTCTTGCAGGTGGAGCTATATGGAAACATAAGGCATCCTCATCTACTTGGCATAATTGGCTTCTGCTCAGAATTAAACTGCATTGCATTTGAGTATATGCACAATGGGTGCTTAAGGGACAGATTGTTCTCAAACCTCAAGAACTCCAAAGGCCAAAACCATATCCTCGGTTGGCATGATCGGTTTAGAATTGCTGCTGAAATCTGCTCAGGTTTAGCTTTTCTCCACCAGGCACAACCTAGGCCTATTGTTCATGGAAACCTCAACCCCTCCAAGATTCTCCTTGATCGCCACAATGTCACGAAAATCTTCGGCTACAAGGTGCCTTCAACCTCTGAAGAATCAAATGCTCTCCAATCTGATATCATGGCTTTTGGAAATGTGATCCTGCAGATTCTTACGGGTAGAAATTTTGCTTTCCTTGAGGTTGAAGCTATAAAGATGGACTCTACAGCGATCATTGGGTTCTTGGATGATCAACCAGGAAATTGGCCACAAGATTTGGCCATTCAACTTTGCAATACAGCAGTAAAGTGTCTTTCAGGAATCAACATTACTGATGCGATGAGAGATGTCAACAAGATTAGGCAGAAAGCAGATAAAATGATTGGAAAAGGGAAACAACCGACGACAAACACAATTGATGAAAGAAGATGTTCGCCAGATTCAGGGGACGCACCTGCTATCTTCTTCTGTCCAATATATCAGGTAGGCGTCTTCAAATACTGAATAACTTAGACAGTCAACTGTAACTTTCCGAGTTTTTGTCCTTAACCGTGTGTGTATACTCTCCAATACAGGACATAATGAAGAATCCATATGTAGCATCTGATGGCTTCTCATATGAGCTAGAAGCAATAGAGGCATGGCTTACAACCGGTCATGATTCTTCACCGATGACAAATTTGAAACTCAAGGACAAGATTCTTACTCCGAATCACACCCTTCGTTCCATGATTGAGGAGTGGCATAACAAAACTAAACATGATTTTGATGTTGTATCTGTAAATACGTAGGAGGATGCTATTATAAAATCTTTTTTGAGTTTCATATTGTCTAGTTTTTATATTCCAGAGAACCACAAGACTACAAAGTATACAATAGGAAGTACATGATAGGGAGTAAATATAATGTGTGAAACAATCAAATTTATCCAAAAAGCGAATTGTAAAATGCATGATCGTTACAGTTCTTAAGATTTTCTAAGTTGGATGGAGGGAGTATGGCTTCACCCCTTGCATACGATTAATCTCAGATTAAATCTTTGAGATTGCACATTGAATCAAAAGAACATCTAATTTAATTATCATGATATATTGGTGACTGACCTAACAAGTAACATCCCACGCTTTATACAGGAACAAGAAAAATCAGAAGTGGAACGTAATCACATTGGGAAATTTCTAAAGCTATATATATGATTAACATAGAACATTTGAGGTTTCTAAGGTATATGTTATTGAAAAATAATACAGTAACTAGAATTACACTAATATCACATGTCAAATTGTAGATTTCAAACTAACACTAACAATGATATTCAAATCTATCACAGGAGCTTGATATTTCCTTTTATGGAGGTAATCCAGCCCTGAGAGCCTGATATTTCTTGTGCTGATGCATACGGGAGAAAAGTGACGGTTTCTTCTGCTTCGTTTTTGATCCAAAAATGAATAGCTGCAATGGAATTTTAGACCGGCTACTAGGTGCACCTGATGATGGTGTATGGTTGCTTGCTAGCATAAACTCATCACTCATCTTTTCTATGGTACTGTCAACTTTGCCTTTTATCGTTGTTACATGTGTTAAACCAGCTTGTAGTTCGTCTTTGACTTTGTTGTTTTCTTGCTTCATGTTAAGAACCTCACCTTGGAATTTTGCAGCCTGATGACTGCTGAATGTGATGTCGTCTTCTTCAACACTTTCCTTGAGAGCTACTTTGATCTCTTCCTGAATGCTACACAAAGACGAGAATCTTCCTTCGAGCTCCTCTTTCAGAGATGCGCTCTTTTCCAGCCACATTGCTAACTCTGCTTGTATCTCTTTCAGGTGTTTATATAGTGGACGAACTTCGGATTTTACATCACTGGTGTCATTATCCTCTTGCTGCTGCTTTTCTCTAATATTATTTATTTCTCCGTGTAGATCTTCCACTGTAGTCTTGAACTTTTGTATTTGATGGAATGCAGTGCTGAATCTTAACCAGAAACCTAGATTTTCGTCTAGTATGGCATCTATTTTTGTTCGAAGATTTTCTTCTGCCAGTGAGTAGGGGACTGGGTCAGACGTAATGAAGCTGAAATCATCATCTTCTTCTTTATCTGTGGGGGAAGTATGTTCAACTTCCATATTTTGGTCATCTGAAGGACCAGAAATTGGCAAGTCATCTTTGTTCCCATCCTTATTTTTCCCCAAATTTTCCTGAATTTCCTTCAATTTTCGTCGTAGCTTCTGAATCTCTGCATCCCTCCGTCCAATAGCATACTTCAGTTCTTTTACTTGCACTGAGTCATCATCCTGACCACCACTATGTTTCTTCTCTAAGTCATTTAGTTGTTTCTTCACCTCTTTGAAGTTCTTTAGGATAGTCGTATACTCCTTCATAAGAATCTTCTCTCTGTCCTCATCTCCACTTAAGAGCATCATTTGCCAGTTCAATTCATCCGTATCTTTTCCATCTTTTGAATCTTTTGATTTAGGACTTTTCTCAGAAACTGTTTCCGTCTGTTGTTCCGTGTTGTTTTCCATCGGTGGATCAACAAACGTCACTCCCTTCATTGTAGGAGATTTAGCCACTCCCTCTTTATTGGAATCAACCTGTGCATTTACTCGTTTTTCCTTATCCTCTTGGAAGGTGTTGATATTCTGAAGCGACTTCTCATGGTGTTGTGAGTGAGTGGCAGAATCTGGTTCTTCATCAGGCTGGACACTGCTCAACTTCCCTGACAAGTTATTCAGGCTGGATTGAGCATCAGCAAATTGCGTCTCAAGTTTACTGTTCTGGCTTTCGACGTTCTTGTTTAATTCTTGGAGCCTACTTAGTTGTTCTTCCAGTTCTTTCACTTTGTTGTTTAAGCCTTGACTTCCTTCTTCTAGATTTGATTTATCATCCTCCAAGGCCTGCATATTTGCATGAAGCTCACGTGCTTCGCATCTTAATCTTTCTATTTGAACAGTCTGAGATGATACTGAATTCTCTAGGTTTAACACCTCAGAGACAAGCTCGTCTATTTTTTCTGCTAATTCTGTCACCGTGATTGATGACATAGAGCTAGCATCAAACTGTAATTTTGCCGTCTCTTGTTTTATTGTACCTAAATCTTTGCCTGTACTTGGCGCCACATCTCCTGTTTTGACGAATTCATCTTTGTTTGGCTGCTTTGCTTCTGTTTTGATGGACTCGCCTTTCTCTGCACCAGTTTTCTCAGGGAGATACCGATGCATGATAGAGTTTATCCTTTGACGCGCATCTTCAATTTTGTTTCCTTCCTCTTTCGCTTCTCTTGCAGACTTGCGTTGCTTCTCCTGCAACTGCGATAAGGTCTCTTGACATGATTTTAGTGCTGCTTCAGCCATTAACTTCCGAGCGTCAGCATCCTCAATTCCTCTCCTAACACCAAATTCATCTTGCAATTTGCTAACTCTTTGTTGCTTCTCCATGATAGTGTTCTCAATGTTGTAGAATTTTTCAAGACCACTTTGGTAAGAGCTCTTCACAAATTCTTTCACAGTTTGCAAAGCTAATATATCTTTCTGGAGCTGATCAATCTCAACTAAAGCTTCACTCTTACCTAATCCTGACTTGGTAGCAAAACCACCACCAGTACCAGATGCTTTCATTCTTTTCATAGTTTTCGATTGATTTGAGGCTGTTGTTATAATATTTTTCAAGTTTTTTAATGGTAACTTGGGAACCTTAGGTACATTTGATGGGTCCGAGGGGGGAACTTGTAATGGAAACCGAGGTCTCGGGGAATCGATGTCATCTTCATCCATTCGCATCTGGAACTGTTCAGGGAAACAAGTTGCAAGAGTGTTGTTTGCATTCTGCATCTCTGTTGATATGTGATCATATCGTTCCGCGAGTGCTCGGAATGCCTTGTAAAATTCCTCAACATAACTGATAATTTCTGGTCTTCTTTTATAGTACATTTCTGCTCTTTTGGCAAAGGAGTCACCTTCCTCTTGGACGAGGCTTAGAATATACTGTGTCTTATCTTCCATATCTGCATTTATATATACAAATATTTTCAACCAATTTCTTTTTATGTTCACCTTTATCATCAACCCGTTTTAATTTTCATGCATCATCATTCATCAATATTCTTAAAGGAACATGAACAATAGAATATGTCTGGTCTGTGGTGGAACCTAATCAAGATACAAATAAAGGAATTGTCCAAGAAATTTTGTAATCAAAAAATTCAATTTTGATAGATATTTGCCAAAAAAGTTCGATTTTCATAGTTTTTTGACAAAAAAAAGTTCGATTTTCATAGTTTTTGGACAAAAAGTTCGATTTTCATAGTTTTTTGACAAAAAAGTTCGATTTTGATAATTGTTTTGACAAAAATATTTGATTTTGGTAGTTATTTCTCAAAAAAGTATCGATTTTGGTAGTTGTTTCGAAAAAAAGTCAAAAATCAAACATTTTTGCTAAAACAACTATCAAAATCGAAGTTTGTAAAGGGGTAGATTAGTCACATCATCCCCTTTTGTGCTATTTTACTAAAAAAATATCAATGTGTGCTCTAAATTAAATTTAAATTTATAAGGGTGCTATTTAATTCAAAATGTCCTCTCTTTTTCAAATCTCTAACGTCTTTACAAACATTTTTTTGCTTAAATAGCACACTTTCCCTGTGGAAATACAAAAACGCCCCTCTCCCATTTCGTCTTTTTTTCCTTCTACCCCAAATCACCACCACTACCCCGTCCCCACCACCAACCATCACCCTTGGTGCACATAGGAAGAAGATGGAACGGATCAGGTAAGGAGGTGTTAGGGTGCGACGAGTTGGAGAAGAAAGAATTGTAAGGACAACATAAAAAGTGATTTCAGGGTGCTATTTAAGCGATAGTTTAAGGAGCAATTAGCCAAAATATTAAGGGGTTTTTTGATATTAAGGAGAGGGGGAATTGGTGATCGTGGGTGGATTGTAGGGCAAGGGGGTCGTAGTGATAGGTGGTAAGGGTTGTTGGAGGGGTGGGGCAGCGACAATGGTCGCGAAGAGGGGCAATCGGGGGCTGAGTTGTGATTTGGGGAATAAAAAGGGGAGATGTATTTTTATCTTTTTACATAGGGGCAAAAGTATTACAAAAGATTCAAACTCTATCTACAATAATTATTTGCAAATTCAAGAAAAAAAGAAGTAATAGATTGGAATTAACATAAGAAGATGGCATACCTTGTAAACTTTGTTCGAGCCATTTTGATTGCTTTGTCCTGATATGGCTAGCCCACCACCAAGAATAAGCATCATTTGCTGCTCTTTGTAACATCTTCAAAAACTATATCTTATTATTTGATATATTTCTTCACTATATTTTCCTCTTTTTGTTTTTGTTTTTAGGTAGTAAGCATGTTACATATAATTGGTTGAAGAAATGAAAACATGCATTGAGGAAGAGGAAGATGGAGAAATGTTTTAAGTGTATTTTTGTTGAAAGAAAGGAATAAAAATGTAGTTATTACTTATTATATGTTAATGGTAGAGAGATAGTGGCGCTCCATGAGAAGTGTTGAGCTACTCAACGTGGCATCCATTGCTTAAATTTAATTGGCACTATACAAAATTATTACTATATTTTACTACGTTTTCTGTTATTACATTTTGGCAAAACTCATTGTTCACGAACACATATTTGCAATTAGCTTTCATTTCATTATTAATGTTTCAAAAAAAATTTATTCATCACTCATGTTTTAAAATAGGTCAAAAATGATTTTATCCTCATTTTCCTGTTAAATGGCTACTTTACGTGGTATTTCGTCATTTTTCTTTTAAAAAAAATAGGGGTATTTTTTCTTTTTCATATTTTTTCATCTAATGTTTATAAAATGTTTGTGTTCATTACTCATATTTCAAAAGTTGATGAAAATGATATCATAAAGTGTTGGAGGTGGCAAGTTCATAACCTAACCCCTTCAACCCTTTTGTTTCGTAAATGTTAGTATATCTACATATAAATGTATTTTAAGGGGTTGGTGTTCTATAGGAGGAGTCTTGGTACTGAATTTCAAATATCGATTTTCATTCTTGTTATGTGTTAAAAATCTTTATCTCATACAAAGTAATTGTTTTAGTTGTTAAGCTACTGATTTATCTGATAAGTAGTTCTTCTACCTGAGAATTGTTTCTATGAATCAAAGCGGGGTGTGATGAGTTGTAATTTGAAAATAACGCATAGTGTTTCTTTTATGTTCTATTATTTTTATCCATCCATTTCATTGTCAATTATATGTTTTTTCAACAATAACCGAAGTAGTGATATGTCAACACAACAGAAATAAAAGGAAGATGGAGTTAGTATGTTGATTAGATTGATTTAGAGGTGAATAAGAGTTGGAATTGGGGTGTATATAGAGTGACCAAAATAAAAGACTTTTAAGTATTATTGATCATATTTGATCGGTCTTAAACATGAGTGATCTATCTGACTTTTTTTTTCATATATGGTGTCAGAATTCATTTACAATGAGACGAAAATTGAACCTAAAACCTCTTAATCACTAACGAAAATCTTTTAAACTAATTGATCAACTCTTCGTAATGCACATTCTCATACAAATTGATCAATCTCTTAGTCCCTCCGTTTCTAAATGATTGGTACATTTTGAGTTTTCATGGTCAACAAAACACGATTTCAAACATAAATATCTCCTATTCTACATATGAAAAAAATTATAAATAGTTGATATTCAAAAATATATATTGAAATGAGTCTAACAAGATATCATATTACAATATTATTTCTTATTGGTTAATGATAATTATTGGTCAAAGTTTTTATCGTTTGACCATGTAAAGTTAAAATGTATCAATCATTTAGGGACGGAGAGAGTAATTAGTAGACTATAAGTATTTTTGGACCTCTATGTCTTAATGATCAAGTTGAAGTTGCCCGATTTTGACATAAACCGCAGCAGCTCGAGAAGCCAGCGAAGCAAGCTGACCAACCAATAGAAGCCTCCCTCCCTCCCTCCGCCTTCTCCTCCTGCAACTTCTTCTGCTACAACCAGGTAACAAAACGACGTCGTTTCCTGTTTCTCATCCTTAATTTATTGATGACTTGCTCTATCCCAAAAAGATTGTCCATTTTTCAAGTTGATTGTTCAATTTTAATTTTGAACTCAATTATTATTCTCAGTGTTGCATAATTCTAGTGAAAATACATCGAATATTACTAAATCAAAGATACTTGAAGTATACAAGTTTAAAAAGTTCGTTAATTATGACCATTGAAAATCAATTGGATAAATTTTGTGATGAAGTATTATATTTAGCTTATTCGATTTTAGCTTTTGCTTATGTAATTAATAGTTAAACGAAATTTTCAGTTTGATAAATAGTCGTGAATTATAATTTCAGTTTTCATCACTATTAACGTAATAATTTCGATTCAAAATCAAAGTTATTTGTGTCAGTTAAGGCTGCAAAGTTGTCAAATTTGACCATCATTTTAGATGGAGGTAGCAGTCTTTTTGGAAGCTTGTGTAAGCAAGAAATCTTGGAGTACAAGCCTTTTTTGCGTAGGCTACATAAACAGCTTCTCAAAATGCTGCGTCTGATTGTGTGCAATTTTCTCGAAACAAACCCAACCAATAAACATGTATAGTTTGATGTTAATTCAGGCATATTTTATTTTTTGAAAAGCTGTGAAGAGAATACTGCATCAGTTTTTTATAACTTTCGCCGAAGCTTGTTGTTGTATTGTAATTGGTTTTGTAAATTAATTAGGCTGGGACGCTGGGTTGCATTCTTCAGGTATATTACTCTCGAGGCACTTGTTCCAAATGAAGATTGCTGTACACTTTTAGAGTCTAACCATAATTGTAACTTTATGTAGGGTGCTAGATCCCCATAGGTATCTATATCTGCGGTAACACAAGGAATTACTTATGCTGATTGATAGTTGTGGAGAGATAAGATTGACGCAATGATGGTGACCACTGGTTTCTTGCAACTGTTCCCTGGGGTGGGGGTTTGCAAGAACCAGCTACCCACCAGTCAATATCAGGTTTGTAGTTCATAACTCCGATGCCTTTTACTTTTAATTTTAATTTTTAGTGCCGTAATATATTATGCTTGTTTGGCAGAGTACTGTAGGAACAGCCAGGCTACAACGTTTTGGCTGGAATCTGTCATCAGTTTCTCTGGTATGCTTCTTTATTTCTGAGACACTCTTCTCATATCAAAGAAGAAATCACTTTTCTTGTATCAAAGAAGAAATAAAGTACTAGGGTAGAAAAGTATAATGCGAAAAGTTCAGTTTCAATCTGTGTGTTCATCTATTTGAGACAGTGAAGTGCTTTTGGTGTACTTGTTGCTTAACTGAAGTTGGGAATGGAATTAATATTCATAGAGGCGTTCATAACAGTTTGTGGGAGAACCATATAATGGACATTCATCTAACTTAAGCAATCTAACCTCTATTTCTATAGCATTAGTACAATTGTGAAATTGTTTTCTGATCATTTTTTTTAATTTTTATGTGCTCGTCGTCCTTCTAAACAAGTGTAAGAATGGATATTGGCTTATAATGTAGTTTTGGATTTTGTAGTACATCTTCATTTATAGATAAGGCGCTTATATTTCCTTGCTGTGGACTGTATTATACTGTTTGTCTAGGTAATTGGTCATGATTCAGCTCGAAAGTCTGTCATTCACCTTCTTGTGATATGGGTGTGATGTTCATACTTCGTACTCTATTGAACATCATTAAAATCTTTTTCGGTTCTGCTTTTCAGAGACAAAGTTCTTGGAGTGCACATCATTTAAGAAAGTTACACTGGAACATTGGCCCATATAGGAATAAGACCTGTAGATGCCAGTCATTTTTTAATCCGAGCAATGCCCTGGACATTTCTTGTTTGAAGAATACTGCATCAACCCTGACAAGGTACACTTTTCACATGTTCTTTGGGACACTGTTTACTCTCTAAAGACGGAAAAATACTCTTTAATTCATACTTATATTAGTAAATATTGTATTGAAGGACGAAAATTTGAGTTGTAAGTGTTGGCGATTACTTTTTTTCCCTTACCATTTAATTGATGAGACAGTTTGACCTTACTCAGAATATGTGAAATATTGAAGTAATTTAAATTATAATTGACAATTAATTATATTTGTCTTTGACCTATATTCCTTGGGTTATAGAGTGAGAAATTAGAAGTACAATATCTATCGGAAACGTCCCACTTCAAAATTAGTTCTGTTTTCCAGGCAATCTACGGTTTAGGCACCATTTTAGTTTCTACATTGCATATGTCATCTAGCTATTGCAATGAGTTTAAGGCTGATAATACTAAATTTTCATGAGTTGCTACAATAATTCTGTTTATGAATTCATACTTTCTGCTACAGGTCTTACAACACCTTACATAATAGCCCATATGTGCTGAAATTAGTGCCTGCAATTGGTATTATTGTTTTTGCGATATGGGGTGCTGTCCCACTTCTCCAACAAAGCAGAAAATTATTCTTTAATGTAATTTCTTCCTCTTTTCCTATCTTTTATGATACTCTATCTTCATACTTAATATTTCATGGAAATATTTTATGTAGAATGATAGCAATTGGAAAAAGAGTAATGCATATTATGTCTTGACTTCGTATATCCAACCTCTACTACTATGGACTGGAGCGATACTTCTCTGCAGGTTGTATGTGTATATTAGGACAGTTTCCCCTCTGTTTTTTCCCATCAGCTATATTGATTTGCTAAACCATGTATATCGTTATGCAGAACAGTGGACCCAGTTGTACTTCCCACAGAAGCAAGCCAAGCTGTCAAAACTAGGCTGATAAATTTTGTTAGATCGTTGTCGACAGTGCTAGCCGCTGCTTATTGTTTATCAAGGTTCATTCTCCCTCTCTCTTTCTCTCTGCATTTCTATCTTATTGGCCTCTTTACTTTTTAATTTCTTTTGTGACCTTATACATTCTTTTAAGTTTTCCATGCATTGTTTTTCCATTATAGAATCGTAATGCTTATTTTTATTTTGCGATAAATTAACCTTTAATTATTTATGCAGTGTCATTCAGCGAGCCCAAAAGTTTTTCCCCGAGACGAATGAACCCAAAGATTCCCGAAATGTATGTTCTAGTGATTTATGTGACCTATCCTATATGTTTATCTCCCTAGGGATTACAAGTTTAAGTGAGATGTGGATGAAAGCTGTGATTATAATGTATCCATTAAAAGTGGACTTGGAAGCTAGTAGAACATGGAAAATCAAAGGAGTAATTTGTTTAATTTTTATAATAGTGGCATTTTAATGTATCCGAGGATTGGACGATACCATATAATGATTTGCTTAATAAATATTCTGAAAATGTTATTCCTCTTGATAGATGGGCTTCCAATTTGCCAGTAAAGCTTTGTATTCCGCTGTATGGGTTGCAGCAGCTTCACTGTTTATGGAATTGCTTGGTTTCTCTACCCAGAAATGGCTTACTGCAGGAGGTCTTGGGACAGTTTTACTAACACTTGCTGGTCGAGAGGTGTGATTCAAACTTTTGGATTGTTTTAGCTCCAGGATTAATGATGTGTGCTATATATCTCTACCATAATTAAAAATGATCTAAGAAAAATAAAAAGAAAGAAGGAATACAAAAAATAAAACCTAATTTTCTGCCTGTTAATCTGTTGTAGTAGTATAGTCTCATATTTGTGGTCCCCTGGTCTCTAATATTTGCAATGGATTCAGATTTTTACAAATTTCCTCTCAAGCGCTATTATTCATGCAACCCGTCCATTTGTCCCAAACGAATGGATTCAAACGAAGATTGAGGGCTACGAAGTTTCTGGTACTGTCGAGGTTTGTAATTTTGATATTCGATATTGAACATTCTAGATAAAGCCTATCCTTAAGTGGAATGGATAGATGATGTTTAGTTTATATTTATAAACGTGTAATTTCACTCCAAATTTTCCGTCTTCCATCAGATATTTTTATTCTCTGGCTCTTGAATATCATGGAACAAATCTAGATGGATAAAGTAGTTTACAATACTTTCACTCTTTATCTATTGTTAAGCAGTAGGTCGTCTTTACACTTCATCTTGGGTATTATCGGAAGCAGCCTCCCTGTTTTCACAGTGGTAAGGCTGTGGTACATCCAGCCCACCTTACCCTGCTTTGATGGGAGCCTCTTTGGAGGCATTAAAACATGCTGTTGTAACTATACCCAAAAAGTTCTGTTATGAACTTTGTTCCTCAAAAGTTAAACCCAGAATTCAAACTAATTAATTCATAAATGAGCATCTCTTGGCAGCATGTGGGTTGGTGGTCACCAACCATTATTAGAGGGGAAGATCGTGAAGCTGTGTACATTCCAAATCACAAGTTCACTGTGAATGTTGTCAGAAATCTTACTCAAAAAACTCATTGGCGCGTCAAAACTCACCTTGCTATCAGTCATTTAGATGTTTCCAAAATCAACGTGAGTTCATCTTTAGACAGTTTCTGTCTAAGTTTTCATGAATAGATCAACTATTTTATCTCTTCAATTCATGTGATTGTAGTGTGATCTTTGCTCTTTGTTTCAGAACATTGTAGCTGATATGCGTAAAGTGCTGGCTAAGAATCCTCAAGTTGAACAGCAAAGGTTGCACAGAAGAGTATTCTTGGAAAATGTTAATCCCGATAATCAGGCTCTCATGGTGAGTTTAACTTCCGTTGTTTGATGAGTTCAACCTTCGTTGTTTAAGTAGCATGTATTTTGTGACAGAAGCTTTAAACAAGTTCTTGAGTGATACAATTTACTGTTAGTTGTGATTTAAAAATCATTTCTCTGATTACTGTGCCCAACTACCTTTGTAATGTGGTCACTCCCTGCAGATATTAGTGGATCAACAGTTACTTATGAGATATAAATGCAGAAACCGTGTTGAAGAATTGCTATATAATTGAGATTGCGCATTTTGCTTTACGGGGAGACCTTAAATTTTGTTCGCAGCATGTGAAATCTGTCCATCTCCTAACATATTATCCTTACTGTCATGCTTAATACATGCAGATCCTGATCTCTTGCTTTGTGAAAACATCACACTTCGAAGAATATCTATGTGTAAAGGTAAGATCTTTTCCCGTGGTTGTTTTTTCATCTTCAATTGCATACAAGCATCAGATACGTGATGTGCATACTTAAGTCAGATATGCTTTACTATGGTCTGTGGGGCTATCTGTGCCTCAATAACAACAGGAATTATATTCAGTGTTAAGCATACATACTGGGATCCTTTGTAGTTTTTCTAATCGACTTACTTATCAACTGGCTCATGGTGTGATATAGATCAGACAGGATAAGAGGACCACATCCTGAACTGCAACAATTCTTAAATCTATATGTGACATACTTTTGCATGATCGCCATCCTGTTGTGCATGGTCTTGTTGTCATTTAGACTTAATAGTTGCATGCTCAGTTTTCAATTATACCAATCGCCTATAGTGGAGTATCTTATTGCTGGATTATTGTCTCAATATGACAACATCTATTGTTGCATGGCACTATCAGGAAGGCATACTGATGGATCTTCTTCGAGTCATTAGACATCACCGCGCTCGTCTTGCCACTCCTCTTCGGACAATCTATAAAATGCCCAGTGATGGTGAGTTGGAAAATGTTCCATTTTCAGACTCCATTTATGGTAATGGAGCAACATCAAATCGTCCAGTTCTACTGATTGAGCCACCTTATAAAATAAATGGAGAAGATAAGATCAAATCTCAATCCCGAGCAGCTCGGCAAAAGAACGAGGAATATTCCAAAGGCGGAACTTCTGCTGTTGATCTGAAAACTAAGGAAACCACAGTTTCCGTTAAAGCAAAGGATATTCCCATGCATGACGTCGTAGCTGATATGGAGGTTGATCAGAGCCGTGATGTTAGTATTGCAGAGACTAACGGTGCAGCAGTGGAACCTCCATCTGATGTTAAGGATAGTCAGAGAATGAAGAAGCGTAGTTCCAACTTACCCAAGGCTGATTCAAGCTATGCAGATGTTTCGAGTTCTGATTCCAAAGTCTTGACCAGCAATTCAAACGCAAATGCCACCTCAAGCAAGGAGCCAAAGAAGGCTGTAGCAGAGTCTTCTCACCTGCGTAATGCAGTTGACAGGTCAACGTCATCATTTAAGAATCTGGATGAGAACCCACTACCCCTTTCGTCTAACATGCAATCAAAGTCAGAAGGTGGAAGAGGATCAGTATCACAATCTCCTGTGTCCATGGAAGACAATATTGTTCTTGGTGTTGCCTTAGAGGGTTCCAAAAGAACCCTGCCAATAGAAGAGAATATGGTTTCACCTGAAAATCGTGCAGGAGAAAAAGAATTGGCAATGTCTAGAAGTGGTAATGGACCTCCGGTTTCTGGGAAGGATAAAGCAGAAGGCAAGGATATAGATACACCAGTAAGTAAAACTGATGATCAGCAAAATTAACGAGAATGATTTTGGTTACCTTCAATCTTCATTTTGCTGCCTTGCAGCAGAATGCAAATTTATCGTTCAAATACATCTGTGTACTTGTTCATAAACTTCAGAGCGGATCATAATCAAACCCCGATCAAGGATACACCAAGATCCATTTTGCATTATATCTAAGGGCTCCTAGATTTGTTCTTGAAAAGCGCTGCTGGTACTTGTTGTGCCCCCATCTATGAAAGGACTCCTACGTCTGAAGTACCGAGGCAAAGGTTTAGCTAGGGGTACTCAAATCTCATTAGGTTTAATTAGTTGGCATCAAGAACGTATCTCACATGTATCTAATTTGTTAAAGAGGCACTGATGGCCTTTGCTGTAGTTATCAGTTACGATAACACTGCGAAAAGGAAACAAGACTGTGTGGCATATATAACTCAAGAAAAATACAGCATATGTGGCATAGTCCAACCCCCTAATAATTGACACCTTCTTATCCCATGTCCATTATCGATTTCAAAAGAGGGAGGGGAGGTTTGATTTCAAACGAAGAAGAAAAAAGGAGGAAGAAGAAGAAAGAATGAGAGAGACGAAAAAAGAAGAAAGGAGGGAGGGGAGAGGTTCATTAAGGGTGATTGAGTAAAATCATTGGAAGAGGGCTAGTGAATGCAAAGAAAAAAAGGGGGGGGGTATTCTTCCAAATTTCTCCCAATATTCTACTTATATTTTGCTATATACAATGCCTAGATACAGATAAACACTATTAATAGACCAAGAAATAGAATCACAAGCAAAGCAAAAGACCAAGAAGAGATCGTTTATTTCAACTTTTCACTATTACATGTAAACAAACGGCAGCAGATGCAACTTTCACATGATCGGCGCTTTCGACATTTTGAGCATTGGAATATTTTATGCTTGACACATGCAATCAGGAGCAGGGTAAGTGTATAAAGACTGCCCGGGCTTGCGGATCCTGACTTGCCCTTGTCTGTTAAGGTGACCATCAACGACGGCCTTTTCGAAATCTGACCATGTTATACTTTTGTTTTGAAAAAGCTGACCCATCAATGCCATGTTAGGTCTTATTGTCTTCAGATTCTGATAGGTTCGGTGCCCGACCTGCAACAAACCAACAAATAGGAGCTGCATTAGATAACATCCTTGATGGGTTGGTCACATCATCGACACCAACACCATGATCTCTAGTATTGTTCTACCTTGAGACTTCTGTTGTTTAACAGAAAAATCGAAAACATGACTTTCGTGTCATTTGATGCTTTTTTCTGAAAGGAAGGCTAGTTATTATTCTGCTATATATTTTCCTTACACATTAAAACATAATTAGTTATTATTCTGCCATATATTTTCATTAGCAGAATCTGACAGACAAGAGGTGTTTACCATGGCATTGTGCATATTTCCGGGTGAAGCAGAGATGAATATGTCACTATGAATGCTGACATGATAATCAACTGCAGCCAGTAATGACGCTTTTCCTTCGATAAGTGCTCTTTCCTCAGAAGAGGCTAGGCTCTTCTTGCCTTCCATAAGTGGGAACAGAGCTCGTAACGTTGAGATCCTGGCTTCTCCGCCATAGACCTGGTGAATGAAGTTGAACGAAGCTAAGTAAGAAGATTAATTGATCCCTTCACTTGGTTATTTAAGTCTAAAGAATTCAGATTCAACCTTATGGGACGCAAGATACAGTCTAGTACTGTTGTCAAATCCCAATGCAGCTAACAGCAAACCTATTTCTTCTGGTGTCATCGGGCATCGCCCCTGACTCCTAAGTTCTTCATCAGTGAATCGCGAGTTTAAAACTCTTCCGTGCCAAATCACTTGGCGGTACTTCGCTAAAGCCAACTTTTCAGCTTTTCCACCACCAAAATCACAGGCTGAATGAGCAGCCATGTCCTGCAGAGAAACCGCAGGTCTGTAGAACTTAGCACATTGATGAACCAATATTAAAACAAATATTCTTAAGAAAAGGATCAAACAAAAGATGTAAAGTTTTTTGTGGACACTAAAATGATAATTTATGTTCCAGAGCATCAATGAGGTGATGACCAGGGAAGCAGACGAAGATGTAGAAGAATCAACATGTAAGAGTTCCTTATTTGTGTTATTATACCTTGTCAAATCGAAGGTGTAAGACGACGAATTTCCCTTCGTATTTGCTTTTCTCATTGGGAAATTTCCTAATTTGGTTAGTACCAGTTCTGATTCGACTATTCGAGTTTCTAAGCCGACTGATAAGAGCATCCCCAAGTGCTTGGATGTGAGGAACAAATTGCAATGCTTGAAAGTTCACTTTGCAACGTAACCGTTGGATGTCAATTGGCATATTGTTAAATGCCAGCCGATGAGAAAATGGGGATATTGCGACGATCCCATAACTGTACATGTCAACATCTCAAAATTAAATAAGGCGAGGAAACAGGCCAAAATAGATAACTATATGTTGACTACAGCTAGAAACAATGAAGACATTTGTGCCAAACCTTTGCAGAACAGGTAAAACATTCTCCAGGTACCAATTTCCTGAAGCATGAACAGGTGCTGTCTTTACTCTGGTTGCTCGAATGGCAGTCGCATAATATTCCCTAGTGCTCCAAGCATATTCCACGGGCAACTCTTTAACAATAGTTATATCATCTTTAAGTACATTAATGAAATAGTCCACATCAAAAATCTCCATGAACGAACTGCAATATATGTGAATCCAATCCATTATCATAAAAAGCGGATGTTCAAAGAAATGTAAGTACCACGCCGTTAAGAGACTGTTGTACCAGTAATGTTACACAAGAGTGATCACAAGCTAACTGAAGAACATATGTAAACAGAGGCAAAACCTTGTATCTTTCCAAACAGGATTCACTTCCATGTAAGGGATGATCAGAGTCGCATTCAAAATCTTAGCGACAACAACTGCATCACATATCTGTTCGATGAAGTATCCACATGAGCAACAAAATACCATCTATTATTTTAGATACATACGCCAAGGATGGAGCAACTATTAGTTGTTTCGGCAAGGATAGGTTGAAGATGTAGCACTCACCCCCATTCGCTGCTGATTTAACCCCCCATCAAGGAAGACCTGAACATACCCCTCAGATTTTTCTGGTAATACTTATTGAAGCAGCGCGTAAACACATCAGCAACAATATTAGTCAGCCATATGACCAAGATTAGATACAAAGTTGAACTTTCAGTTGTGTAACTACTCACAAGTGGCTTGTCCAGAATTTAAACAAGGTTTCCATCCTTGGTCAGCTAGCGGCGTCCAGAGGTCATTTTGCTGTTCATTAGACTAGAGCGAAAGAAAGTCAGATATAAGTAAATTCAGAAATTACTACATAGGTTAAGGTAGCTACACTCACAGGTTGTCGTAGAAGAGCACTCTCGAGTAATTTTGAGTGCCTACATTTTGAGCCATTCCGCTCCTGCAAGATAAACACACATTACACATATAAGCTTAGAAAACGTAACTTGCAATGCAAAACAGAGTATCATACAATAAGCCCCCCTACTTCTTGGCATGCTTGAACTAATTATTCCAAAAATTATATTTAATGAGCCAAAATATGAAGATAACCAAATTATCAAATTTCCCTTTTCTTGATAGCTATCCATCACTTCATTCATTCCTAAGTCTCAATCAAGAATTAATTCAAGAAAATAGACTACTTAATTTCCAAAAAAGATAAAACCTTTTTCTCTGTTAGACTGTTACATCTTCTTAAAAAATTGGATCTTTTTTACTTCAATTTTCTATGTTCAACAACCACAATTCTCATTTAGTTGTTCAACATGATCAAACTATCTAACATGGTATCAAAAAAACTATAGGCATAACAAAAAATAAAAAACAATAATATTTCAAGAATACTATTTTGCTTAACCAACTTACAGTGATAATTGAAGGTGAAGCATGGCTTAATGAGGTCAAAACACTTGTGAAAAATATTGGCAAGAGCAAAAGAAAGTGTCCAAGAACCATATTAGCTCCCTTTTTGTGATAATACAAATTCATACTTTGTTTCTTGAACAACTCAGGAAATTCACCTAAGCTACGATATTGATAACAATAGTACAAGTAAAGTGGTAGTAATAGTTTAATCAGTTTCTCTTTTTCACGTTGGAAAACAGCAAGAGATAAAGGAGGGGGTGAAACAACGGTTGATTTTGGTGAAGGTAAAAGCATCACATGATAGAGGCACCCATCTCTATATAAATTTCAAGAATGTACAATGACTTGCAATTAAAGGTGGTTGAAATGCATGTTAGTTTAAGACAGCATTTTTATATGTGGGATTGCTTTGTCTTTTTCCCTTTAATGTACTCTAATTCATTAATCTAAGTATGTTTTTCAAATTTTTACTATTAAATTTTGACTAGATGTTTATTAGCGTGTATTTCGATGATGTTTATATACATTGAAAGCACCTATTTATACACAAAGATGATATGCTAGCTAGGGTTACATGTGGACAAAGCCCGATACAATAAATGTGTAACCTAACCTTATATTCTACCTACAATAATATATTCTAATAATGGTTATAAATAATATTTTCATACTAAAACTAGCTACCATGGGAAAATTTAATCACCAAATGGATTGGTTAATAATAACATTCGTTTTTTGAAAAAAAAAAATCATTAACATCGAAGAGAATTGTGTTCAAAAACTACCATAAAAAGTATAAATGGGTTGAATAATTAGGTAAAATAAAGATAAGTCTAGTCCTCATCATCATTTCTAACGGATAGATCATTATGCTTATTCCATGCAAGAATTATGTAGTTTGTTGAAAGGAGTATATGATAGCTTCTTTTTTGTTGGGTTATGTCACAAAAAGGAAATTAGGGTCCTCATGTGACTTCATTTTTTCTTCATCATAGATATGGTTAAGATTACTGTTGAATGTTGAGGAGTAACAAGTTGTTGGTAGACTTTCTAGCAATTGACGTTTCAATTTAATTGTCACAATTGTATAATATGGATAAAGTTTGTTACAAACTACTAAATATAGCTTATATATTGTCGGTTAAAAAATAAAATTATATTGAGAATGTGAATGTTGATTGTCGGTGACATGTGGTATGGTAGACTGATTATATTTTCTTCTAGTATGGGCATAGTAATGCATCCTGTAGATTTCCATTAAGTTTGTTTTACTGCATCATGAATTCATGATTTAAACACCAACTTCAATTTTGAGAAAATATCTAGGCCATTTGTATCGTAAACTAAACGAACCTGTTCTTTTAGAAATTTTGTTCACTTTAAAAATTAAAATTGACGAATTTTATATTATAGTAAAAAGGTAAAATATGAATTGTTCATATATAGAACTTCGAAATCTACTTTAAAATTTATTGAACATGTTTTATTCTTTGACATCTTTTGTTTAGCGTAAGTGTTCTTCTGTAAAATATGTCCCCCTCCCCCGAATAATCCTTAGAGAAAGGATGGTAGTCCCGAGCCTGCGGCCTTTTTTCGAGATGACCGAGGTGAGGGTGAATGTCCACGTGGGAGAGAGTGGGATTCGTTCAGTTCACATGACGGCAATTGATGTGGGGTATTTTCCTGGGGCCACGAGGGCATCCCTAGGACCCAGTAAATCTACGTTTCCTGATTGGGTACTTGTTGAGTCAAATGAGGTCTGGAGCCCTTGGCTCCGAGTCCCGTATTGGGGAGATTTGGTCCTCCACCTCATGTGGAGTCAAAGACCGAGGAAGAGGGTTTCCTAAGTATTGTTGATTGCTTTTAGATCCGGCAACAATTCCGGATGCCTGATTTCGTCCGTGTTTTATGTGTTTTCTGTACCTAGATCACGTCCGGAGTCGATCGTAGCTATTTCTATGTTTAAGTTAGTATGGATCAGACATATAATTCGGTTTAGGTATAGAGCAATCAGAAAACATATTTACTAATTTATCTTCTAATAGTTGGTTTTGAGGAATGGTCGTTGGTTGTCTTCTGTTGAGATGAGCATACATGGATGACCTGGATTTAATAGACTCTCTTTCACCAAAATGGAGGCCCTTAGTGGACCTCTGGGCGGGCCGCCTCATGTGTAGGTGAAATGGGAAATTATTGGATCATTAAAAGTAGGTTCATTACACGTGGCAAACATTCAAATCAAACCCAAAGCTTTAAACTATAAGAAGAACAATAAAGGCTTATTTTCATTTTAGATCCTGAACTATGATAAAAAAAAATTAAATTGGACCTTAATATTATCCGAAGATTCATATTGGATCCTATATTATCATTTGTCTCATTTTACCCCTTAAAATGTCAAATATGATGTAATTTCGTTTTAAAATAAGGGCAAAATCGAAATAACACATATATTAAACTTTTGGGCACAATTCACAAATAACAAGCCTATTAAATTAAATATAAATCCCAGACTTATTTTTATTTTGGATCATGAACTATCACGTAAGTTTCAAATTGGACCATGATACTATCATTAGTTATTTGTAAAAACACCCCCAAAATTTGATATATGTGATAATCCGAATTTGCCCTTCTTTGAAAATGAAATTCAATCTAAAATTCGCATTTGAGGGGGCAAAATGAGACAAAACGTAGTATATGGGGCAATTTGAGGCTTATGATAGTATCATAGTCCAATTTAAAACTTACGTGATATTAAGTTGTCGAGGGCAAGGGGCGTAAAGTTAAAGATATTTTTATTATTTTACATGACCATTTTTATTATACATATTTTATTTTGTCTCATTTGGTCACACATTTTACAAAAATGGTGTTCATTGCTACTATATTTTATAATATGTGACGTGAAAATGTCTTACGAGTTAGACAAATTTACAATGTTACATGTTTTACATTTCAAAATTTAACTACCAACATTTTGTTGACAGTAGTAACTAAAACAATTTTTGTAAGAATGTGTGACCTAATAGGACAAAATGAAACATGTTATCAAAAGATGACGCGACAACAAACATGTATGATCAAATGTGCCTTTAACCCTTTACAATAAAATATTATGTGTTCATGAGTTAAGAATTGAAACATGATTTGCCGCACATCATCCATGACTAAACTCTGTTTCACAACATGTAACTAGTTAACTACAAAAAGTCAAGTTAATAACGTTAGACATATACATGCGGTGTTACTTTAATTTCTAATGCTAAAATTTCACATATCATAATTTCCATTTTAGTAGTTGATAGCTACATAACACTAGCCGATCCTCATCCTAGCCAACGTCTTTCAAGGCAGCCTGCAACCAAGATTTCAACAAAAAATGCTTAACTTGTTGTAAATAATTTGAATGTGACAAGTTCATGATATCAAATGTATATGCAGTACTTATTCTTGATTTTATAAATATATTGGATCAATCATTATCGAGTAATCCTAATACGGGTAAATTTTTTGTCCAAAAGATGCAGAAATAGTATTTCAAGGCCTATTACGTGTTCAAATAGATCATTAAAATAAAGAGTTGATAGTGAAATTTAAGACTCACCCCAACTTGAGAAATGTAAATGCAGTAGTGTCCGAGTCCTGCGGAGGGCAAGAGGAGTTGGAGATGTTGGAGACTGTCTCCGAGGATTGACCTCCTTCGTATACTATATTTTCTGAATTTGCAGAATTATTTCTTCCACCATTTATCGCCATCACCTTTTTTTAGATAGGAATAAAATTTAGTGTATGTTGCACTTAAGCTTACTTTCTTAAATGTCATGTGGTGTGAAAAGTTCAATTAAAATTTAAAACCAATTTTTTAAAGGGTAGACTTGAAAATTGGAATTAATCATTTGACATATTAATTGAAAAAAATTATACAAAAAAAGAGAAATTCCACGTCTAGTATACCTGCTGTTTTAGACGAGCATTTTCTTCCATCAGTTGCGCTTCCTGAAATTTCATAAAATTGAACAAAAACAACATTGAAGAAATCAAGATGACAAAAGCATCACATGAAATTGTTACTAGCGATATTAATACTAACCTTTTGTTGAAGTTGATCAATCTGCATTGTTATTTTCTCTCCCTAACAATCCAAAAAGAGGAAGATTGAACTAGTCAATTGCGTTTAGATAGTAGATCAAGTTGCAATTTAGTATCAAACAGTTACAGTATTGCAGTTTAGTTCTCGAAATCGGTCAAATAATGTTGCATATTTTTTTTAAAATGTTGCATATTTGTCCAAGAAAGAGAAATTTGTTCTTGTTTTGTTAGGAACGAGTATCCAACAACATTTGTCGCTTTAGAGGAAAAATTTGAACATTTGTGTCATAAGCAACAATTTTACTGTCGTTGGAGGCTAAACTACTGCAACTAGTTTTTACTATCGGGGAATAAATCGATAATTAGCTCACAAAAAATGTAGAAGATAGCGAAATAGTAATATATATAGACCTTCTTATGAAGCACCCGTTTGAGTCCAGACTCGAGTGACCTTTCTAGTTTTTGCAATTCATCGATTCCTAACCCTTGGAGCTCCTCTCCTCTCATCTGCCTGTTGTAAATGAACAAGAGGCCTTTATTTTGAGAAATAATAATAATAAATCTCAAGTATATATATGTAGGTTAATCATATAAGGATATAATATGAGAGAAAATTGCCAAAATGGTTCCAGTAAATATGTGCAAGTTGCATTTTGGTCCTCGATTATATTGGGGCTGCGGATATGGTCCCTGATATTGGTAAAAAAGTAGCGT
The DNA here is from genome assembly GCA_003412495.2 of Echium plantagineum. NCBI lineage: Eukaryota > Viridiplantae > Streptophyta > Magnoliopsida > Boraginales > Boraginaceae > Echium > Echium plantagineum. The sequence continues at coordinate 98,971 of QFAX02000300.1, read as the reverse complement.
TTTGGTCCCTAACCGTTACTTTTAAACGGAAAAGTGTTAGGTTGGGGCAGAAATGTAAGATCAGGACAGTTAAGCCCTAAAAATGCGATTATAACTAATTAATTATGGGGCAAAAATAGAAAGTTAACAAGTAATTTATATCACTCCCATCCCAATTCCCTCCAAAATTGTTCCCTCCAATTATTATAAATTAGTTGTTAACTTTATATTTTTGCCCCATTATTAGTTATAATCGCATTTTTAGGGCTTAACTGTGTTGATCTTACATTTTTGCCCCAAACTAACTCTTTTCCGTTTAAAAGTACGGTTAGGGACCAAAATGCTACTTTTTTACCAATATCAGGGACCATTTCCGCAGCCCCAATATAATCGGGGACCAAAGTGCAACTTGCACATATTTACTGGGACCATTTTGGCAATTTTCTCGAGTATATGATTACCTGAGTTGATGAGTTTTTTCAGCTACTTCCCTGGATAAATTGGAGTAGTTGCTGTCCTCAACTAGCTGTTTAATTACCATAATATTCGTTACTGCAACATGGAATGTGAAGGAAAAAAATAGAGATACATATTCATATATATATATATAACTTGCCTGGAGCTCGAGAGATGGGTGCTGCAATCTCTCAATATTCTTGGAGTGCAATTCATGCCTTTGAAGAATTTCTTTTATACTAGTAAAAGGAAGAAAAAAAATCAGATCGAAAATGATTAGATAATGCATTGAAAGAGGTATCATGTAAGTGACAAAGATGCGCAAACAAATCTTTTACAATACACCTGAAGCAAGTTATAATAATAGACCTTCTATTCATTATTTATAGTACATGTAGCTTACAAATTAGTAAGTATCTTAAATAATTGTGGAATAAAATTTTAAAACAAGATTTAGTCTATCTTTGCTATTACAATTCTAGCATTCACTAAAAATTAGTCCATGTCTCTAGGTCATATGGTGTAAATGATCTTTTTGAGTAGTAATCTCATCTAGTGTGTGCCCAAAACATGATATTTTAAATTTTAATCTTTTTATCATTTTTTGATAATTTTTCATACTCACATTCACACAATAGTCAAGTAAAGTACTCTCATAATTAAATCAACTCCATTTGAGTGTGAGTTATAATATTATCAAGTTTAATTAAGCACTTGTTTAGGCATATTAAGATGTACATTTCACATCGAAAGTCGATGTTCTCCCGAGTTAATATATAAGATTTTGAACTAATCCCTTTATTACAAATTAATTTTAGAGTGGGAGTCCAAAAACTCTTAACAAGACCAAAATTATATACAATATGCATATATAATGGATTTCTACACCTCCAATAATCATCCCCTCCCCTACATTCTTTTTCATATTCTTTCCCCTTCATATTGCTTGTACTCAACAATATAATAAGGTACACGGATTAATAGTTTAGCGACCATACGATTTAAGTTCTTATCAACCATACGATTTAAGTTCCTATCAGGAGATCTTGAATAGCTTAACTAATATGCATCTAATACTAGAAATCCTAGGTCTACATGTGTCGAGTTCAACTCTTGTTGGAAGCATATTGTTTCATACTATATTCTATCGATTACTTTAATACTAACTAATTTATGAGTTCATTATTTGTAAAACGTAACCAAAACTTCTTCTCGACCGGATAAGAACTTCTCATTAATTATACTCATTAATGTGTTCCCCATTGGTCATTGGTATTGATAAGATAAGGCCTTGCCAATTGTCTCTCCACGACTGGCTCACAAATAAAGTGGTAAAAACACTCATCCTCATTATTCCTCAATCTCCACACTAAGCATAAAAGAACGCAAAAAAAAAAAAAATTGTTTGGAGAATTTTCAGAAGTAAACCAATGATGGGACAAGATACAATTTTAACATTGCAATAAAAAAGGTTCCTATAAAATCTCCCAAAAAAGGTTAACCACAATAATACCAATTAGGATAAGTAAAGAATGTCCTTTAGCCTATGAAATTCAACTTCCAAGTATTATTATAGATCTTAGTCCCACCAGTATTAACTTTATTAGCTATATATAACTTCCATTCACAAGAAAAGAATCCTACTATATATTGGACAAAACTTGTGAACATAAATTTGACAAACAACAAAAAATTGAACACATAATTGCACAATATAACCAAGAGATAAATATTCATTGTCCCACATTTTTTTCCTCGATATTACATTTTCAATGACCAATGGCTATTAGTCTAGTAATATTTGATTCGAGCCTCTACTATTCCATTATTACTAACCTGTGTAATCGTGATTCTTCAATCGTAATATTTGATAGTTGTAATTCTTATTGCTAATTTGCACTAAAAAAATCCATTATCACCGATACAACTACTATTTTTTATGAATCTAAGCTAGAGTTGTATAGAGAGCACAAAAATCTCAGTCAAGAAAGCCACACAAAATTAACAAAAATAATACCTGGAGTTAGCATACTGAAAGAGCTTCCCAGTTGATGAAAAAATGATGAGAGCAACATCAGCATCACAAAGAACAGAAAGCTCCTCGGCTTTCTTTAAAAGCCCTCTTCTTCTCTTCGAAAACGTCACCTGCCTCGCTGTTACATTATCGATTTTCTTGATCTGAATTTTTTCTCTAACCATGATTTTTTTTTGGGTTAATTTGTCTTATATATCTTCAAAATAAATTATCAAGTTCAAGAACAGAAACACCAAAATACCCAGCTCAAGAAGATACACAACAAAGAGAATAAACCATCATATAAAGCATTAAAATGGGAAATTGTGGTTTCTAAAGTAGAAGTGGTGTTATTACTAAAAGGAGACAAAAGGGTTACTATAAATAGATATAAAGCAAGAAGTGAGAGATAGAATTTGCAATATATGTAGGTTTTTGCTAAAAATAGATTGAAATGAGAATATAGAGTAAAGGAAACCCTAATGGGAGTAGGAACTAATTAAGAAGAGACAGAAAAGATTGAGACACCATTTTTGTGGAATGTTTTTATAGATCTAGGAAATGAGGGCAAGAGTTGTCTGAAGAAGAGAGGCCAGGGAGAGAGAGGAAGCTGAAATAGGTAGTTGTTGAATTGAATAATGTTAGTTTATTTGTGGGTTTGATATGAGAAGACAGTGAGACAGAGAGAAGAGATTGTATGGTTGGTTGAATAGATTCGAGGAGTGTGTTGGGTACTAACTTGGGTTTGGTGCCAAATTTAGATTGGCTGAGAGAGTGATGAGTTGATGAGGTTGGAAATTCGATGGAACTGTTGAAAAAAGGGCACCAATAAGAGAGGGTGATAGACGAATAGGGTACACGAGGGTAATTCACGAGTTTGGATCACCTATAATACTTTTATACGACACTCTCTGTTATATTTCTATTGTTTGGCTATTTTCAATTTTTCAAGCATACTCCCTTAACAAATAATCTTAATAATATTATTTCTACCACATCCAATTAAAAAAATTGGTTATTTTTGCTTTTTAAGATAAAATTTTATTATTTTTAATTTTTAACGAAAAAAGTTACGAATAATCAAATATTTGCCTCTACAAATATAAGTGAAAATTATTTTGCATCAAATATAGTAGTATATGTCTATAACAACATAATTATATAAGATATGATGCTTGAAAATTCAAAAAAATAAATAAATAATAGAAGTGTAACAGAGAGTATCACAGAAAGTATTACACAAGATCCGGACTCGTAATTCACAGGCTCGTTAATGTTTTAGGCATCACTCACATTTTAGATAATCAGCTGATGCGCTTTCCATTCTTATCGCATGTGCCTTCATCCTCTTTGGTGCCTTCATATTGCACTCTGCACTTCCATCAGCCACTCTTCTTACTCATGTTGTCACCTTCGACATCTTGATCTTTTTCATTTCTTTTGGTGAAGGTTAAAGTTGAAATTGGCATAAGAACAAACAAGGCATGCTATTCGTCACGTTTCCACATCGGTCTACAAAATCTGCCAAAAGTGGCCCAATGGCGAAAACCCATAGCCAATTAAACAGAAAACCAGTTATTCAAGCTACTTGGACCGGTTTCCGTCTCCTTTCATGAAAAACTAATTTTTGCGAATCGGTTTAGAGCCGAAAATCCACAAAAGCTTGTCGATTGCACCCTTGAGAGCTATAGTGCAAACTCCCGAGAATAATGGGGTGTAAATATTAAGATATACGGTTAATGACACCATAGATCACTAAAAGTATCTAATATTTTCAGTTCGATCATCCTTATTTAAAAGTGTCCATGTTGGATCACTCAACTGCACTTTTTCGGTAAAATTTGGTCATTGGACCGTTTTGAAATATTTTGGGTCATTTCATAAGTTTTTTAACGAGGGTAATTTTGTTCGTTCACATTTATAGATATTGAATCCTTTTTTTTTTAAGTTAGATACTTTCACAAAAAATACATAAATCAAGGATTTTCTATAAAAGAAAAAGTGATTAAGATTAAGGAGGGGAGAAATTAATACTCCCTCCGTTCTCTTTTACTTGTCGTTCTAGTCTCAAATTTTTGTTTCCAAAATACTTGTCGTTCTAGCATAATTAATTACAAATTTATATTTTCAATGTACCTTTTAATTACTTTTTACATTGAATTTATCAACCAACCAATCATATAGTGTCAATTGATTGAAATTTCACATTTCCAATGTACTCTTTGACTCTATTTTACTTTTTCTTAATTTATGTGCAAATAGCTAGAACGACAAGTAAAAGAGAACGAATGGAATATCAGATAACTTTGATCAATAAATCTCAAATGAATTGATGAGGACAAAAAAAGTACTCCCTCCATCCCTAAATAATAGTCCCATTTACTTTTTCACGGTCTCCGAGACACAATTTAAAACGTAAATATTTTTTATTTTATATGTCTAAAAATTATAAGAACTTGATATTTCAAAAATATGTATCGAGACGAATCTAACAAGATCTCATATGACTATTTTATCTCTTATCGATTGATAACAATTTACGGTCAAAACTTTCGAAGTTTGACCTAAAAAGTCAAAACGGGTCTATTAAATAGGGATGGAGGTAGTAAATGAATTATTGAGAATTTGAGATATTAGTACCCGAGATGGATATATATCCAACAAATTGAAGGGGGACAGAGGCTTTAAGCCTTCAATTCAAATGAAGAGCACATTTATGGAGACCGCAGAAGAAGTAGGCCCAGTAGTGCTAACTAATGCCCTTCAAACTGACATCAACTGTCTAGAGATATTGGCGATTCGATTATGCATAAACACATCAAAAGTTATAAAATAATTTGTAGACTCATGACGGTTGTTAAGTTGATAGGTTAGGTGAGCTTTTAATCACAACATCATTAGTTGAATTATGAAATTTATGTGTGATTTGCCAATAATATCAACCCAAGGAGATCTATCCAATTAAACTCGACGAGTAATTGTTACGAACCCCTAAAACCGTGTTGATCTCTAAATTCACATGAACACATTAATTAGTTGAGGTTATGTAAATTCTTTTTTATCTTAAAAGACAGAAGTTATAAACAATAATGTGATAGTAAATATGTACATTCTAAACTAAGCAAATGATAGTCGAAACTCCAAATAAACAGTTTCGTCTTCTCTGACTGCTGCTCCAATGAACTTTCGCTTTCGTGGATACGACTCCATTCCACATAATGCCTAAACTTCGCTTTTCTGATGCGACTCTGATTCCCGAAGTTGTCTTGAAACGCCTGAATATTGCACATAGTGGATGCTCGAAATTGACGAAACGCCAAAAAATCTCATAGATTGAGTGTTGAAACGCTTCAAAGGTAATCCTGAAAACAAATAAATATGTTTAAATATACGCTTTTCTTTTGCTAAAATTGAATCTGAGACCTCTCGAAAAAAGGCTCAGATCCGTTATTATTAGGCTAGAAGCCTTCATGTTTAGGTAGATTATGAGTTGAGAAAATTTGTTAGCTGCGTAGAGAAAATTACTTATATGGTCCCATAAAATGGGTCAAGGTTGTCATTTGATCATCGAAAATTCAACCATTACAATTTAATCTTAGAAATTGAATAAAAGTTATAATTTAGTCCAAAACTAACAAAATCGTTTCTATAATTTAATCCTCTGAATATATTGCAATTGGACAAAAGTCGCACTCTTTTTTTTACCACCTAAGTCACACTCACAATATTTTGTGAGTCGTGATCTTTTGTTATCATGAGTATATAAAAGAACAGAGCAAATAATTTTTCTATTTTTTACAAATTGTTTAAGAGACATAATTTGGACGGACGAAGGCAATCAACGTAATAGAACAAAAATTAGCATATCCCACTGGCATTCTGGTAATAAATGCCTCTTCAGATGTCATACTCCCAAATGGACAGATTTTTGGATACATACAACTGTACAAGTTCCTTTCAAGCATTATCCTATTCTGTAACTTTGATCATAATCACATAGACATTCAATTATTGGGAATAGAGTCGTACATGAGTCATGAGGGAGCGAGTTCCAGCTCAAAAAAATTAGGCTAGGCTCGTCACTAAATAAGTCTTCGACTTGACTAAGCTCTGTTCTATGAAATTTTGTCGAGCTGAGCCGAGCCATTTCAAAACGAGTTTCGAGTTAGCTTGCTTAACTCATTTTGAAATCTCAAGTGTAATCGAATTAATAAAAAAATATTTTACTTAAATAATTAATAAAATTATTGAACATGTAACAATGTAAATAAAAACATCAAATTAAATATAAATTAACATTAATTATAGTAATTGAAATGATTAACAAAGTATAATATATCTAATATTTTCTAAAACTATAATAATACTAACATATGTAATATTGAGCTACCAAGCTTGCTCACCAAGCTAATAAGCTACAAACCCAACTGGTATCGATAATGTCAATATCATAACTCGACTCATTTTATTACGAGACTAGCCAAACAACTTATTTAACTCGGCTCATAATCATATACGGCTCTAATTGAAAATGATATGTCTACTTAGTTAGTAGTTCTCATTTTACATATCATTAGCCCATGATACATTCACTCTAAATAGCTCCATGATTTTCATCACATCCTATTCCAAATCATTATGAAAGTTAAATTGAGAAATATTCTATGTGTCTTTAAATAATTGGTATATTTTAATTTTTCATGGTCAATAAAATACGATTTCAATCATAAATATTTTCTATTTTATATGTAAAAGAGTTATAAAAGGTTGATATTTCAAAAGTATATATTGAGACGAATCTGCAACATCCCATATGACTACATTATTTTCTATTGTTTAATGAAAATTGTTCATCAAATTTTTTAAAGTTTGACCATGTAAAATTAAAATCTACCAATCATTTAGAGACGGAGGAAATTACTATATTTTTAGTACTTCCATAATAACACGTCTAAGTACTACAATGATTTTCAAAATTTATCATCGAAACCAATTAAACAAAGAATCATGATAACAACTACTAACATAAAGAAGGCTCGAGATTGTAGTTATCCAATATTTTGACAATTTATTACACACCGTGATTCCAAATTCTAATCATACCATCACATAATATTTATTCATATCAAATCTTGCTGATGAAAATTGGACCGAGTCAAAAGCTTTATCAACTCGTCCACTGAACCGAGCCGACTCACTCGCCTTTTCGTTCCCTCCCCATCTCACGAACCCCAATTTGCCACCATCTCTGTACACCTTCAGCTCTCCAACTTCATTCTTCAACTCGTCAATCAAGCTCCATAACGTCTCAACGGGAGACTTTCGAACGCTGAACAAATCGAACAATTTCTCCTTACAATCTTCCAGTCTCTTTAATCCACACATCAACTCAACAGACTCACCAAAACTCAGTAGAGTCAACCGAGTCTTCAACTCGGTCAACCTAACAACGAGCTCATTGACTACTGATAAATAATCATTGTTCAACAATCGAAAAATCTCATACATCAATTTATTTCCTTCAATTATTAGAGCATAAGGTAATTTGCAAAATTCTTCAACCAACCCTATTAAGGAATCGAGATCTTGAATCAAGAAAACATTCAAAAACGACGAAATTTTGTCTTCTAATTGATCTCTTTCCATATTACATGAAGATGAGCAAAGAAAGTAACCCAAATTTCTAGAAGCTGAAAGCAAGGTTTCTAGGTATCTTGCATGAAACCTGACCCATGCAGAAAGTGCCCACGTGGCGGATGTTGCGTTATCTCTGAAAGACGAGAGCTTTAGATAGTTGTACCCTCCTTTGGTCGGAAAAATGGAGAGTTGATCTTGGAGGATGAAGGGTCCACGGTTGATTATATGGTGGATGATGATTAGGCATTTAGAGGCGACTATGGAGTCGGTAGTGCGGTGGAGGCGGTCCATGAGGGCGGCGATGAGGGAGGAGGCGGTGGCTCGAGAGGCGTTTCCGAGAGTGAGAAGGTCGGAGATGTTGTGATGGTCAAAAGGGGAAGAGATTGAATGAGTGGTGATGCGGAGGAGGGGTAGATGGAGGGAGAGGGTGTTGGGTTTGGAGAGTAAGGTTGCTTTGGATATGGATGCCTTGTCCTTCATCACTCCTATTAGATCTCTTAGCTTTGTTGTTCTTCCCATTTGTTCAAAGGAATCAAGAAAATTAAGGGGGGGGGGGGGGGGGGGATAGTTATTGATCAGTTTGTTGAAGAAACTGGGATATATATATATATGGGCTTTATAATGTTTTGTTGCTCTTTAGATTACATAATGAAAACAAGAAAAGAGATGAAATTTGGTCACTAGTAAAAGAAAGTCAAGGATATATATGTAGCTTTTAGCTTGTGAGGAACTTGTCGAATTTGTGTCAAAAGTTGGTTATGATTATTATTTGGTTATAGAAAATTTAAATGTTATTCCCTCTATCCCTAAATGGTGGAGCTATTTTGACTTTTTGAGTCAAATTTTGACCATAAATTATCATTAGTCAATAAGAAATAATATAGTTGGATCTTGTTAGATTTGTTTTGATATGAATTTTTAAATATCAAAGTTTTATAATTTTTAAACATATAAAATTAAAAATATTTACGTTGTCTCAAAAATCGTAAAAAAGCAAATAACACCTCAAAAAGGGATGGAGATTAGTTAACTAAGAGTATTAGTATTAGTTAACTTTGGGTTAACTAACGGAACTAGCACAATCAAAATTTATTAAAAATACCCACAACATTTAAAAAATTAAAAGTTGGTTGATATGATGGTTCAGATTTAGTTAACACAAAGTTAATACCAAACTAGTAAACACACAAGAATTAACTCTTGAGAGTGGAAGCCAATTATTGTTCATTGTTTGTAACACCCTTTATGCAAGAAGTCATGAGTTCGAATATTGTTGGAGACCCTCTAACTCTTTCTTAATTAGGAATTTATGTATTCATTATTTGAATTTATCTCATATAAAAAATATATTATTACCATTAAGTTTTAATATTTCATTCAATTTTTTAACCAAATCACAATTTTGTTCAATTTTAGAAATTAATTTATAAATTTTAAATTTTGAAGGATCGAATAATAAACGTTGACCCACTTTCACGACATCATTCCTAGATTTGCTCTTTAACTACTTGATGATTATATCCACTAGACGAGTAAATCAAGAAATGGAGGTTGAGGTGGGGAGATTCAATGGATATAATATGGTAGTTGAAAAAAGATTCAACAAGTTAACTGGCTAAGTAGAAGCAATTTGAGGTTAATCAATAGCCAATAGCTCTGGTAGTGGTTGAATGTTCAGAACCAAGTCAAAAGTAACCGACACTGTTGTTGAAGGACAATTTGTAAACGATATGAATCGTTTACTCACTAGTTGTTAGCCATTTTGTTTTTCTATTATTATTATCCTCTCTTGTCCTTTCCTTTCTTTTCTTTTCTTTTATTTTAATTTGCAATAACTAAATATACCATGTAACCAGCCAGATTGGAAAGGAGTAATCTATTCTAGCAGGGATGTTTTGGTTCGGTTTAATTCGTTGGTTATTTTCGAGTATTTGTGTGATATCGATCATATCGTTTTTTTAATTATATGAACCGGTTATATTGAAAATTATTTCGATTTGAATCGATTAGGTTGATGTGCAAAATCAGTTTGGTTGAGGTCGGTTTTGAAGAAAACAAATGAAAATATAAATTAAATACAGTTCGCATGTTAAAAAAAAAAATTAAAAATATGTCAATAACCAAGAAAACACATTTTAAGAACTATAGACATGCTCATTTGGAGGGATTGGAGGCAGACGGTAGTAGAGTGAACAAAATTAATGTTATTAGGTTCAAGAAATTAGGGTATAACCACTTAAAGTGAGTATTTTTCATTTTGACATTTGGGTCATTGGACAACTTTTTAAACCAAAAAATTACGTAAATAAATAATCTTTTAAAAGAACCAAAATTAAGTACAAATTCTAAAAACATCACAAATATAAATACTTTAAACACTATATTTGTAGTAGGTTAGGTTCAGTTTATGCTAAAATCGAAGCCGAAATTTTTTTAACGGTTTTAAATTTTTTTCGAACCATTTCTGTTATTTTATCCAACCAAGTAGGTAAAATTTCGGTATGTTTGAAGCGAACCAATAATATCCTTGATCTATACTGTATATAAAGTGGGAAAAGCTAAAGTATTTGGTGAAGCTTACAATGTTATGCAAGCTAGCCATATAACATTCTATTTTATTGTCGTTTGTCCAGTTTTAATAACTAACAGAAAATAACATATGTCCAATTTTAATAACTAATTTTAAATAAATAACATATAATGTATAAGTATTGTCATTATTTAAATTAAACTAAAATTATTATGATGCACAAATAATAGTTAGAGGAAAAGTAATAGTATACATAATTTATTCACGGAGAAATATAGTTAGGAGTAAACAATATAGACCCGCCACCACCAAAAACCACGCATCCCACCTTAAAATCGCAATTTCATACCCCATCCCAACTCTTAATCGTGGTCCCTTACACCACCATACCTAAAAAATCCGACCCCTACCCCCACCATATCCCAAAATAGGTTAGGGATTTTTCTGGGAAAAAGAGGAACATATCGATTTAGATTTTTTGTGGGAGGAGTGGAAGAAGGTCGCGATTTTCTATTTTTGGTGGAGGAGGTGGATATTTTCAAGGTTTTTTGGTGTATATGGTGATTGGGGAGGTGTTATTGGGTTTTACTGATGGTTTGAGGTGATTGTGAGGACTTGATGTTGATGTGGTTGGTGCCTATGTGATAGTGGTAGGGTGGGGAAGTAAGGTGTTTTTTGTTGTTTTAGTAGTTACTAGTAGGATATGTGATGTTGGTGGTAGATTTGATGGTGGTGTTGTGAAGAATAATAAAAATGTTTGGAAAATAAAGACAATTTAGTCAATCTATGAGGAAAGCCGTAGTAAGAGCATTCGTAGCATATTACTCATAAAAATTCGCTAAAATCAACTCCTCATATCACTTTATTAAATTTAGAATCTACTTTTAACATTTCATACAAAATCAAATTCCCTATTTATACTGCTTAAATCAATCTTTTTCATATTTGTAGCTCCAAATTGAATATAACTCCAATTATTTAAATGTTGAAGACAAACTCAAATTATTTGAATATGAAGATGAAAATTATAAAATTTGAAATAATTAAAAATTAGTTTTTATTTAAACTAATAAAATTTAAAATAAAGTTATATTTTTAAGCTTCAATATAAATTTGTAACTCCAATATGAAATAAATTTATAGAATCAATATATTTATAAAAATAAAATGAAATGATATAATATTTTATTATGAAAGTACACATTTGAAGATGGTGTAAAAATATGTTCGGTGAGCTTTAGTGAGAAATTTTTTTGAAACTTTTTATAGAATAGAAAATCTAATATTTGTATCTTTTCTTTGATTTTATAAATTCTTATTCTATATATAAAATAAAGAGGAGGGATAATCTTCCAAATTTCTCGAAAATATAGTCTTAAGACAGGAGGTCATGGTTGTTTCTTTATTGGGACTTCCCTTATTTTATGGCATGCCCTTATAAAAAAACAATTAAAACCTCGCAAACCCAAATTACACTTTCAAAAAACTAAATCTTGACGACCCACTTCCTAATTCCAACCAATAGAAAACCATGATTCACATCTCACGATCCGTGTCAACCCAGCAACTACAATCTCAGCCGTCCACGTCACTCGAGAAAACACACATAACCATATTAAACACCGTACGATTCTCCTTAATTAAAGACTCGGATAGTTCATCCCAACCGTTCGATCTAATCTAAAGCGATAGCTTAAACGGGTTATATAAACTCCTCCACCAGTTTTACAGTAAGAACTTTTCCGCATTCGCCTTTTGAGAATATTCCACGCAAAAGAAACAAAACAATAGTTCAAAGGTATTTATTTGAACCCTAAACGATTTATTTCAATTTTTATAATTGCTGTTTATGATTTGTGTATATAACTTTGTTTAATCTTTTCTTTCGTACATGATCTATGTGATCGAATTGTATAATTGTTGATAAGGGTTAAAGTTTAAAATCTTAATTTTCTTAATCTCGTTATCAGATGATGATATTAATTGATGTTACCCATTAAGCTTGCCGTTGTATAAATTATTTAATTAGGCTTGCCTACTTTATTAAATTGGTTTTGATTAAGTGATTTGGTTTTGGTTTTGGTCTAATTTGGTTGTAATTAATTTTGTTGGTGTTAATAGAGATGGCTCGTACCAAGCAAACTGCTCGTAAGTCGACTGGAGGAAAGGCTCCAAGGAAGCAACTTGCCACTAAGGTTTGTGTCTTTCTATAGTATTATGTTTTAATGTGGTGATTTGAGTTCTTTTATATTCTGGTTATTGATTTGTACTACATTCTGGTTAGCTGTTCGTGTAATTTAACTTTGATATCGATTTAGCTGTTTGCGAAATTTAGTTTTTGATACTTATGTAGTATCGTTTCTGATGTGGGGTTTATGTTACAGGCTGCTCGTAAATCTGCCCCAACTACCGGAGGTGTGAAGAAGCCTCACAGATACCGCCCTGGTACCGTTGCTCTTCGGTAAGTGCTGATTGCAATATGTAGGGCTGTGTTTCTTTAGTCTGGTTTTGATTCATTTTTGAATTGCATTATTGTTCAGTGAAATCCGCAAGTACCAGAAGAGTACCGAGCTATTGATCAGGAAACTTCCATTCCAGAGGCTTGTTCGTGAAATTGCCCAGGATTTCAAGGTACATGACTACTTGCAGTTACCTTATTATGATACTCTTGATGTTGAACTATGTTGATTTGTTCTTTTCCAACAAATTATTCAACCTGCTTTGAAGTGTTCATTTAAACATTGCTCGTGCTAGTATATAATGAACTAGATGAGATACACTACATCCATAAGATTACAATAAAGACTCCCCTTACATCCTTGTTAGTTTTGTATCTTCAATATGTCACAATTATGACCTTTATGACTTGTACAACTTTGATTTGAATGAATTTTTGAAGGCTAACAAATTGATTTGATTGCAGACTGATCTGCGATTCCAGAGCCATGCAGTCCTTGCTCTTCAGGAAGCTGCAGAAGCTTATCTGGTGGGTCTGTTCGAGGACACCAACCTTTGTGCAATTCATGCCAAGCGGGTTACCATCATGCCCAAGGACATTCAACTGGCTAGGAGAATCAGGGGAGAGCGTGCTTAGGCTGTGCCAGTTCTTGTCTTGATGTTGGTGGATTTGCTATCGGCTTCTTTGGCACCTTAGTAGTATCGTTAATCTAATCTTGAACAATTTTAGGTGGTTGGGTGATTGTGATCTGTAATGAAGATTGATATGGTTTTGATATCATCCGTGATATAGTCTTTGTTTTTGTGAAGATGTCGTACACCAGTTGAACAATAGTAATTCATGGTTGAATCTAATGTAGTGTATTTATTCCCAGTTGCAGTATGACCCCAGTTTGGCTTTCGAACTTACATGAAAATAGAGAATTTTGTGAGATTTACACCTTTTGGAGGAACTTTTTAAGCAGGAGCATCCTCCTATTTTTTTTAGGAAGTACTAGCATTCATCCCCATGAATTATCAATTTTGCACTTATTTTTAAAATCCTCTACTTTTCGAGACTTTTCTCCCCTCCCATTTTTTTTCCTTCACATCTTCATCATTCCACACCTACCATCTTCACCTACCATCTTCACAACCATCAGTCATCACCCTTACTATTACCACCACCACCCCAATTGGCCAACCACCCCCACTAGACCCCTCTGCCCTCCTTGTAAAGGCCCATTCCTACCAAACCTTAATGCTCTTCTCCGAACCTAGGTTGACGCCACCTCCCCTCACCACCAAGAATGTTGACGAACTATTAAACCTTTTTAAAAATTTTTTCCTTTAGATGACCAATTTTCGATAGGGTAAGGAATCCTATGAAATTTAAGCCCTTACATAAATAAAGGCATGTTGAAGATAAAAGGGGCTTTTACATTGATATTTCACAATCATAAATTTGAGGTTTTGAGTTTTAGGATAGAGATAGCAAAGTTGCAAATGTTAATGGTGGGCATTGAGCTTCAACTTGTATAAATTCCGAAAAATAAAATCAGTTTTGTGGCCTTAAGTATTGCACTTAGCTCTATCAAAATGCAATTGGCTGTTCTTAGTTTGTAGCCTACTACAAAAGCCGTTAACGTCGTTATCGACTGGGCTTTTCGCTTACCAATATATACCCAACAATTCTTTAATTCGTGGCCAATAATCAACTGCTATTATTGTATCTATTTCAATAATTCAATCACGCCTTTATGAAAAATTGTACACATATAATTTTAACAATAATTTTTAGATGTCGGTAACATAACTTGATTGATAAACATCTAGAGTGTTAATAAGTACAATTTTGTCTCTTTGAGTATGGATTCAACTCTTTTAAGAGCAAATCTTGTGTTGAAGGCTTATACTACAATTTGCAAGTCTTCACTATATAATCTGCTTAACGATTTCATTTTTTATAATCTGCTAACACTAAGCACTAAGCAACTTGGAGGCATGTACTGCAATTTGCAGGTCTCCACGATGATAATGCAGTACATAGTTGGGTAGTGATGAAGTTGCAATTCTGATATGAATAACTAATTTCTTGCACCATCAATATTATTTTTTTGGATTTTAGTAAAATATTGGTAACGTGGATTATTGGATAACATAATAAAACAAGCCAACATGCTTTTTCTTTAATGATAATTACGTTATGATAACAAATTCCTTGAGGTGAGCACTATTATAGAAATATGGTGTCCCATATTGCTGCTTTTTTGTTTGCTTTTCTGACCACTAGTATTTCTCCACGTGTCTCTCTAGTCTCCCCCTTTCCTTTTTCCATGGCCTTCAAATATCATTGGTGCATGTTGTTTATTTTGACTTAAGTCTCCAATTTATTTGTACAGGAAGCTTCCACTAAAAATACAGGAGTTATCGAAGATTACGAGAAAATGGAACGATATGACATTTTGAAGGAGTTGGGTTCTGGGAATTTTGGTGTTGCAAAACTTGTAAGAGATAAATGGAGTGGTGAGCTTCATGCTGTGAAGCTTATTGAGAGAGGCCAGAAGGTATGTTTTAATTGTTATTTAATTGTATTGTTGTTTATATATATATGTCAAAATTAATTTATTAGTTATGTTTTGTATTTTTACATTTTGTAGATCGACGAGCACGTTCAAAGAGAGATAATGAATCATAGGTCACTGAAGCACCCCAACATTATAAGATTCAAAGAGGTAACAATCACTTTGTAACATGGACCTAGAGTAGCCACTCGTCGAAATATTGAATTGTACTCAATTTTTGGATAAATGTTGTTAATTTGTAGAACACTTTAAAAGTTAACTGCGTCATATGTTGTTCTCGGTGAGAATCGAATCAGAACTTCTTCGTTCGAAGACTAGGTACAGGGCTAGTGGAGGACTGTGATAGTTTTACGTTGGGTTTTGTGCAGGTTTTGTTAACACCAACTCATTTAGCAATTGTAATGGAATATGCAGCAGGGGGTGAGCTATTCGAGCGAATATGTAATGCTGGAAAATTTGGTGAAGATGAGGTATCTTCAACCCCTTTCTCTTTTCGTTTTCTTTATCTCTTTGCTTCAATCAATTGATATTGAAGGATTACTAATAATGATATCCTTATTCAATTCTTCTGTTATGGTTGCAGGCTAGGTATTTCTTCCAGCAATTGATCTCAGGAGTTAGTTACTGCCATTCAAATGTAACGTGCTTTCACATGCCTCCTCGCTTTTTAATTTTGTTCGCGATCCTATTCACTAACCGTGACAGATTTTGCACGTCCTCGCAAAATCTGAAGTTACTAACATGTAGGTGTCACGTAAGGACGAGTATTGAGTATTTATGTGTCGCGTGATTTCTCCTAATTTCGTGTTCTTAATTTCTTGGATGTAGAAAATTTGTCATAGAGATCTTAAGCTTGAAAACACACTTTTGGATGGAAGTTCAGCTCCACGACTCAAAATATGTGACTTTGGCTACTCTAAGGCAAGCCAATTAAATCTCCTCATTTTGCAAAACAGAGCCCTCTGGCAAAAAAGCATAATAGATTTATTAAAATAAATTAATTGTTTTTTTTAGTCGTCAGTATTGCATTCCCAGCCAAAGTCAACTGTTGGGACACCAGCATACATAGCACCAGAAGTTTTATCAAGAAAAGAATATGATGGAAAGGTATATTTTACTTTGTTTCGATTCATTTTAATTGACGTCTTTATCCTTTCTAGACGAAACATTGATCGTGGGTATTATTTTAATAAAGATTGCAGATGTTTGGTCATGTGGGGTGACCCTATATGTTATGTTGGTTGGTGCCTATCCGTTCGAAGACCCCGACGAACCAAGAAATTTCAAGAAAACAATAACTGTAAGACACATGGCTAAAATGATTGCAAAGTTTGATTCAATAATATTATCATTATGTGATTGATGAACACAAGTTAATTTATGTTTTTGTAGAGAATACTTAGCGTTCAGTACTCGATACCAGACTATGTCCGGATCTCCAAGGAGTGCAACCATCTTTTGTCAAGAATTTTTGTTGCTGATCCTGAAAAGGTAAAAACATATTTGTTCTTTACTCGAAGAGCGTAATGAAAAAGACTTTTATCAGTAAACAAAATGTGCTGGTTCGAAACTCAATCTTCGAGTAACCTTGTATTTGGACAGAGGATAACAATGCCAGAAATAAAGAAGCATCTCTGGTTTTTAAAGAACTTGCCAATCGAATTTATGGATGGAGCAGAAGGTAGCTTAGAAATGATGAAGACGAATGAGCATCTTCCTCAAAGTACTGAAGAAATAGTTGGTATTATAGAAGAGGCAAGAACATCAGGTAGTGGAGGACCTAATCTTGGTGTTGTATATCCTGGAGCAGGGAGCATGGATCTTGATGAAATAGATGATGATGATATAGATTATGATGATATGACTAGCGGCGACTTTGTTTGTGCACTATGAGTTATGTTGGCCAAATACTCGATTTGAAAACTTTCGAGTTGTGTATTTGTTTTTATGCGCGGAATTGAAATCGAAGCGTAACCAGATGAATCAATATATAACTTTTTCGATATTTAAATAGTTCTGTCCAATTACATTGCAATTCCAATTCCGTTGAAAAAACAAACACATCCTTCTTGTTATGTTGAATGTAACATACATAGAAAACATATCTGTTGTATTTCGAACTCTAAAGAAAAATCAATCATGAATTCATGATCTTCTCTGGTTTGCATGATTGATCTTAACCAAAAGGTTTGGTGAGATTTTATTCCAAGGCAATAACTTTTTCCAACATTGTTCTTTGTGTTCGGTTTGCACTTTGTATACATATTTTATGTGTTTGATAATATGCTAAAAACGGTCTGATTAACAGAATGCAAGATAATATTAAAAACGATTTGTATTGAACGAACATTACGTAAGTTCGTTAAGGATAAAATTGACAAATTTGTGCCCTAAACGTCGTTGCCGTGAAAATAGGCTTCATCATACAATGTTCATTCTCAAGCGCAAGAAAAAGCAGGTGCCCGGTTGATAACATGAATCTGTTCTAAGAATATATACCACAACTGCAATTGTTGGTAAAATCTTATGGGCATAATATTTAATAATGTGTCCATACATTATTGATTTTGGTGATAAGTTCACCATGATTAAATGAAATAATGGATGCAATGTTGTATGATATCATAAAATAGTTGATGACACATATTGAATCCAAAATCTCTGGTTTAATTGGATGAATGGTGATAAATTAATAATCGTATTTTCTGCGTTGCCTACCTTTTCGGGAGAAATCTTGGAGATTACGGCCCTGTCGCCTCTCTTTTTTTTTTTTTTGCCTTTTTAGCCGAATGCCCCTGAACTTGTGTGTCTATATGGTTACTGAACTATCAGTTTCTTGTCTCGCTTGCCTCGGATAATCATTAATTCATTATAAAAATGAGTGGGCAACACCCATCAATTTTAGTATTCAAGGATAATAATTCAGCATAATACTTATATCTGAATTTCGCACTCACCTAGACTAGTACAAACTATATGCTTGCTTGAATTTTCAAGTATATATGAAGCTGGTAATCTTAGACAAACGACGGTAACTACACTGTTCGAGTCGAACGACTACGTTACTGAAGCTCCATGAGCCACTAAATTTGTGGAGCTGGTTTGATTTATACCTACAATACTAATTTGCACCCTACAGTTCAACCATCAAGAATCCGATATTAAACTCGAAGGTTGTCGATTCACAACCCTGCAGTTTCTTCTAATTTCTCCAGGCTGGTCAGATTGCAGATCACCCATCTTGATCATACCTTCCACGAAATCGTTGAAGAATGCATCTTGATCAACACTGTACAACTCCACATACTCTCTTGTGTCCGGAAATGTATGCAACGTCTGATCCGAGTTAAGAAACCCTCTCCCATTTACCAAATCCTTGAAGAACTGATTGTCGAACACAACAGGTGTTGCGTCCAAGTCTCCAGTTACGTTTCCATCTCCATATACAGGGCAGAGCTTATTGAGCTTCTCTCTATACTCCGGCTCGATACTTGGGTCAGGCATGCCTGAGCCAGATTGATTGTAAAGCCGAAACACAATAGAAAAACACCTCCCTTTACCGATAGAGTGAGAACCAGAAAGGGCTACTAAATCTTTGACAGACAGATTGTATTTGCTGAAAAGATCAATCAGTGAGCTCGCGTCTGATCTAGGACTCGGCATTATATTGCTCGAGTTTTCCTGGCTAGCCATCAAGCTATCCAATCTTCCTAATTTTACATCCCAATAGGGTCCTCCGCTCTGTATCAAAATGGAGATTTCTCAATGTCCATTATCAATTGTCATCAATTCAATCACACATTATCTTCTCTTGGCCAATTTACTATTCTATTTATTTTTAATATTCTCTAGAGAATAGTTAATCCAAATTCAAGAACAGTTACATAAAAAACAACAAAGACGAAGCATCAACTAATGAATCCAAGGCAATAATCCAAGATTATGACAATTAAAGTAGCAAAGTTTACCAAGAAAACAGCATCTCTAGAAGCCATGATTACGATATCAGCACACGAAACCACTTCGGGGCAAGCCCTCTCTAAGGCATCCTTAATCTCGTCAACAACTTCATATGACCTAAGTGAATCAATGTTTGACAAAGCAAGTTTTTCACCCAACATATCTGGTGTATCATCCAGCAATAAGGAAGCATCACAGCCCTGCAAAACAAAAACATTCAAATCCAAGACACAAGAACCCAAATACATACTTCCTCCAATCGAATTTATTTTAATCGACTTTTTCATTTTGTGTGTCAAATTTCCATCCATTAAATTTTAATTGTATGAGAAAATTTACAAGAAAATCGTATTCTGGAAGTCTAACGAAAATGTTGAGTGTTGTACATTAACAAAGCAATCATGAAACTGGAAACGCATGACTGAAGCAACACTTCTGGGTTCTCTGTTGAAAGCCATCTTCATCACATCTCTAACAATCAATTCAGCTTCTGGGCATCTTTCAAAATAATAATCAAACCTTAATTGAGTTCCCTTTGCACCAATTATGAAGAAGAAGCAGAACAAGAAAAAGCTGGGATGCATTGTGGAGAAATTGTACGTTTTGTGAGTGGGGTTTGGAGATTTGTTTGATAATGTTGAGTGAGTGGATCACTAAATGATACAGTATGTCTTGTGAGTCAATGGTGGAAAGTGAGGATGTTTTTAGTACAACAGTCACTGACAAAAAGCAGAGGAATGGGCAATGTGAGATTCTCTTCAGACTCAAAGAAGCCAATCACACAAGGGGGGGCATACAACAATAGTGGGATCCACTGCACACAAGAATAGTGTTTTATTGGGTATAAAATTTTATTTTATTCCCAAACATCTTCACTTACTACACTTCCAAATAGGAAAAGTGTATAACTAGCTCGAGATAATTGCTGAAATGGTCATAGATAATATATGTAAGTTGCATTTTAGTAATTGTAAATGTTTGATATGGACAAATGGTCACTCATATTGATCGAAAAGGTGCACTTTCATCTTTTGAGTTAGACACTAAATTTTGACGAAAAGATGGGATAGAATCGAGCGCAATATCTCGAAACACACTTATTTGACATAAATTTGTACAATGAATTAAACAATTCAATTATATGAGCAACTAATAAAGCAATCAAACTCTATAACGAATCACAACATGTTCGTATTACAAAATTGTACAAATTTTGAACCTATTTTAACAAATCGACAGTTGATTCAATAAGAACTCTATTTGTCACCTCAGAATTCAGATCACGTTGGATACATGGGCTTCTAAGGTGGGTCAATGGGCCTTATGAAATTTGTTTACTTACTTCACTACCCCACTTAACAATAGTTAACAGCAACAGTGTCTAACGGACGAGCTCGCTTGTAAGGTTCGAAGCTTGGGCCTATCAGTCCGGTTCGAGTTAGGTCCAGGTCAACTAGGTTCACTGGTCGTCCCAGGTCAGTTAATAACTGAGACGGATATATGCCAAGCTATTGGGTCCTAGGCTCGGGCCTTCTTCGTGCCCACCACATATTTGGTGGGTTTAACAAAATAACATGTGACACTAAATATTAGTCTCTCCGTTTTAAATATTTGATTGTTTAGTAAAAAAAATACTTTAGAAGAAGTTAAAGAATGTATTATTATACCCTACATAATCCTCTCAAAATGAAAAGTAATCAATAAGCAAGGATCAAAAAGAAAAACATGAGTACAAAAGTATAATGGACTCCGTGAACAAACAACTATTATGAAAAAGTAAATTTTTCTTCGAACAATCAAGTATTTGAAATGGAGGGAGTATCAATTAAATATACAATATAAATATAGTGATGACTGTGAATAACGTCACTTCTTTATTTATTAATTATAATTGACAACTTATCAAAACATGTAATTACTTTGTAATATAGGGTAACATTTTATATTTTAAAATCAATATATGAATGCATAACTAATGTTTAGTATGATATGTACGAATAATGATAACATATTATGTGTCTAAATCAATATATATAGGTAACTACTTTTTAAATTAATAATTGATAACACATCAAAACATCAACATATTAAAGTGAATTTGTTATTGAGCTTCTATCAAGTGAATTATATTTATTATTGAGCTTCTATCATGAAGGTCCATAGCTAAAATCTAACACTAATAAATTTATTTTTGGTGTTACCATTAGTAATTCATTTTTTTATACAATATTACTAATTAAACATTGAGGTGGTATGTCCTAACTTTTGAGGAATTCTAATGAAAAATTGATATAAGAATAGGTCTATAAGATATACGTTTTCACTTGAATTTCAATTTAACAATGGACTAAAGACACGATTCATTATATACGTTTTCACTTGAATTTCAGTTCACCATTTACATTTGAAAATGTCGGAGTTCATCACTCATGTTACGAAATGAGGCAAAATCACTATTAAAATGACTAAATTGCCCATAAAATGAGGCACATGCCTCGCACGTGACCAAAAAATGGTACATATAAGAGTTTCATTAATGGAAGTAGTGATTTTATCTCATTTCGTAACTTGAGTGTTGAATTAGGACATTTTAAAACGTGAATAATAAACTAAAACCCAAGTGAAAACGTGTATGATGAACAATGCCTTTAGTCCTTTACAATATATATGATCATGCATGTAGTTTTTCTTATTTGTACATCTTTGAAGATAGTGACTGCCAAATGGCCAAATTAATGTCCCATTTCCCATTAACATCATGGTTGGGAAAAAATTGGGAACCCCAAATAAACAAAAGGTTCATTGTATAAGATTAGGCATTGTTAGTTAATTACAACTACGACAGATTGACTAAAGAGTCCTCCTACTGTCAATTCAAGACAAAAAATGAAGTAAAGTTGAAGCAATAGCTTCTTTAGGTAAACACCTTGAGAAACTTGGGAACAAATCCCGAATTGTTTGTTCTTAGTATATTTGATCTATAAAAAGCAACTAATTGTTGTTGAAACAGTAAGATATGATGAAATAAGCATAGATTTTTTACTTCACATATTTATGAGTTGTTAAAATGATTCTAAATATGTGTGAAACTGTGAATCATAAAATTGGGAGCGTTTATTTGTTATTACTAACTAAAGTAGCTAAAAAAATGACATATTTTGACTTTTGGTGGTTAACAAAATACAATTTAAAACGTAAATATCTATTATTTTACATGCGAAAAAATTATAAAAAGTTGATATTTTAAAAATATATATTGAGACGAATCTAACAAGGTCTCACAAGTCTATATTATTTATTATCATTTAATAAGAATTTATGATCAAATTTTATTATGTTTGACCAACAAAAGTCAAAATGTGACAATCTTTTAGGGACGAAAATAGTACTTATTAACAGAGTCAAAGTTATGTTGCATAAAATTACATGTTTTTGACATTCTACTTCTTTACCAGCTATGTTCCGTGTGATTGTACTCTTACCTTTTTAATTACAATACGGGTCAATTAAATTATGGACCTCCCAAGAGAAATCAATCCCCTCGGCTCCATCTTTTAAGCATTACGGAATAACGACCTACCTCTAAGCTTCGTCTAGATTTGACTGCGTAATTAAGCAAACACAACTTTAAACAATTGTTCTAGCTACACAATTAGGCCTATTGGCTATTAGGATAACGAAGTAGTACAAGGGGGTGGAAGTGGAACTACAATGTTAAAACATTATTAAGTTTATATAAACATAAAATTTTGATAATCGTTTGTAGATATATGATAAGTTTATATTAATACTTACATAAATAATTAAGTATTGAGTTTTTCTTATTATTTATTAGATCAAAGTATATATAGAAAAAAAAAAAGTATATATAGAAAAAATTGGTGAAATAGTCCCCATTAGTGACACCAAATTGTACTTTAGCTCCCAATAGTTACGCGGCTGCAATTTAATCCCTGAAAGTACAAATAAATTAATCTAGTACTCTAAGCTTAGTGGTAAATGACAAGGTGATTGGATGGAGACGCAGTGACATTATTGTAGGTTCGAATTAGTATGGAGACAAAACTTTGCTGAAAGATTGCAGAGGTTATTTCTGATTTTGTGTCCCGTTAATCATCTCCATAACCTTATAGTAGGACTGATACATACTAGGGAACACCCATCGATTTATAGCCCCGTCTGCCCAAGAAACCTCTAATACAAGTAGAAGGAGTTCAACCTCCTTAAAAAATAATAATCAAGTCATACAAAAATATAAACGGTCTTTCTAAAATGTGCCCTAAGGGCATATGCTAAGCACTTAATATAGTAATACAATTTAACATTCATAAGCATATAAGGTAACATTCATAAATATATAAGGTAACATTCAAATTTCAAATACAATTAAATGACAATTATGTTCCCTTATTAGTTTCTTAACCTGTGCCCTAAGGGCACATTTTAGAAAAACCTAAATATAAATAATAGAAAAATTATGACATCATAGTCTCCTTAGCTTCTTAATTAATATTAATGAGTCGCCATATATAGTAGAGTGTGTAATTGCCCTAACTGTGTCTCCATATGTTTGTCTGATTTATATGTGATGACTGATGTCCTTTAATAATCTGCATGGAGATGAGACAATGATGGCTATCATCTCCATACAAATTAAAAGTCAGAGTTGAGATGAATTGGGTAGAAACCCAAATGAACAAGTAATTATTGAGTTGTTTAGCATATACTAAACAAAATATCATGACCTAACCTATAGCAGACACCTTCTTATTACTTTCCAATTTATGTGGAGATTGATGGTCCACATAATGTGGAACCTTAGCTTGTTCCAAGAAGCAATCGTCTTCCTCGTGGCTAGCTTAATTTGTTTTCAACATGTACATAGGTATTA
Organism: Echium plantagineum; assembly: GCA_003412495.2. NCBI lineage: Eukaryota > Viridiplantae > Streptophyta > Magnoliopsida > Boraginales > Boraginaceae > Echium > Echium plantagineum. The sequence continues at coordinate 74,483 of QFAX02000300.1, read as the reverse complement.
GCAGTAGTGGATCTTTATATTTTATGTTGCGTCTGGTATAGTAAAATGGATGTAGGAATGAAATAGATAAAATAATGGAATAGATAAAGAAAAAGGAATGAATTAATGAATTTTATTACTTTGTTTGGTATGTAAATAGTAATGTGATTGAATTATTATATTACCCCCAATTTTTCTAATTTGATTACCTAGTAGGAAGTAATCACCCATTACCCCCAATTTGTGCGGAATGGTTATTACCTGAGTAATACTTGTATGCTAACTATATTTTAGTTAGCATATGCTATCTAAAGGCTACTTTAGGAAATTTATCAGCCCATTATTTTAATTTTTTAATACCAAATCACTCTCATATTAATTGCATAACCTCTTCCACTATTTTAGCTTCCTTTTTATACCAAACCACTATCACAATATTTGCATATTTATTATCAAAATTATAGTTCAAAATCAACTTATTTTGTATGAAAATCACAAACGAATTCAAGAAATCCCATAACAACATGGAGACATCATCATCCGATGAAGAATGATTTTTTTTTTTTGGAAAACTTCACTGAAAAGCATTCATGCATGTCGATTATTGATAGAATTATGAATTTTTGAGGTATAACTTTTGTTTATAATGTTTAGTAACTCACCAAAATCAAGTAATTCAAAAAATTAAGAAATATGGTTACACACTTAAGAAATTCTCTATTATCAGATTCAAAACAAAATTGCTGTAAATTGTGTATATCATGATATATACTTAGGTTTAATGCTATTCATGACAATGTTAGATTCACAAAAACCAACAATAGACAGAAAACACAAAAAAAATACAAAAACAAAATGCAAAAAAGAACAAGACGTGTAAAAGGTAAATAAAGGGGCAGGGGAAAGCGAAAAGGGAATTTCTTGTTATGCAATATTGATATATCTAATGATCTATAATAAAAAGGAAAAACACATGAAAAAAGGCTAAGAAAAAAGAATGATTTAAAAAGAATTGAATTTTTTATTTTCCAATCATGCCCGTATATATTCCTTTAGTTTCATTTCGGTTTTACCCCTGTCTTCAACTGAACAGATACAAATCTAAAAGGCTCCGTTACTAAGTATTTTAAATTGAGTGTTCGAGATTGATAATTTTTTTTTTTTTTTTTTTTTGATAATTAGCGATGAATTGGGCCGGATGCCACTAGGCTATTGAGCCATCGGCTGAGATTGATAATTTTTTTAAGTGGTGATTTAAAATACTTAATTTATAAAATTTTTTCTTTATACCTACAGATTTTTTTTCTTTTCAAAAAAACTGATTAATCACCAAAAAAGGGAGAAATCTATATATGTCTGCCAATAACTTTGCATAAACATCCAGTTCATATATAACTCAATTAATGAATTATTTTATATACAAGTTGGACCATGTGTTTTAATCTTCACTTATACTTCCCGTCGGCATCATTAAAATTATCGCCGTACGGTTTTGCTATACGTACAGAAGCCAACAACCTAAGTAGTAACAAGATCTGTTTAATTGGACGTATGTATAAGATTCACTTATCTTTTAATTTTATGATTGTAATGGTTATTATTTTCAACAATTAATTAGAATGTAATTAATTCATACATAAATTAAATATATAAATAAAATTAATATTTGATCAAACAACACAACAAATCAGATATAGCTATATAACATGAGTTAATCAATTAATACACCATAACTAAATAAAATTGTTAATCAAACATACGCTAATTCGAAGTATGTCTATGATATGGACCACACATCAAAATTAAATACAATTCAGAGACGAGTAGGCTAAAATGCAAGTCAGTGGGTAGACTGGGTAAATACCCAGCCAGTCACGTAAGGACACACGTCCCGTAATGTACGAAGATTACGAAAAAAACTTCTTTATATATACCTGATCCTGTCCACCAGATGAGATGATGCATAATTCTCCCAATTACACGTATTTACTCGAACATTTGCGACCGACATCATAGTCAGACAAGAAACATGAAGAGAACCAAGGATGTTGCATTACAACAACATCTCGAGTACCTTTCAGCCCCCGAACTTGAGGCGGAAATACAAAGGAGGGTAGAGGCGGCCTTACGGGAGCGAGATGCCCAGAATAAATACCCCACCTGAGAGGTTTCCGTCGCCTGCAACACCTATAACGGCACCTGCAACTCGGGAGTTGGCGACACTTGAATTACAACAAGATATGGAGGCTATAAAACAACAAATACGTCATTAACAACGGCTCACAGGCTTTCTGTGGGTGCGCACACGTTTCCTCCTAATTTTACACAATAATACGGAACAAGCGATCCGCAAAAGCATCTGAATGGTTTTGTAGCACATATGACGATGGCAGCAAATGACCAGATCTCTTCCTGAAGGCACAAATGACTAACTTGATCGTCGTAGTGACTGGGATCGAACCCCGATCAGAGGATCTTGTAATCATATCAGGTCCGGACTAGAAACTTAGACTTCCGGAGACGCTCCTAGATATGACCAATAAACTCGTTCGAACATGAATCGGATCAGTCCAATTAGAAAATTAGTAGGTGATGATCTGGTATGCTCTCGAGCGAATCTCTCGATGAGTCATCGTGTGTACTGGAGCTGTTCAATGTGGAAATAGGAATATATATACACTTAACTTATTATATTATCATTTAAATTGGACGAAATTGAGAACGTCGATACACTTATTTGTTTACCACATAAAACATTACTCATCATTTATTTGATACACTATATACCTGCTAGGTCGATCAAGCTGTACGAAAAGTTCAACAAGAGCTCGGTAACTATTACTAAAGTTCAATCAAACCCATTAAGTCGTTATTATGCATTAGTCGTCTAGTAGTCTTTTTTAATTTGGTTTAATTTATAATTTCTCATCTGTGAATAATCATATACGGATTATATTTCTATTTAACACTAGATCAAACGATGGAATAAATATCACTAGCAATAAGTCACCAAAAGTTGGTAGTAGAAATTCTAAATTATATCAGCATGTGCTTCCTATTCCCACCAATTCTCGCTGTTTTATACCAATTCTCATGGGACAACTAGTCAACTATATGTGTTGATGAGAAAATCAATAGATTAGTACTCTCTCCGTCTCTAAAAGATTGTTATATATCTTGAACATTACAAAATTTGATCATGAATTTTCATTAAACGATAAGAAATAATATATCTTGTAGGACCTTGTTAGATTCGTCTCAATATATATTTCTGAAATATTAAGTTTTTATAATTTTTTCGCATGTAGAATAATAGATATTTATGTTTTAAATCATGTTTTGTTGACCACCAAAAGTCAAAATGTGACAATTTTTTAGGGGGAGGAGTAATTATTACGATCGTTACTATAACACAATAAGAACATAGAACTACTTCGACAAAATAATGTCCTTAAGATAGAGTTTTTCATATTTTATCATGTTAAAGATATGTTCTCTGGCCGAAATATTATGTAATGAACTAAATCAAAATAAATTATTACTCCCGCATTATATTATGTTAGATAATTAAAGGTTTGAATTAAAAATTGGCAATCTTTATGATTACTAAAGAATTGTGCAAAGATTGAGATTGAATGAAAGAGTTCGGAAATTGAGTTAGTTTGTCCCACGTACAAAGAGGATGGGAAAATTACTCACTTCACAAGAAGAGACCTCTCAAAGCTTAGCAAATAAGTTACTAACATTATGCTAAGGCCTCTCGCAAGGGAGGTGTGCAAATATTGGAATCAAATTGGAAAAATTCTTGAACCCAGGTGCGCGACCTGCGGAAACGAATGCTGTTTCGAGAAACCGGCCTCGTGCACCCGAAAGCTTAACAATTTTGATTTGGAATGCTCTTGGGAGACAGTGGGTTTCAAAAGCACCAAGGGCACGACATTTAGTCCTCACGTTAACTATTCCTTTAATCCTTAACACTAACATGCGATGAGAGATTAATTTAGGACATAAAATAGATTTTTAAGACTTAAACTCATTTTTGGTGAATAATGAAACTTCAATAAGAAGTTGAAAACAAAATTTTATTATTTTTTTAACACAAAATATGAGTTTGTCTTAAAAAATTTATTTTTTGCCTTAAAAGTAACCTCTTATCGCGTGTTAATGTTAAAAATTAACGCAATAGTTAACGTAAGGACTAATTAACAACGTTTTGCCTTTTTTGAGGAAAAAGTTGCAAAGGTGACATTATTGGGCACTAAATTGCGACTTGATGACACCATCTGAGACTATTTAGCAATTTGCTTTATTTATCAGTTATTTTTTTGGTAGTTGATTTTTTCTTGATACGCTCTAGTGTAGCCATAGGTTTTGTCATACATTTTACATTAAATTACCATGAGTTTAAGGAAGTGAGATAGAATTAAGAATGAGGGAGAGTAGCCCATGAATCTGATCCATGTATTAAGCCATATATATTACGTTTTGTGTCTTCAAGGCTACTAATTAAGTGTGAGAAAAGTGGAGAAAAGAAAAAGAAAAAACAATATGATTTGTTCTAATTGGAGTTGAAGTAGACCTTTGAATAAATTTTGACGAATTACGACATTGTCTTACGAGTGCGAGTTTTCTGTGCACAAATCTAACAAGTGAGAATAACGTTTCGAGCAATTATTGATTAACGTTGTCTGACAAACCCTATACACAATAGTTGATGAGTCCTATACAATGGCGAATGGGTTTTAGTTTATGTTCGTTCAGTCGAACATGCACTTTTTGTCAAAAAAAAATTATATATGTTTTTAAATTAAATTAATATAAAAGTTAATATTTGTGTTTAAGTTGTAATATATTTGAGTGTTTCGAATACCTATTTTAAAATATATGAAATTTCAAACACCCACTTTATAACATTTAGATCCGTCATTAGTCCTATATATATATAGCTATAAACACTAACCTGGGATCCGACACGATGCCTATGATTTTTTTCTAGATCCATCTCAACAACCCCTTGTTATCTCCTTTAGATATGATGAGTCTTTTCATTTGCGTTTTGGATGTTAATGTTAATGTTATTAAAAAGTGTTTATGATGCTTCTTGTTGAGATGAAAGATAAAAATGTAGCTTGTTGAGATGGTAAAATCAATGAGTTGCTACACCAACTTCTTCAAACCAGCTCCTCTATATTATATATTACTCTCTCGTCCCTAAATGATTGGTATATTTTGATATTTATAGTTAAACTTTAAAAAAATTTGAACAATAATTCTCATTAAACAATAAGAGATAATATAGTCATATGAGATCTTGTTAAATTCATCTTGATATATTTTTTTGAAATATCGACTTTTTATAATTTTTTTGAATGTAGAATAAATCTTTTTTCACATTTTAAATCGTGTTTTGTTGACCATGAAAATCAAAATATACCAATCATTTAATGATGGAGCGAGTATTACATAGACTATATATATAGGTCACATCACTGCATGGACGTCTCAATCTTAGGGCACGTAAAATTATTTTGAAGAAAAATCGTTCAACTAATGAGCTCCAACATCATGCATGCATTACTTTGCAATCAATAACTATATATTTATTCATAAGAAATTGTTAGAGTGGGTCGTCCGATAGATCGTCAATTTGTCATGCTTGTGGCTGCAACATGTATACTTTTTGATGCAAAAAAGTTCAACTGCAAATTACGCTTTGATAATCGTATTATTATTCGTATATATACATGCTATTGTCACGACCATTTTGATATTAATGATATCATAGTTTATCAATTGTATAATTAAAGGTTCATACATGTAATAGCGCAATTATTGGGATTAAAGTGTGTCATCATCATCAATTCATAACTTTAACTACTCTCTCCATTTCAAATTGTTTGTCCACTTTATGGTTTGGGAGTCAAACTCTACAATTTTTGACCAGGAATTCTCATTAACCGATAAGAGATAATATAGTCATCATATGAGATCTTGTTAGATTCATCTCAATGTATATTTTTGAAATATCAACTTTTTATAATTTTTACGCTTGTAGAATTAGAGATATTTAAATTTTAATTTGTGTCTCGGAGACCGCGTAGGTCAAAATAGGACATTCAATTTGGAATGGAGTGAGTATTAAAAACAGGCTGCCTTAAAAATACAATAGTGTTTTTATTACGTGTCATAAGATAACGTTTAGTTAAACAAAAATTTTACATCGAATTTCAAATACAAATCTTCTTTTAAATTTTTTCTTTATTGACATTATAACTTATATCGTAATAAAATCACATTCTAAAAAAATCTTACAAATAATCTTTAGAAATTATTGAAGTAGTATAAAAGCCAATATCAAATATCCAATATTATTTATAATGATTTCTATCACGTATTATTATCAAGGTAGTTATTAAATATGTGTCCATCCCGTTTTTCAGGATTTAAGTTTTTACGGTCATCGAGACACGAATTAAAATGTAAATATTTTCAATTGTAGAATGTGTAAAATTTATAAAAAAAATTGATATTATATTAAAACTAATCTAACAATATCCCACATAACTATATTATCTTTTATTATTTAGTAAAAATCTATGATTAAAATATTCAAAGTTTAAATTTGAAAATGGTCTTAGGAGGGAGGCAGTACTAGTAGGACTCAGGGACCCATCTGCATGAATACTACGTCCAACAAAATGAATGATTTTAGAAAATCATCCCATGCAATCAATGACGAAAGACTGCCCCCTCTCGTTGCGTGCGGAAATTGATTTAATTTCAATAATGGACCACCACTCGCCCGCCACCTGTTCAGGCTCTTCGGACTTTCTTTAATTATTATCCTTTTCTCCAACTGTTCCAACTGTTTGATGTATGTGTTCATATACTACTAGTTTATTTGAAGTAGAGAAATTTTGTTGAAGCTGGAAATCCAAAATGCAATGTGTTCTATGGGGATTTCGAAAAATCTTTAACAAAAACATCTTCTAATTGAAGTGAGTGCATCTGGCTCGTTGGGTGGTTTATATAAAAAAAAATGCTTATTCTTATTAGACTTTGGTGAGGCCCGATCGTCATGATCAATCCCGATCCATCTCTTGTAACGGGAAACCCGTAATTGCTAGTAAATCTTGGGTTCAGTAATAACCTCTAAAATAAACAGGCCACGTAAACTATACTTCACAAGTCTGATATGACAAGCTCGACTAAGAAAGTGGTGGGAATTAAGCAGCACGAAATTTATAACATTTTAATCACAATCTCAGCTACTTCATCATCTTGACCACCCTTATGAACAACACATGCATGTTAAGAGACTTTATCGAGTTTCACTCTAAAATATATTGACAATAGAGGTGTATGCCAAGATCTTATATGTTGGATTTTGACGACATTAACTTAATTACGATGTGAGATGTGGATCTCAATACTCTACATCATACCCGATCCTAGACGAAATTTATTTTACCTGAACAACATCGATCTGGTTACACGTGCCTCATTAAGTTGAATGTGAATCTATTACCATGTATGTTAAGAGTCTATAAACAAGATTCCATTCTAAAAACAATTGATAATAGAGAGTGTAATCCAAAATCTTATATATTGACCTGCAAAAACATAATTTCATGTGCAATATGTGCATCTCTAAAATAATGATCTATCTTGCATTCTGTTTAGCTATGTCTTGCTCATAGCAAATGCAATAATGCTGGAGTTCTCTTAAGATATTTGCATTGTCGTCAAGAACCAAAGCTATATATATGGACCACACTATGAATAAATTGGTCATGTTGATGACCACACTATGAATATATTGATGATGATGACGAGTAAAATGAAATAATGATAAGCTACTATATAATTATATATAATGTGATATAATCGTTACTTACGTATGGAATGAATTGCACAAATAGTCTTCGATAGCGTCATAGCGTACGTTATCAAGTTGTTGTTTAGTCCTCTATATATAGTGGTACTGTTACAATTTAGTCCCCAAATGAAAGTGGCAAAAAAATTGCAGATTAGTCCTCACGTTAACTATTCCGTTAACTGTAAGACCAACACAATGAGAAGTTAAATTTGGGGCAAAAAATGATTTTTTTTTAAGACTCATTTTTTGTGTTAAAAATTAATTTGCATTTCGGCTTCATAATGAATTTTCATGAGATACCAAAAATGAGTTTAAGTCTTAAAAATTTATTTTTTTGGTCCAAATTTGATCTCTCATGGCGTGTGGTGTTAAAAAATAATGAAATAATTAATGTGGGGACTAATTTATAATTTTTGGCCACTTTTAGGAACTAAACAATGGTGCCACTATTGGGGATTGAGCTGCAACTTGATAACACTATCGGGACTACTTGTGCAATTCACTCCTTATGTATCTATCATAACAATTATTGCTTTAAAATTAATCATTCTAAAAATATTAACTACCAATATATTATGTATATAAAAGTATTTTTCTAATGAGTAATGATTCATAATAAATATTAATTTTTCCTTTTATAATTAAGGACATTTGATGGCATATATATTTTGATTATTAAAATTGAACCCAAAAGTATATTCAATTTCTATTTTACTCTATATTAAAATTTAATTTTTCTCATTTTTAACAAGAAAATCGTCAAAATGACCAGTTCGAAACAAATACACTAAATTGCAAACTTCAATAAATAAACTGACTAGATAGTATAAGTCTAAAAAACACGAAGAATTTAAGCCTAATCTCAAACGAAGGATACAGTCGGGGAAAGGTAGGTAGACGCTAGACTATATAGTAGTGAGGAATAATTTGTTAAAGATTAGAGTATTAATTTATACAAGGGTAGTTATGTCATTTGGAGACCTCAAATATATTATAATTCCAACAATTAAGTAGCTCCACGCTACCTATGTCTGATTGGCACAAAACAACAGGACAAAGATAAAGAGTGTATATATATCATCCAACTTCAAGATTCGTGGTGGGGTGGAAGGAAGCAGCACCTGATATTGCCTTTTAAAAAATATCCTAAAATATATTCAAATGGGAAGACCTCCTTCTTGTGATGAAACTGGTTTGAAAAAGGGTCCTTGGACCCCTGAAGAAGATGAAAAACTCATCGACTATATCAACAAACATGGCCATGGAAGCTGGAGAGCCCTCCCTAAATTGGCTGGTAATATATTATACTATCTTCGTCTCAATTTAATCGAGAGGTTTTTTAAGTATCATAATCATGTCGACTATCATTATGTAATATATATGATCGAATTGTTCTTAACTGAGTTTGGTGTTATTTATTTTCAGGATTGAATCGATGTGGGAAAAGCTGTAGGCTCCGTTGGACTAATTATTTGAGACCTGACATCAAGAGAGGAAAATTCTCTCCAGAAGAGGAACAAACCATTCTCAATCTCCATGCAATGTTAGGCAACAAGTATGTTTACCTTACTAGAGGAGTAGTTAACATATTCTTGATTATTTGTCGTATGTTTGAGTCGAGATTTTATATTTTTCTTCGGATTATGAATCGTTTTCACTCTTTGTTTCGTTGAAGGTGGTCGACGATTGCAACACATTTGCCAGGACGAACGGATAATGAGATCAAGAATTATTGGAACACACATTTGAAGAAGAAGTTGATACAACTAGGTTTTGATCCCATGACACACCGACCTCGTACCGATGTCTTCTCGAGTTTGCCTCATCTTATTGCTTTGGCAAATCTGAAAAATATTCTTGAAAACCTTAACAACAACCCCTCTTGGTTACAAAATGATCAAATGGCCAAAATTCAAAACCTACAATATCTTCTTCAACAACCACCACATGATCAACTCCCACTGCTTTCAACTTTCCCAAATTCCACAATTACCCCTGATATCGACACTATCAACTTCCTCAACTCAATATCTTCATCAATTAAAGAAAATCAAAATTTCCTGAATAACCAACAATTTAATTCTTTTCTTGATGGTTCGTTTTTACAAGCTATGCATGATGATCATACCCTCAATTTCTCTCATTTGCCTAGTTTGCAAACACCTACAACTTGCTACCCAGCAATGTCTTTTGAGAACAAAGATGACAAAAATAACAACACCTATAATAATCAAGAATGTTATACAGATCCTCATCCATGGCTTCATCAATCAGCATCACCTCCCCCATCGTCGGCCGCCGATCGTCATCATGGAGGAGATGGTGTGGGAAGCAACTTCAATCAAGCTAATGAATCTATTGCATGGCCATCAGAACTCCTCATGGACGACTCTTTCTTTGCTCATATCTCGTAGGCTTTTGAATGTAATAGAAGTTTAAGGTTTGGAGTCTACCCTGCTTTTCTTCATTTTTTTTTATCCGAGTTTTAATTGTTGATTAATTGGTCTACGTACGGGAATCTGTTGCACTTTAGTCTTACATAGTTATAATGTTGCAAAATATACAGTCTATGAACAAATATGAAAACATAGTACTCGAAAGTAATAAATAATGTTGCAGTATGATCCCTGATAAAATAGGGATTAATGTGCAATGATTATCACTTTCGGAGACTATATTGCAATATTTGTGCAACTTTTGACTATTAATTTGCAACAATATAGCTATGTGAGAGCACCTAGTACAATTTCGTCCCACTATCTCAACCCAAATCATCAATTATCTCTTTTTTATCCATTTCTTTTTTCTATAAGAGATGTAGATGCCTCGTGTTCGTTATATTTTTACTTGTATATTTCTTTTTTCTTGTTTTTGCTTCTTTGAAGCATTTACGTATACTATTATGTACATTTTTCTTTATTAGGTATATAAGAATATGTTATGTATTGCATGCCAGCTTATACTTTATTGTATGTGTTGAATATGTGTGATGTTTATGTACATTGTTTTCTCCATTAGCTGATAATATAGTCACAATTGCTTTTTGAAGTCATACGAAGTTATTAGGGAGTGGTTAGGGACGACACATCCTAATTCGAGTAATATAATTGCTTTTCAAACAGTTAAATGATGTCATCACGCTATTAAGTCATCAACATTAAAAATGGATACTTAACTAAAAATATATTGTGAGCTTTTATATTTTAGTTTCTTTTCCATTTTTATGTTAAACAATGACGACACAAACTATATTTTTTTGTTTTTGTGGATTTTATTTTAAGCAAGCATTATCCTCTTCTATTTTTGTTTTTAGATAATATATATAGATGTTATGACCTTATTAATAAATTCATTTCATATATATATACAAGTTCATGGATGTTTTTAGATAAGTATTTAATATATACAAGTTCTTGGATGTTTTTATATATGACATACTAATAATCTCGACGATAAGTGAATATAACTATGAAGATATATATGAATGGAGGGAGAAATGAATCGTTTGGATGTTTTACTTCACTAGTAGTAATAGAGAATTAAGTATATGATTATGAATTGCCTTGATATGGAAAAACATACTAATTTCCAAACAAATAAAGGTGTATTCGACTTAGCTTATAGAATTGAGGTTGCTTATTATATGTATATGTGCCATAATATTGTTAATACTTCTATTTTTACAATTTCCTTGATAATTAACTATGTACATATATATATACACTCATATCAAATAGGAAAAATATCTCCTAAACAAACACATGAACTTTAAATTAGCAAAACGGCAAACAAAGAGTTAGTTAAGACATATGCACAAAGTTCATACTTAGCCAAATATAAAATAATTAATTAAAATATATATTAATCAATTATTATAATTCAATCAAAAAACGATTCAAAACAAGATAAGCTTAAATATATGCATCTCGATCATTTATGATAGTATGGTTTTTGTAATTAAAAAGACTTCATCATATCAGCAGAGCATTTTTCATATAGCGATGGGTGAAATTATGATATAAAAAGAGGGAGTCATTTTAAAATAAAGTAAAATAAGGAGGCCAAATTTTAGAAGAAAACATTTAGTGTAACAAAAGAAGGTAAAATATTAAGCCAAAAAAACGAACATATTTAAAAGATCTTTCCGTATCAAATTTCAAATGCAAATCTTTATTTTATTATTTGTAATACTCTTGTACTCATACTTTCATCACAAATTTACAAAAAAAGAAAACAATATTATGAACTCGTGCCTTAATCTGTCGATGCATTTGCTTACAACTCCCTCGTTCCCTTTGACCTGTACGTTTAGCTTTTTAAACATATTTTAATGAAAATAAAAAGTAATAAAAAAATTATAGTGTTAAGAAGCACACCCACATTGGATATCGGTGTCCTCTAGGGTCAATATATAAGATAAGATTTTGGGCTACTCTCCTATTGCCAATTGGTTTTAGAGTAGAACCCCATAGAATCTTATCATGGTATCATGAGCCAACCCGAGTTAATGAGGCACATGTAACCTTGCCGATGTTGTTCCAGCAAGTATTCCGGCATGAAAAAATTTCGCCGACGATTGGGTTACACGTGAGGGGAGTGTTAAGATGCACATCCCACATCGGATATCGGTGTCCTCCCGGGTCAATATATAAGATCTTGGCCTACTCCCTCTATTGCCAATTGGTTTTAGAGTGGAACCCCATAGACTTTAACATACAGTAAAGATATAATTTCATAATCAACTAAAACTATATAATTGGTTGGTTAATAATTCGATAATAAAAAGTTGTAAAAATTAACAATATTATCAACAATATTTTCAATGTTAGAAATACAAATATTCTTGTAATAAAAAAAGAAGGTTAGAAAGATAAGTAAAAAAATGAGAGTATTAACTTATTTTTCAAAATTTGTTTATTAAAGTGTAGCCATAATATCCTTTTGTTGAAACCCGTGTAAAATGTTAAAAATGATAATTTATGAGACCAAATTGGCAATTTTTCTCCTTTATGTGCCATTATTGTTAATTCATTACTTTATTTTTTGATAATTGTTGTTTCATTACTTAGAGCATATGGTAACATTCTAATTATTCTACTTTATTGTCTTGAATATACAATGTGTGTGACTATAGTAGAGGATGCCACCTGTAGAAGACAACATTAAGAAACAAACAATCAATTCGAATTTCTTGATTCACTCAAGTGTGAACTGTACTGAAACATTTTCGTTAGTGACCGTCCATAAATGATTGGTATATTTTGACTTTACATGATCAAATTTTAAGAACTTTAATCAATAATTCTCATTAACCAATAAGAAATAATATAGTCGTATGATATCTTGTTAGATTCGTCTCAATAAATATTTTTGAACTATCAACTTTTTATAATTTTTTCATATGTAGAATAGGAGATATTTATGTTTGAAATCGTGTTTTGTTGACCATGAAAAGTCAAAATGTACCAATTATTTAAGGACGGAGGGAGTATAAGATCTCAAAAAGCCAAAGCAAGTAGATACATTGTTATCGATGTTATTAATAAATACTCCCTCCATCTCTAAATGATTGGTACATTTTGACTTTCATGACCAACAAAACACAAATTAAAACGTAAATATCTCTTATTTTACATGCGAAAAAATTATAATAAGTTGATATTTCAAAAATATTTATATTGAGACGAATCTAACACATGACTATATTATTTCCTATCGTTTAATGAGAATTCTTGATTAATTTTTTTAAAATTTGACCACAAAAGTCAAAATATACAAATTATTTAGGGACGGAGGGATTATTCACGTATAACATATAGATTTGTAAGGGTGATCAAGTTAGTGGAGTTTGGCTATATAGCATATCAATACATAAGTATCATCTTCCTGAACCATTACGTTAGATCCAATGGCGGATCTAGGAGTATAAAAGTCTCTGTCGAAATTTCATAATTTTTAAAGTGTCTGTTCAAAATATATAAATATATTCAAATTTAATTTTAAATGCTATTTTTTATAGTAATTTTTTCTCTAAATATATGAAACTTTTTTTTCAAGAAAATATATGTTCGAATGAAGAGGCGTGAACTCAAAAGAGTCCTTGGTGCTACTAACAATCTTGCATTCCAAATGAGAACGCGAACTGAAGTATTTATTTAGGGTTTGGGGTCTCAAGTTTGTTGCTTGGTATATTAATTGTCGGAAAGATTGAGAGAGATAGAGAGTGGTTAGTTGACTATGGCAATTGGCATCAAAATGTAATGTCAAACAAGTGACGTATGTGAATAAATAGGGTTTTGATTTTTACACTCCAAACATTGATTACTACACTCCATTTTCTCTATTTTACCCTTCAATTTACTCTATAAAAATCTTCAAAAAGTGATAAAGTGGAGTGTGGTTATATAATTTGGAGTGTAAAAATCAAAGGCCAATAAATAATGGATATTAGAAGGACAAGATTAGTTAGGAAAATATACAAATTCTACGCTTTTACCCATATTTACGAATTCAGGCTTAGCTACCCAATTCAAGCAATTGGACCACATTGTATAAGAGTAAAATTTTCCATATATGCATATAGTCCCTCCATCCGTAAGAGATTATCACATTTGCTACTATTTCATATCTCTAAATTTATCATATTTGATTAACTTTTAATAAAATTTTCCCATAAAACCCTCAATCTCAAAAAAATTGAGTTAATTGCTGGAATGGTCCCTCAAAGTGGCACAATTGCGGAAAATGGTCCTTAACAGCATGTATATTGGTGCAATTTAGTCCCTATTCCGTTAGTTCCGTTAAATTTAAGCGTGAATAGCTATTTTTGGGTATAAACAAAAGTTCTTATAACTTAATAGTCCCATTTAGAGCCTAAAATATAAATAATAAAAAGTTAAAGGTAAAAGTAACAATTAAATACACTAAAATTATGAAATCAATCTAGTTTAATCATTTTCAAGTTCTTTTTGATTTTTTTCTTTCGATTTCTGGTGGATTTTTTTCGATTCCTTTTTGATTTTCTTTTCTACCTAGTAAAAAGGGTTCGATTTTAGTAGTTAATGTTAGCAAAAAAAAAATTGGCAAAATTTTTTGTTTTCGTAGTTTTTTTTCCAAAATGGTCCAATTTTGATTGTTGTTTGTAAAAAAGTTTCGGTTTTGATAGTGGTTTTAGCAAAAATGTTCGATTCTTGACTCTTTTCGACACAATTACCAAAATCATAACTTTTTTTGCGAAACAACTACCAAAATCGAACATTTTTTGCAAAACTATTATCAAAACCGAACCTTTTGTAAAAAAAAAAGTACGGCAAACCAAATCTTTTTGCCAAAAAACTACGAAAACCAAATTTTTTACCAAAACCGAAAGTTTTAGCTAAAACAAGTACGAAATTTGAGCCCTTTTTACTAGAGAAAAAATAAAAAAGAATCCAAATAAAAATCGAAAAACAAAAAATCGGAAAGAAATAAAAAAATCAAAAAGACTAGAAAAAGGAAGAATTTAACGGAGCAACAAAAATAATCTTAGTCAATTGAGAGTAAATTAGGCAGGCACAAATAGATTAGGGTTACTAGGTTATTAAAATTTTTGTTTTTGCCCCAAAAATTGCTATTCATGCTTAAATTTAACGGAGCTAACGGAATGGGGACCAAATTACACCAATATACACACTTTTGGGGACTATCTCGGGGATCAAAGTGCACCAAACCTCCACTTAAGGGGACCATTCTAGCAATTAACTCCAAAATAATTACTTATTTTAAGAATATAGGATTATGTTACAGTTTCGACTAGGTAACATATTTTCGACCTGTTTGGACCCGAACCATATTTTTGGCCTATTTGGGCCCTGAACCATATTTTTGGCCACTTTCGAACCGAGACCATATTCTCGGCCCATTTCACCCCAGAAACGAGCCGAAAAATATGTTCCCAGGTTGAAACGGGGCGATAATATGGTCTCTGGTCGAAAGCGGCCGAAAAATATGGTCCGTGGTCGAAAACGACTGAAAAAATGTTCCCGGATCGAGACGGGCAAAAAATATGATTCGGGGGCTAAAGTGGCAGAATATATGATCTCATGTTGAAAAAGGCCAAAAATATGTTCCCCGGTCAAAACGGACCTCAAATATGGTCTGGGGTGGAAAGGGCCGAAAATATGGTCCGGGCTCAAAAGGGGGCAAAAGATGTTACCGGGTCAAAACGGCAGAAAATAAGGTCCCACGGGAAATGGGCCCAAAATATTGTTCGGGGTCGGAAGGGCAGAAAATATGTTCCCGGGTTGAAAGGTGGCGAAAATGGTCCAAGGTCGGAAAGGCCGAAAAATGTTCCAGGGGTCGAAACCGACCGAAAAATATGTTCACAGGTCGAAACAGGGCAAGAATATGGTCTCGGGTCGAAAGCGGCCGAAAATATGGTCCGTGGTCGAAAACGACTGAGAAAATGTTCCTGGATCGAAACGGGCCAAAAATATGTTTCGGGGGCTAAAGTGACCGAAAATATGGTCTCATGTTGAAAAAGGCCAAATGGTCCCGGGTCAAAACGGACCTCAAATATGGTCTGGGGTCGAAAGAGCCGAAAAATGGTCCCGGATCGAACAACCCGAAAATATGGTCCGGGCTCAAAAGGGGGCAAAAAATGTTACCGGGTTGAAACGGCAGAAAATAAGGTCCCACGTCGAAACGGCCCAAAATATGGTTCGGGGTCGGAAGGGGAGAAAATATGTTCCCGGGTCGAAGATGGCCGAAAATATGTTCCCGGGTCGAAAGGTGGCGAAAATGGTCCCAGGTCGAAAAGGCCGAAAAATGTTCCAGGGTCGCATCGGGCCGAAATATCATCCCGGGGCGAAAGGACCGAAAATATGATATGTGGTTGAAAGATACCGAGAACATGATCCCGGGGCGAAACGTGACGGAAATATGTTCGAAATAGACGAAAGGTGATAATTTTTAGGGAGGAACGGAGTACTATTTACTGATATCTGGAATTCTGTGATCGTTCTGGTTAATTCTGTATTTTTTTCACTGAGCTGTTATATGCACACCCAAACAGTGATTTAATGAGCTGAAATACCTAAATTGCCCCCAACGCCCTCGGGAAGCGTTTGTTGCCTTATTAACGACCTCTCTGGTCGTTGATAAGGCAACAAACGCCTCCAGAGGACGTTGTGGGCAAACGACTTCGGCAGTCGTTATTTGCCTTATCAACGTCCAATGCAGACGTTGATAAGGCTATCAACGTCTGCATTGGACGTTGGTAAGGCAACCAACGTCCTCTATCTTTTTTTTTTTTTTTTTTCAATTATTCATATAGTAATTTTTTATGATGAATTTTTATCAAATTTATGATTTATTATTTAATATATAATATTAGTAACATTAATAAAAATAATAACACTATATAATTTCGAGATTAAATTCAATTTTATTTTTTTAATTATGTTTAAATTCGAAGGTACAACGTTCAACACATAAGATACAACCTTCAATGCATACGGTACAACATCCAATGCATAAGGTACAACGTTGAATGCATAAGGTACAACTTCAATGCGTAAGGTAAAACATCCAATGCATAAGGTACAACGTTGAATGCATAAGGTACAACATCCAATGCATAAGGTACAACGTTGAATGCATAAGGTACAACTTCAATGCATTAAATGTTGTACCTTATGCATTGAACATTGTACCTTATGCATTGAATGTTGTACCTTATGCATTGAACGTTGTACCTTATGCATTGAACGTTATACCGTATGCATTGAATGTTATACCTGATGCATTGAAGGTTGTACCTTATGCATTAAACGTTGTACATAAGAATTGAACGTTGTACCTTATGCATTCGACGTTGTACCTTATGCATTGAACGTTGTACATAAGCATTGAACGTTGTACCTTATGTATTCGACGTTGTACCTTATGCATTGAATGTTGTACCTTATGCATTGAACGTTGTACCTTATGCATTGAACATTATACCGTATGCATTGAATGTTATACCTGATGCATTGAAGGTTGTACCTTATGCATTAAACGTTGTACATAAGAATTGAACGTTGTACCTTATGCATTCAACGTTGTACCTTATGCATTGGTTGTTGTACCGTATGCAATGAAGGTTACAATCTTATCTATTGAACGTTGTACTTTTATGCATTGAACGTTGTACCTTATGCATCACCGTTATACCTTTTCGAATTTAAACATAATTAAAAAATAAAAATTAATTTATTCGCGAAATTATATTGTGTAATTATTTTTATTAATGTTACTACTATTATATAATAAATAATAAATCATAAATTTGATAAAAATTCATCATAAAAAATGACTATATTAATAATTAAAAAAAAAAAAAAACAGAGGAGGTTGGTTGCCTTACCAACGTCCAATGCAGACGTTGATAGCCTTATCAACGTCTGCATTGGACGTTGATAAGGCAAATAACGACTGATGAAGTCGTTTGCCCCAAACGCCCTCGGGAGGCGTTTGTTGCCTTATCAACGACTAGAGAGGTCGTTGATAAGGCAAATAACGCCTCCCGAGGGCGTTGGGGGCAATTTAGGTATTTCAGGCCCTTAAATTACTGTTTGGGTGTGCATATATTGGACCCCTTTTTTCAGCTAGGCAGATCTCCTTTGGCACTAAGCAAAGTGTTGAAAAAAGATCATTTAAAAACAGCTTAACACAACATATAAACAAGAGAAACCAAAATCCAAATAAAATTCAAACACCGAGTTCATGTTCATGTTTGCTTAAACTTGCCAAACAAAAGATACACACAAAATGAGACAGCAATGGTGCAGCTTTGATGCTGCATTTTAGAGAACATTCAAGCGTTACTCTTGTCCGATCAACGCCAAAAGCATTTTCTCATAGTCCCCTGAAGTGTCTTTAGCTATTGCCTGACCCAGTGGGATACTGTTCCTTTTCTGGTACTCTTCAGCGATCCGCTGCATGTCAACCTCGGCTCGAGTTGTGACAACTCTTGTAAGAGCCCACTCATCTGTACCTAGCTTGTTGATGCCCATTCTCAACACCTTCTGGAAGTATTTCTCAGGATATGTCAAGCACTTGATTGCAGCCCTCAATAAGGTGAGGTACTCATCCTTAGGATCAGTTTTGAGGTCCTGCATCATCGAAGCATTTGTCCGAATACAATCAACAATTTTGGGTACTAACCGAGGAGTCGAGCTAGGAGAGCTCCATAACTAACAAGTAATTGGGGACTGGGAAAAAATTGTTGATACCTTGTTGATAGCATTGCCAAAATGATCGTTGTAGTGATTGAGAGTTGCGTTTATCTGTGCCTTACTCCTCGTAGAGAGAATCCTGATAAGTTCATCATCACAGTAGGATTTCTCGGAGATTTTATCATGCAGTATTTTAGCCTCTGATCGTGCCAATGTCATGTTAACCTCGTCTCCTTCATACCGAAAAGCAGTTGCGAGAGAAACCAAAAGCTGTTTTGATAAATGCAGTCAACGATTAAAAAAAATGAAGTATTGTAGTGTCTGTGTTAATCAGTCATGGAACAAAACTTGTAAAATGGCATGTTCAATTATGTACCTTACGAATATCCCCAGATGTATGATAAGCAACATCTTCTTCAAGGGACTTCTTGTAACGAGCATGGTAAGTCTGCCTGACCTTGAAGAGATCACTTGGGGACCTGCTACAAGCGATTTCCAAGATGACAACATTGCTTGCAGTAAGACGCTTAGTAGCTTCATTAAATAGATATGCATCACGCTCAGCAGGCTCGAGAGTCCATAGCAAAACGACACGCTATATGGAATTAGTGGTAAAAGTAAGTACTACATTTCAACACATACTTCAACACTTTATCAAGAGTCACAGTGTTTAATGTAGAGATAGACAGCAAAATACCTGAAAGTCACTCGATAGCTCTGCATCCAAGTCTTTCAGAAGATCCTCACCATTAGTTGCACCATAGGCATCCCGGATCAACTTGCGCTGAGCTGCATTTCTGTGAGCTAGGATCTCGATGATCAGATCCTCGTTTGTTCCCCATCCTGTGTAGTCATTAGTAATTAAAACTCTGAATGTACTATATGCTATTTAAAGTCAACAACGGTGTATATCACCACAACTCTCAATAACAAAAGAATCAATATTTAAAATAAACCCCAGTCAATATAATTAGCAATCTTAACTATGAAGTGTATATAAATTTGAAAATATCTTCATGTTGAGTAACATCAAAGATGGAAAGGTACATTTTCTGAAGCAGAACTACTCAAACATAGACATTGAGAAAATCGTTCAAGAATCAATATTTGAAAATTGTTCATAAAGTTTGTTTGCATCATTCATCCAGTAAAATATGATAGATTTCCATATCCTAGAAATATTCAATAGTCACAAGCACAAAGAAATGAGTTACCCATATAACCAACATTTTTACTGGCTATATAGCAGAAAGCAAATATCAATCCAAATCTGATAAAGAATTGTAACTAAAACCATCTTAGATAATTAAGATCCACGAAGATCCCTCGTTTACTTGACAACAATGGCTACACCATTCTCAAGATTATCAACCATTTTCTCAATGCATACTCAGAAAATGAAAACTAAATCGAAAAGTAATTAAATCAATCAAATACAAAAACAAGAACCATTATCTCAAGAAGAGAACAATGCAGGATGGTATCAAACATTGTATCATATCATCATCAAGTAAACATTCAACAGATCAAAGAACTAATCAAATCATACAACGAGAAATCAAAATCGTCATCAAATCATAAAAATCGAACCTTCAAACGCTTGCCTAATCCTGATCTAGTGAAGATCCTCACTCTTTAGAATATTGTATAGTTCTATGTGATTGACAATCTTTGTATTCATTTACAGTTAAAAAGATAAAGACACTCTCATATCACACATTGATCACATCAATACAAACACAAAACATCTGAACTTTCATTCATCAACAACAAATTCAGCAGATCATATAATTAATTTATTTATATCAAAAGAAATCCGTATCCACTCCAGAGTCAATTCGAAAACCGCCTCTTTTTTGTTATCGGTAAGGTTGCATATTATCCTACCTCATCCGCTTAAGCGGGAACCTCTTCAGAAGCATCGACCACATGATAATGTTGTATTTGTATAGCACACAAAATCAAAGTTATAGATAAAACCTTTGAATGCCTTCTGGAGCTGGGCAGCATCTTCATCTGGTGAAGGAACTGATGAGGGGACTTTGAATGAAGCCATTCTTGATTATTTCTCAATGTTTCTTGTTTCTATCTCAATAATACAAATGTATATTTCAAATCAAGTGCGAATCCAACACTTTTTATATATTTATTTATATAATCAAAAGGGTATTCGTAATGTGAGTACATGATGAGTCATGAGTGTGTATTGATTACAAAACGCGTAGAGATAACAAACAATAATTTAATGAGTATGTATTTTTGGAATGTTCTTTTCACGTTTGTGATATCAAAAGTCGACGAAATCCACGTTAAGAAAGTGATTGATTCTCTAGAATACGTGATGTATATCATTTATGGATTTTTATTTTTTTTGGACTAATAACTCATTTAGTCTAGGTCTTTGCAAGAACCGAACCAATGTTGTTTGGTAGATGAGAGAAACGATAAACGTCGAACCGAACCAATGCTAACTATTAAAAAAAAGTCAGTAGACGATAATTATCCAGAGGATTTATATGTTTTCATTATTGGTATAATCTATTAAAAAATATGTAAATCTTTTTAAAGCTAGTAATAGTATTGAACTTACATGATATAGTATTAAAACCTTCAGTAGACGATAGGTGGCTGCAATTTGTCAAAATTAATTTTTTTTTTTTTTGGTAATAAGCGATGAATTTCATTAAAGAAATGAAAAAAAATAATAATTATACAACTATGGACCAGAGTCCAGCTGATGATAAAATAACCAACAAAATCTCAAATAAATTCTTAAATCCAACATGGATTAAGAGTTCGGCCCAATCCTATCATCAGTTAAAGTCTCAGGTAGAAAACCCTGGACTATAGCTACTACACCTTCACTTCATTAAACCTAACACCACTACCAATTAAGCATAAACTTTCTAGCAGCCGTGAAAGTCGAAAATGGCGAGCTGCTTGTTCAGATTCTTGGAGGCTGGATGGATTTAAGGAGATTAGGGGCTGAATCGAAGGTTTCCAAGTAAAAGGTTCCAAAACATACAATTTCTTTTGGAGTTCTTATATTTTCACCTTGAATCTTTCGATTCCTTTGATGCCATGTGTCCCACAAGCATATAATCCATCTCTTAAATAAATCAGGAGGAAGCTTTTTCCTGTACCTTTCAAATAGATCCTGAAAGTTGGTATAATTTGTTGTGTCTCTGCTAATGCCTAGATGAAAACACACTTCCTTTGTAAAAATGCAATTATTAAGCACATGAAGTATGTCTCCGTTTTGACTATCACAAAAGCAACACATTTCTGAAATCTGTATTTTCCTTTTGACCAGATTTGTTGTTGTTGGTAATTTATCTCTGATTGCCCCATGTAAAAAATGTCTGATTTTCGGTGGAATTTTTAGTTGCCATAAGTTCTTGTAGAAGCTTGTATTCTGGATATTGCTTGATATATGCTGAGCTTGATTGCTTCGATTATGTCGCATGAACTCGTATGCGCCCTTAACTGTGAATTTGCCATCTTTACTCTGTGTCCACTTCGGTACATCCGAAGTACTTAGATCTGGAATTGGCATGTCTAGTATAGCCTCTGAATCTACAGTATAAAATATGCTTCTAATCAGTGAAATTTTCTATACCTCCATATCTGTGTCAATTAGATCTTTGACTCTTAACTGACTCATATCTGGATTTGTTGGTGTGATAATTTTCCTGATATCTCCCTGAACAACCCAACTGTGCTCCCAAATGGGAATTGACTCTCCATTGCCCATTATCCAACTGATGCCTTGTTTTAATGTGTCCCTTACAGATTTTAAACGAAGTTTATTGAACTTACATGAGTTAGATATAATGTTGGAACTTAATTTTAGAAAACAACAATATCATTTTTTTTTCTTTTTTTGGTAATAAGCGATGAATTTCATTAAAGAAATGAAAATAATAATAATTACAAACCTATACAACTATGGACCAGAGTCCAGCTGATGATAACAATATCATTTTAGTTTAAACTTGGGCTAAAAAAATCATATTAACTAAAAAACGATAGACCCAAAAAATAGCCCAAAACCAAGAATGGAACCGAAATCGACCTCAATTGACGAGATCGCAACCCAAATTGGAATCACCCCAATTAAGGTTCTTCATTCCAGAGAACCGACAAAACAGGTTCGTTTTAAATTTTGGCTCAAAATTAAACCAAACCGAACCGTACATACCCATATATTAGGAGTTTCTCATACACTCCTATATGTTGTATGATTGTTGTGTCTTCTTAACATAACAACCTTGAGGCTTTTATCATTTTCTAATCATTTTAATTATCGAACATTAGGAGAATGTTGACCTAGGAAATGAATTCGAAGTCGGGTGTATTTTAGAAAAGCAGAGATACGGCATGGAAGAAGCAGGATATTCGTATGTCTTCTCTTGTAGTCCTCGGTCTCTTTAGTTTAAAAACTGTTTTCCTAAAATAGAAATTCTTTTTTCGAGTAAAATTTAAAAAAATTGGTAATAAAAAATGACAAAAATTTATATATATGAGATGAATTCAAATTTTCCATACCTTGTGCCAAATTAATGATCCTTAATGGAGAGTAATTCTTTTCAAATAATAATTCCTTGTCCAAAGTTTTCTTAACAAAAAAATTTATGTATTGTCCAATGAGACGTACAGTACAGGCATGTTTGATAAATCTGAAAAACTGAAATCTGAAGTGTGAAATCTTATTATAAGTGACTGAATGCTGAATTGCTAAAACTGAATTATAGTTGAATCTAAATACTGAATCTATTTAGTTGTTTGATAACGGTTCAAAGAAAAAGACTGAATATGAGTAATCTAGACAATTTTGCCCTAACCTTAATCCATTGACAGTTTAGTTATATGCTTCACTTTCACCTCCAAAAAAATACATATAAATATTAATTGACTTATAAACTATTTCAATATAATAAATATGATTAAATAAACAATTTAAATTTAATAAACATAAAAATATTAAAATAAATATCATAACCTCCAAAATTCATAAACATTCATCTTGATTTATTCTGGTATCTATATACGAATAATGGAAGAATGATTTTGTTTATTTCTAGAGAATTGAATATCTCATATTTGAAAAAGAATTCATTGTTTGCTGCAAGGTATAAACAAATTATTTGCCACAACTACAAGTAAACAAAAGTCCGATATCATTATTTGGGCACACAAGTCAATATTTTCCAAAATAAATCATTCATATAATAAAAATTTATGGAATCAAGCTCCAATCAATTTTACACCATGAACATTATAATCAAATAATTCTTATTGAAGAAATACAAGAAATTGAAAATATAAATATTAATATATTTTTACAATATCAATTTTATATAGAATAAACAAAAAGGGTCAAATTTTCCCCTTATATTGAATAAATAAAAAGTTTAATTTTTTTTTTGTCGAAGAAGAAGGTTTATAGAGAATGAATTGAGAAAGATAAAGGGAAGATAAACAAACGTGATAGAAGAGAAGAAAAAGAAAGACGTGAAAAAGATTGGGAGATGACAGATATGAAAAATTAATATTAATGTCTTCTGAATTGATTCAGACAATAAAATAGATTTTTAACTTAAAATTCTATGAATGATTTTGACCAGATTTGATTTGATTCAGTTTTAAAAAAAAAAAAATTAACAAACAAACTTAATTAAAAAATGTCTGAAACCATCTAGATTAAGTTCTGAAATTTTTTATCAAACACCCCTACGTCTTTTTTTTAATCAAAATTTGCCTAAAAATAATTTTTCCTTCAAATTTTAATTTGTCTTTGTTTAAAATGACCGACCGTAAGGTTGAGCAAAAACAATCCAGTCCGTATAACTCAATTCAAAGTTTAGCAGACTTTTTCATCTTGATATTCAATAATTAATTTAATTTTAATTTATACTGATGCTATAATAAAATAATACTCTCTCCGTCCCTAAAAGATTGTCACATTTTGACTTTTGTTAGTCAAACATTACAAAATTCGATCATGAATTCCCATTAAACGATAAGAAATAATATAGTCTTGTGGGACCTTGTTGGATTCGTCTCAATATATATTTTTGAAATATTAACTTTTTATAATTTTTTCGCATGTAGAATAATAGATATTTATGTTTTAAATCGTGTTTTGTTGACCACCAAAAGTCAAAATGTGACAATCTTTTAGGGACGGATGGAGTATTATGCAAAGAACTAAGGACAAATTTCATTATATTAAAATACATTTTTAATAAATAGTAATGGAAGATAAAAAGTTAATTAAAAAAAATTATATCAATTCAGAAAGTAATTTGTTTAATTTAAAGTACAAAAAGAGTAGGTATTAGTATGTGGCTGAACGGAAGATTGTGGTATGATTATTAAATCATGCTAAACAAGGACAAAACATCTGACATTATTGAGTCAATCGAATAGCATATGAAAAACGCTTTTGTCAGTGATCAGGAGGTCCTGGTTCGAAACTCACCTCATCGTTAATTTACAAAATGAAAAGAAAAAATAAGAAAGAGAAACATCTGACATTAGTAACAGACAACTGACTCATTGGTATACCTAACTATGAGCATTTATTTCCAGAAAATTATCTTTAATTTGGTACTGCCTCCCATCTATTTTAGTTATTCTCTTTTATATCGAAATAAATCATTGATCTCAATTACTCTCTAATTTTATTATTAAAATATTAATATTATAATATATTTTAAAAAGATAAATCTAATTATATATGTTCTAAAATAAATAATACTAATTAGTAATTAATAGTCCAATTTCAATTTTAGAAAAGTTAAATTAGTACCAAGAGTCAAGACTCACTCGATTAAAGCAAAGGCTAAGATGCCGCAATCAGTGCTCCTATTTACTTACATTTATCATTCATTCCCTTATCAATATTAGAGTCTGGTTGAGATACTCGAATAGTCTAATGAAAAAGGCTCTCGCTAGTGGTTAGAAGGTCCTGGTTCGAATCTCATTTTATCGTTAATTTACAAAAAAAAGAAAAACAAATATATTACAGTCTCGTTCATTCATCAATCTTTTTCTAAATTGAACATTTCGATGCATTAATAATCGAATGATGAACATTATAAAACATGAGTGATCGATTGTGTCATATTTATTTACATATTCCAAGCACTCGTGCTATGAAATCTAATTTTTACTTGTTAGTAGACAATGGTTATATTTAATTTGCAATTGCGTGTAAGCGAGGTCATTATACAGTATGACTCAAAGAAAAGACTATAAAAATAACTCTGAAACTCTCTAAATATTAAATATTCATTCGAGATGTAAGTAAAATGTAAATTGGTGAAGAGGTGCAAATATTTTTATATATGTAACATAATATGTTGATGAAAATATAACCAATAGCAATTGCACACAAGCGAGGGTCATTATACAATATGATTCAAATAAAATGACTATAAAAATAATACTATATATAATGGCTAAGGGTGAAAAAAAAGCCACGTGTCACTTCCTTATTTAATCTACCTTTTTATCACATAATTATACAAATGAATTAAAATTATTAAAGTAGGCTAGCAAGAAATAACCAACTCATTAGCTCAAAATAAAAAGTTAGTTAATCACTTGGGCGGGTGAGACTTGAGAGGAGAAACGTGTGGATGTGGAATCTTGCTATCTTTTTTTAATTTTCGTCTTAATTAGATAATAGACCAACTTAAGCTCCTCAAATTTTGCTGCTAATACTTTTCATGGGAGTGATTTAGATATTGCAGTGCTTCTTTCGGTAAACACATATTATGTGTGTCCACAATGCTTCATTTTTTTCACTCATCTTCTATTAAGTCGAGTAAACAAAATATTTAATTGCACAGGCATCGACTGTGTGCATCGATAGCTAGTAAAAATAACTCTCTAAATACTGAATGCAAACATTTTTATAATATGTAACATAATATGTTGATGAAAATATAACCAATATTAATATTTTTAATGTATTTTACTTTTAATATGTTATATCAATTATATCTACAATTTTCAAAAAACAGTGGAATAAATAAATGGCGAATCGTTGATGTACCTTGTTCATTATTTATTTATCCATCGCATGATTTTTTTTTATATAAATTAACAATGAAGTGAGTTTCGAACTCAGATCTTCTGATTACTAGCGAGAGACTTTTCAATTAGACTATCCGTTTTAACTCTACCCGTTGAGTGATTTGAGTCCATGAATTCACCTTCCAACCACTACAAATCAATACCCATATATAACCAACCCCACGCCCATTACTCCTCCCAACTTTTGACCAAATCCACATTTATTTCACCAACGCAATTGGCCAATTATATCCCAAAACGATTGTCCAATTTCCTCACAAAACAATTGTCCACTTCAAGTGTGAAGATAAAGAAGATGGAGCCTCAACTCAAGAAAACGACCTCTTCATCATCCACACCAATCCTTCCATGGAAGACTAGACTCTCCATCATGATTGTTTCACGTATCACCGATGCCACTCGCCGCTCTGACGTCACCGTCAACCGCAGTCTCCTCGGCTTTCTTGCACTCAAAACACCACCTTCTCCCACCACTCCCATTAAGGGCGTCACCTCCATCGACATCTCCGTTGATCCCCTTCGCAATCTCTGGTTTCGCCTCTATAACCCCACCACCACCGCCGGAGGCGCTACCACCTCTACCGGCGGCGCCACCAGTGTTCCGGTGATCATATTTTTTCATGGTGGTGGGTTTGCCTTTTTGAGTCCGGACAATACCCACTACGACGCTGTGTGCCGCCGCTTTGCGAGGAAGATGCAGGTGGTGGTGATCTCAGTGAACTATCGTTTGACGCCGGAGCATAAGTATCCAGCTCAATACGAAGATGGGTTTGATGTGTTGAAGTTTCTTGATGATGAGGCCAACGCGAAGAAGTTCTTGCCGGAAAATGCTGATCTGTCATGTTCCTTTCTAGCCGGAGATTCTGCCGGAGGGAATTTGACTCACCATGTTGCATTGCAAGCTTGCCAACATGAATTCCGCAAACTTAAGGTAAGCCTCTCTAAAATTTATACTCAACCCAAAATAATTGTCTAATTTTAAATTTTAACGACAGAACTATAGAATTTTAAACATAAATATTTTCGTATACAATGTATGATACTTGAGGAAAAATGTATTTTAGTTACATGTTAAGTTCAATTTAATTAAAATTTTATGTGTGTTAATTAAAATTTTAAAATTTATGTTAATTTTAAATAATGAAAATATTTATTATGCAGTTTACAAAAATAGAAATGTTAGCGTGTATGGAATATTATTTGTGAGGACGAAAAGTAGGGGAATTAATCGTGATGTATTTGAACTAAAGTAACAAAAGGAGAAAAATTGCAATGATTTTGATATTGATAGTGTATATATTTGGAGTATTATTTATGAGGACAAAAAAAGTAGAGGAATCATTCATTCATTTGTGATGCATTTAAAGGAAAGTGTCTTATCTGCTTCCTTCTTGTGAGGCCCCAATCTCTCTAACCATTTGCTTTTAATCTCTCATACTCCTTTCGAGTTTTTTTAGTTATTGTTTTAGACTTTGGCATAATAATTAAATATCTTTTAGCTTTTAGTTGTTTATCCTCGTTTATTTTAAAAATAAACTTTACTATCTCAAATTATAATACAAAATATAATTCATGCTCATTTAATGACGACAAGTAAATAAAAAAACTATAAATAAAAACAACTTTTTTTGCTTTAACGACAAGTCAATAAAAACAATCTTTTCTTTGATAAAAGCCTAAAACCAAAAATAAAATAAAAAACAGAAAGGAGTAATATTTTCTTTATTAGCATATTTACATGTACTCTTGTACAAAAAATATTGTAATATTTATCAAATTTAGCTTATAAGTAGCATTGTAGACTTGAGGTTTATTACTTAACTTAAAACTTTAATGATTATCCAAAGTGACAAATAGTTTAAAATAATTTTTTTGGTAGGATGACAACTAAAAATCGGAGTATATAAATGAACACCCTATCCCAAAATTGTCATCAAATTGAGAGAAATTAGGACTATAACTCAAGAGACTATTTAATGTTAGTACCTTGAACAAATTATTAGTTGCATATTTGCACTAGTTAAATGCTGTTAAATTAGTAGTTTTATAGCAATGGTGAAGAAATCATAGCTTGTTGATTCATTTTTTGGAGCAATGAAGGTGATAGGGGTGATGCCAATACAACCATTTTTCGGAGGAGAAGAAGTAACAGAAGCAGAGAAGAGACTAGCAGATATCGATCCACTTATCAACGGAGAAAGAACCGAGTGGCTGTGGAAGGCATTTATGCCACCAGACGAAGGAGACAGAGACCACGCAGTGATCAACGTGAGTGGTCCGAATGCAGTGGACATATCCAGGTTGAATTTCCCTCCAGCATTGGTGGTGATAGGTGGCTTCGATTCGCTACAAGATTGGCAAAGAAGGTACTATGAGTGGTTGAAGAAATCTGGAAAAGAAGCTTACCTTGTGGAGTATCCTACTATGGTTCATGCTTTCTATATTTTCCCTGAACTTCCTGAAGCTGCTGTCTTAATATCTGAGATGAAAGAGTTCGTGTCTAAACAACTCTCAAGAAGAGGAAAATTGTAAAATAATTATGTTATGTGACTTGATTAATAAATGAGAATTTGGACCGATTGACATCTTGTGGTGCCTTTTTTCTTTAATTTGGAACACCTATCTTTTATTTTTGCAAAACATTAACACCTTCTACTAATGAAATGATTATTTTATTGTTAATGAAATTTACCATTCTCCATCTTACTCTTCATCTTCTTCATATTTATTTCCAAGTGGGGTGGGTGCATGAATTTATGGGTTTGGTCACGATTTTGAATGGGGGAGGGAGGTTTCGGGTTTGGTGAGTTCAATGGGGAAGGGAGAAAGGTTTGAAGGTGGAGGATGGAAGATGGAGATGGAGTATGAAAATAGTAGAAGAATGGAGGAGGAAGAAAGAAAAGGAGATGATGAGGATAATTTTAGGAAGTAGTAAAGATAAAATAGTCAATTCCATGGGAAGGATATTATAGTTTGCAAAAATAAATAACGAGATGTTAAATTTTAACTCCAAAAGGTGCTAATTATCCAAAATTCTCTTTTTTGATAGATAACGCATTCATTGATTATAAAACATGATGGCGTGTGAGGCCATGACAATCAGTGTCTGAAATATTACAATTGTTTGCGGGACAAGAAGAATTAAAATTCTTAATAACCACATCATTAAGGTTTGCAAAACATCCGATAACAGTTGGGTTCCACAAAATATTGCAACATCTATTGTCTTCATTCTTGATCAAAAGCTTTAAATCCTTGTCACCAATGATAGTGTATGTGGTAGTATCTAGACCAAACCAGAGATATAAAACCATCAGTAATAATAAATGTATTATCATGGTTAAGATCTTTAGCAATAAGGGTTGCCGTCATAACTCCGTCACAAATGTTCTGCATTGAAATATTGTTGTAGTCATTATCTTCATTAGTTTCATTGAAGTTGTTAGTTCCTTCTGTGATGTGAGTAGTGCCAAAGATATTGAATTTAATTTTTCATTTGGATTGGTCAGCATCCGATATCCCAAGAAGGATTTTGGCGTTTCTTCTATGACAGTCACGGTGACAGTTTGTGCTAGAGATTAGAAAATTGGATCCAAATAAGAAGTTTTGGGATCTCGGATATCGAGTGTCCACAGGAGTCCGAGGATGTGAGATTTTGGACATAACCTTGAGATGGTTACGTCCTTTCATCCACGATTTTGTGAAGTTATTGGTGAGACCAATACTTTTCTCAAGATCTGGAGCGATTCCATTGAAGTGAAGATCATTCCTTGTAAGCCAAATGATCCAAAGTATACTTTCAAGATTAATAATATCTTTCACGTTGTTTTTGGTCCATTTTTTCATTAACCATCAAGAAATCGAAAGACTAATGTGGTCAGAAGGTGAAATAAAGACATTGAAAGCTTTTAACAAATCTTCAGCAAATATACAATTAAGGAAGAGGTGATGATGGCTTTCGTTGTGACGGAAACAAAATTTACAGGTCGGGTTGATAATATTATTAGTTTTGACGTTAATAAGATTCAAAGTGGGGAATCTATTAAGGAGTAGCCTCCAGAGGAAGGTTTGGACTCTAGCAGGTAAAGGAAGTTTGTAAAGATTTTTTCAGATTGAATTAGGAATTAAGTGGTGGGTAGAGGGAGTTTTAGTGTGGTCTGTATTATTCAAGGTGAGTTCTTTGTACAAGTCTTTAGAATGAAAAGTGTTTTTGGACCAAATTTTTCGATCATTAGAAGACGAGAGAATGATGCTGAGGATAGCATTGGTGATAGGAGGGGGAAAAAGAGATGACAAGAGAGACGTGTTCCATTGATTAGATGCTTAATTAGTACTCCCTCCATCCCTAAATGATAGGGCCATTTGCTTTTTCACGGTCTCCAAGACACGACTTACAACGTAAATATCTTTTATTTTGTACACGAAAAAATTATAAAAAGTACATATTTTAAAAATATACATTGAGACGAATCTAACAACATCTCATTTGACTATATTATTTCGTATTGGCTAATAAAAATTAATAGTCAAAGTTTACAAATTTTGACCAAAAAAGTCAAAATATCCCTATCAATTAGGGATGGAGGGAGTAATTTAGTATTGAATGATTTATCATTCATCATTTATATATACTTTTCAATGCTTAATTAATTATGTCAATACAGTTGTATATGAACCTAACAAATGCTTAATATCAGGTGAGTTATCAATCCTATACTACTAAACATTTATATTCAAAGTATATTATATTGTTCGTTCTATATTAAATTAGTAGTAGATGTTTGTGTATAGTCCATTTTTTGTGGTGTGTTGATATATGTGGGGTGATGGTGGTTGAAAAATACTTTAATTTAATGATGTTTGATGTGTGTCCGAGAATTTGGTTTTAAAAAAGGTTAGAGAAGGTTTTGGCTAATAGAATCGTGTTGAAATTAATTTTACGTTTATTGTGATTTGGCACAATACGTATTATGTAATGTGTCACCATTCGTTTATTGTAGTTTGGCGCAACATTTAATGTATCATCGTTCATGTTGAATACAGTAAAGTCTCTATAAATTAATTATAAATTTAGAGAATTATTAATTTATTGATAAATTAATAATTTATTAATTTAATGAATTTTTGTATGAAATGAAAAGTTTTTGCATAGGTATGTGTAGAGTTTGATGACATGAAGAGTTTGATGACATGAAGAGTTTAATGATATTAGTAATATATATTCAACGTACTATATATAAGTTATTAAGACATTGGATTCAACTAAGTATAGTTTGGTACATCCATCCTTCAAAAATGTACTTATAGCTACCTCTCTATAATAAGAAAAATTAGAGATGACGCCAAAATGATTTGAACTTTAATAAAAAAAATCAAACTACTGTAAAGTCATATTTTAAATAAATGATAATTTCTAAGAATAATTAATTTACAATTTTCGTGAGACCTAATATTACAAATGAATTTTTTTTAAGTAATATCTTATTATTTTAAGATTTTGTTAAATTTTTTAACTAACCCAAATTGGAAATATATTATCTTAGAGAGATTATTAATTTATAGAGATATTACTGTAGTTCCTTTAAAATCATTTTTATCTCGACAAAAGGAAAGAAAATTAACAATGTGTTAAAAATACTCTTTTTCAACCTCTATTATGAGCTGGCCCACATCAATTTTCTGAGAATGTAAGTAGTATTGAAAGCCTTCCTCAAACTCACTTTATCATCAATTTATGATCCTTTATCCTAGGGTGTACATGGTTCGGTTTGGGTGGTTTTTGTCTAATTTTTAAATCGAACCGACAATGGCGGTTTTCAAAAAGTGAAAACCAAAACCGACCTTTTCAATATCTAAATCATACCGTTCCGTTTGGCGGTTTAGGCGGTTTGGTTTGGGCGGTTTTAAACGTCTAAATGATTAAGTATGCAACATACAAATATATTTGTAACTTTATTAATTCGAATAAAAATATTACCTATTAAGGTCACAAATATTATTTAATTCTCACTATACTTTAATCATAGATTAATTATACTACTATCTCCGTTCTTTTTTATTTGTCTTTCTAGCCTTAATTTTTTGTTTCAAAATATTTGTCTTTCTAGCATAATTAATTATAAATTTTTATTTTCAATGTAGCTTATGATTACTCTTTATTATGAAGTTATCAAACAACCAATTATATAATTTTAATTGATTGTCATTTTACATTTCCAATGTACTTTTTGACTAACTTTTATTTTCCTTAATCTATGTGCAAATGACTAGAAAGACAAATAATAAAGAACAGAGGGAGTAGTATATAACTACACATTGAGCATTTAGTTATATATTGGCTTATTTTTATTTTGGACCCTGAACTATCACGTAAGTTTTAAATTGGACCTGATACTATCATAAGCCTCAAATTGCCCCCTATACTACGTTTTGTCTTATTTTGCCCCTCAAATATGAAATATTTTAGAGATATTTGTAGGGTTTAAATTGTTACCCTAAAAATACATTTTTCCTAAATGAACGCTACAATCATTTTCCAAGCCAATGATCTAGAAATAAAAATAAAAAAGTATACAAGTAACCTTAACATTTACAATTATACTACGGAGTAGAAGATATGGCAATAAGGGTTTAAGTTAACATGAAGCTGTCGTCATCCAACAGAGCTTGCAAATCAACCAGATCGTCAAAACCGTCGATGTCATCCGAGCTGTTAAGGACTTTATTATAAACAGCCTGCAATGAGAAGAACGAATGTCAATTATCTCGATAACACCAGACTTGCAAAAACCAGGTTCCATCATTTCAAGTCCCGGGTGAAAGGATCTAGAATCCTAGTTGACAGCATTATATTTACACAATGTCTCAATATGAATATATAGGATCTCACCGATTAGTTAGAAGCAAAATCAAGATTATATGACAATGTTAAATGCTGCAGCAAATTTCTTACACCTATTTGAACCGTCACACATAGAAAGAAATAGCACGCTACAATTAGAGTTCACTGGGAGTTGCATACAAGTCATCTGTTGTTTTATATTCCACCTCTTCTCTTAAGATGATAGATGAGATCCAGACCATAGATATCCAACTAATGCATTCGGATATAATTGCAATTAATCAAAGTCTTGTGAAGATATTGAGGTTTTCAAGTCTTGGGAAAATTTATAGGGAATCTAGTGTGAATGCTCTAAGATCAGACAAAAGTTGTTGAATAAAATAAGGACGTCACTTGTCAGAACTACCTTCTTTTCCTGCATTCCAGAGACTACGTTCAGCAATCTTCTGTACTGATCTCTTGCTTCGGGATACTGCACCATGGATTTCACCCTGTCGAGCGCTTTCTGCAATCTCTCTTCAGTTTTCTTTCTTCCTTCTTTCAAGACATCATAATCATCTTGTTTTGTCAAATCACCTTGCATGCAAGGGACCTCAGTTGCCGTTTCTGGTCTAAACCCTCGCAATCCACTTCCTTTACGTCTCCAACGCAAAACTACCTTCTCAAGGATTCCCACCGACCAGATAAAATTATGCTTCTTCCGCACTTGATGACCTCTAAAGTGAGCCTATTTATTATTAGATGATAAATAAGAAATGGGGTTATTTGGAATGTGAAGGTCAATGTAAAAATCAGGAAAGACAGATAAATGAAAATAGAAATAAAGACAGCAAGACCAACAAACGGTTTGTTGGAGAACCAAAATTGATAGTTCACTTCACCTGTATTTTTATTATCCTCTGGCGAATAAGCAGAAACTCTTTCCTTCCTTTCCAACTGCGAAACTTGTTTTGGATCCGAACTGCTGCTGCATCTTGCCCAGCCCTGTTCATCTTTAGGGTAAGAGCAAGGGCTCTCTGATCAGATATTCCAAATTCCTCATCGTTATGCTCATTCAACTTCTTCCTTTGGAATGACTGCACTCTGTAAACTTGGTAAATGCGAGCAGCAGCCTGTGTTGCGTTACGAACAGCAGCTAATGAATCTTTCAATGGTGAATCCCTATCTGTGGTTGGAGCAGCAATACGATCAGAAATTGTTTGTACAGGAGTTACACCTGAGGATTCTCCATTATCTCGGCCTTTCAAGTCAAGTGATTCAAGATGGGAACTCAAATCAACCAGAGCAGACTCTGCCAGCAAACCAGCAATTCCTTTGTGTCCATTGCTGGAAGCTAGATCTGCCGGTGTTCTGCCAGACGGATATTTTAGGGTGGGATCTGTAAGCATCCCAGCAGCTGCGCCTAAAGATATCAGGGAACAAACTGTTCGCTCCCTAATATCATAATGAAGCAGAAACTTATCAATTAAAAACGCATGATACACTCTGCAACTAATTTCCTTTTTTACCGAAAAGAGATATAAACGAAATTGTTGCTAAAGGAGAATAGTAGAAAAGGAGCAACAGTTCATATAGAATACAGGAAGGCTCACCTGCCATATAATGCAGCCCAATGTAGAGCAGTCCATCCACTAACATCTCTAAAGTTTATACTAACTCCAGCAGCTACCATAGGTGCCATTGCCCAATCATAATCAAGAGCAGCAGAAAGGTGCAACACCCCTTGACCACTCTCGTCTAAAAGAGATGGGCCTTTTCCATCTTCCCCAGTTTTTTCGAGAAGCCAACAATACAATTTCTCTTTAAGAAGTTTCAGTAGGAGCCAATCCTTAACTTTTTCGATTGAGGATACCTCCATATTTGCGCTCAGCATTTTTTCGCAGTCATCAGTTTCCTCTATCAGTAAAGAACTAAACTTACCACATAATTGGGAAGTATCCCTTACCCTGCTCAAGACAGAAGTCGCGATTTTGGGAGAACCGACGGACAATAACCTTGCAAATCTCATCAGTAAAGCACTTTCACTAGCAATGCTGTTATTCGCATCATCAACATCTACATCTGTGGGAATACTGACACGGAATTCAAAATCTCGAACTTCGCTGCAAGCTAACCTATTGGAAAGGGTTACATAGAATGGAACCCTCCCAGGTTTGTGAATCGGAGTATGGCAACGAAGAATTCCAGCTGCAATTACTTCAGCTGGGACTTCCAGCTCACCAAACATGCAAGCCCATTTAAAATTCTCCACTTCTTTTTGACTCTTCAGAAACTTGCCCATAATTAGCACCTGGATGAAATCAATTGAGGAGATCATAAATTGTTACTCTTATAAGATCTGCCTAAATACCACAAAGTGAGAGCACATGCGTCGTCAAAAGGGGTAACATTAAAAAAACCAGTGAAGCTCATCTTGGTATTACATAAAATACAGAGAACTTATACCTTGGTTTCACAACCAGCGTATGCCCAAATGGGGGAGAAATCAGTAATGCTAAAGCACTGGTCTTGTGAGATCGATGGAGATAGAACAAAGGAGTCCAATGGTGCCTGAGAACCTAAATCAGCAGCATTACCCCCATCTTCATTAGCAACAGCATCCCAGTAGGTGCTTGAGCTTGATCGTATATGCGCATCATTTACATCCTCAAGTTCTTTACTCATCCACCGGTCAAAGCTGTCTAGCTTCTTTAGACCTTCTTTTAAACCAAACAAGACTGGTTGCTTTACAGAAGCATGGTCAGACTTTTCCGCTATACTAGAATGGGCTTGTAACTCTAGTTTCGAAGAAGTCTCACGTCCTGCATTGATTTCTTGAATTTGTGAATCTTGCATAGGATGAGCACTCTTTTCAGTAGGTGTACATCTATGGTCAACCACGTTCGGTAATCCCATATGGTTCACTCCATTCAAACCAGTGGGATATAAAGAAGAATGGTGCGTGGTCCAATTGGATACATGCGAAGCATCAATTCCTTGGTTCTGCATTTCAGATGGAAAAGATGGAAGTTATAAAAGATAAATTAGAGCTTCAGTTCAACTCATCATATTATTTTAGGCACGAGCTGGATGAGAGAATTCGCTGATCACAATCAGGATTACTATAAGCATCTCAGTAGTTCAGCTGAGATACAAAGCATAGTGCAATTTTTAAATGGAGCCTACTTAGGGAAGAGATACTATCATTTGTCAACCTAGATATATGAATGAATATTATGAACACGATTGAGTAAAATCAAGCAAGAAATGAAGGGATCAATTATGTAAACTAAATTAATGAATTGAATTTTATACTTTCATACAAGATATGTAAAAGTTGCCAATGCTAGCACTTTACAGCAAGCAATCATAAGCTCAGAAGGGTATATGGGTGCTCATCTATTTAATCATTCATAAATTGTTGTAGTGGTCCCTATGAAGTATGATTGATCCAGAAAAGAAGTCTCTGTATATAACCTATTAATAATCGAAAGTATATTTTAGTTTTTCGCTTAAGAGCATAAGAATTGTTTTGCTCTCGTGGAATAGATTTAGTTTCTCTCTTTAGAGCATAAGAATTGTTTTGCTCTTGTGGAATAGAATGTTCTCAAAAAATTAGAAAAAACATATATTTACTTAGTTCTTCTATACTATTTGGTCCATTAACTCCATTTTGTCACCAATATCTAAACAGCCGTAAAATAAATTTCGGTAAGAGCCAAGAAACTGCATTTACTAAGGACATAAGACAAACAGCACACCACATTGAAGTATGTGGTATGTTGTGGTTGCTGTAGTGCACTATTGACAACAGATAGACCTGAAAGAAACCGTACTAGCAGAGTAGCGTTGTTATATATACCTGCCACTCCTCTAGACGACCACCATCGTCTCCGAACTCTTGTCTGGGACCTAACCCATCTCCTATGCTGACTGTGTTAGATGGAATACTGGAAAATGAAGGTTGAAACTGAACAGGCTGATAAGTTCCAGTTCCAGTTTCCAGGATATCATTCCAAGTTGGGAGCTCAAGGGATTGGCCGGACGTATATGTTGCACCAGCTATAGCATTTTTATCCATCTCTTGCTGGCCATTTAAGTAAACAGGCTTACTGAAAATAGTTGGTAGATGATTTTCGTATTCACCTGACACTGTTTGAAAATAGTGTGAATCTATAGACATAATTGCATAAGAAAATATAATAGAAAATTAAGAAAAATGCCACACATTACTTGAAGAATGGGCTGAGTAGTAAGGAGCTCCAAATCCGTCATCCATCTTCTGCATCAGTGACTGCTGTGACTCCATAAAAGATTGTAAGCCTGAATTTGCTTGGCTAGTGTATGCTGCAATAGATGCAGTGTTAGATCCTATATCAGTATTCCAATATTTGCAAAAGTATTAATGAGTTGAGGGAAATGGATAAGAAATCCAAAGAAACATGAATTGGGATTTGAATGCTGTAAGCGACCTGATTCAGCCTCTTCAAATTCTGAGGCCTGGGCAATACTGCTTAGACTGCCAGAGTCTGTATTTTGAGAGTTTCCTTGATAATCATTTGAACTAATCTTCGATGATGAACTATTAATGTGCATGTCTTTTCCATCATCCTTGATGCGGTTATAATTCGTCCTGCTTCCCTGGAAAACATATATCCAAACGAAGAGAAAATAAACAATCTACTTCATTAGAAATATCGGCGAGGTGTTCTTCCACTCCAACAAAATACTCGGTCATGTGGTTTTTGTGGACCTTATTGCAAGCAGCCAAAATGCTTCCGAGGAGAGGCATGTCACAGTTTTCAATTTGAAAACTCTAGATTCATCGCATCCCACAACTTTGGGATGCGGATCAAGAAAAACCTCTTTGTAATAAAATAAAACACTAATATAAAAGATTGAATTGAATACAAAAGAGAACACTATATGAAACATAAATGAAGTATGTAGTTTATTTGACTCAACTCATACAGTACAGTATATTTAAATTCCTGCATCAAAGGAGTAGGAATTTTCTTACCTTAACTTCTAGATAATGAACAAGAACTATGTGTGCTAACTCCCTGCATTGATAATACACTACAAGTTGTTAGAATGTTACAATCACTGGCGCTGCAGATTGGACTTATCAAAAGAGGTCTATCCTCAATTGGACGTATTACTGGCGCTGCATACTTTTGAACAAATTGTTCATTAGAAAAGAATTCAAACGTATGTTAGACATTTTCTCCAACTCGTTTTTAACAAAATGTTCATTATCAAACCATTCCACTCAA
Source organism: Echium plantagineum (assembly GCA_003412495.2). NCBI lineage: Eukaryota > Viridiplantae > Streptophyta > Magnoliopsida > Boraginales > Boraginaceae > Echium > Echium plantagineum. The sequence continues at coordinate 35,225 of QFAX02000300.1, read as the reverse complement.
CAATCCATCACTAGGAAAGATTAACTAACTAACAGATACACAACGTACTCTTCAAGCATCCAGTAACTGCGCCTTTGAAAGTTCTCATTCTCTTGTCCATGGGCATAGTAGCAATGCAGCACATCTATGCTTCCAGCCTGATGAAGCATTCATCATTAATAGTCGTTTGCTAACATGAATACATTCAAGGGATTAAAACACATAGTAAATTACACACCTGATCAGATATAGAACAGAGAGATACACTGAACATAAGAATTAAAAACCTACCTTAAGTCGTTCATGAGCTTCCCTAACAGTCTTCCCATCCCTCTTCTTCCTCCAGTTATGACCATCTTTACGGAAATATCTTAACACCTTTCGGTCGAAAAGAAAAAGAGAACCACCTAAAAGGAAAAGAACAAATTTTGTGTCTGTAAAGGGACAAAGCACATGTATGATGTACCTCATCTATTAGAAAATAAATATTTCTATTGAGCAGTTAAAGAGCAGACACTCAGCATATAGAACTTCATTAATGGGCTGTTCAAAGTAATACTTCTATTTATTTTCAGAGATAAAAAGGGAGCCGGTCGGAAGATCAACCACTTGCACCTAACGAAAGGTGAGAACAAACAGGAGCCTTTGTAAGAAGTAATTTCTAAGCATTTGAAATATAACTACATGAGACATGCACATATGATACCAAAAGAGACGAGATAACCAGGCGCCAACTTACTCAATTTCGACTGAAAATATTCCGACTCATCAAGGATTTCACCAACCAGATAAATGATAAAATCAGCATTTACTGAAGATGGATTATTTAATGCCAATGAGTGCAAAACTACAGATAATTATTGTTACTTGCACTAGTGGCCACGATTTTAGAGTTGTCAACTTGATTATTTTTATTCAAAATCTAACCCCCAATTTTTCTTTTTCATTTTTTTCTTTTCCTTAGTGAGAAGTATGACCATGCAATCAGCTATGAATTCTGAAAATTAAACTTAAGAATTGCAAGAAAATATCTCTTTGGCCATGGAAGATGGCAAGTGTTATGACAACGTAATAGGAAAGGCAATCCAAGGCATAATAATTATGTTTTGATACAGTCGACAAAATTTTTAATTATTGGGAGGTTTTGCTTCTTATCAATCGTTTTGTAGGCTCATCAGTGGGTTATGTTGTATTGGATCTGCAAGCAGTCACACACTCAACTCTACATTGACACAAAACGGAGGCACTTTTTTGCATTGCAACGCTGAGAAATTCTGGACGGAAATCAAAAGCAGATGGGGGACATACTTGGGGGCACATTTGGTGACTCCGGTGCTATCTGAAATTTCTGATAATTTCGGAGAATTTCACAAATTTCAGCAGGTCGTAACCATCGATGTTGAGCTTCTTGAAGTATTTGATCAATATCTGTAGAAAAAGTAGGTACAGTTGCAAAGGGTTTAAGTGTATTCCATAATACTCCAAATTGAACAATATAAACCGAGCACATTATACTACCTATTTCTTATTAATTGTGAAATACTAGATGGTGTTAGCACTGCAAGTTGACTCAATCCGGAAACACCCCCCGTGATTACAGGGGTAAGGTTGTGTAGTTCCCCCCCCCCCCCCCCCCCCCTCCTATTCTGCCCTTGGGTGGGAGCCTCATTACAGGCATCGAGGTATGTTGTATGCACTGCATGTATCTCCATTCTTATTTGTCCCCCGACAAGAACTTCAAATCTTTCACTAATTCTCTGAAGACTATCCCAGGTCTTATGTGATTCAGCTAATAGTTGAAGTCAAATCGCAAATTACTCCAACAGTGGACAGGGGTCAAGCTAAGGAGCTAAATACATACAAAAATAATTCGTTTTTCTAACTGTTACCTGCTTCTCAGAGCGCCAAGCGATTCTTCAACATTTCATAAGAGAGTCAAAATGCACCTAACTCGATACCTCTAAACGAAGCCTACTACAACTAAATAAATCCATTGTCACATTCACTAGGCAAGGCAATTAAGCCATCAGCAAATTACCATCAACATAGAGGCCAACGACACTATCCAATTCTGGTAAAACGGTGAGCTACAAATTATTATTACAACAGATAAAATTCATACAAAATATAGAAAAAACCTTGTAAGAAAAATTAACTTCCCCTAGATAACCGAACAACAATTATTGAATCGTTTCTCACAAATGATCAATCATTTCACTAAAAAAATCAATAAAAAAACATGAAACAAAAAAAAAAACAGAATCAGCAAACGAACTTACCCAATTGAGCATTCAAGGCATACCGTCTGGTCTCAGCCATCAAACTCAAGAAAATTACATAAAAAATGAAGTAGTAATAAGAAGAAACAAAAGTCAATATGTGGTCAAAATCACTTAGTTAAGCTGTAGAGAGATAGGTAGTGTAGAGTGAACAGTAGAGGAAAGGAGGAAGCAACATAGGAAACTGAGAGATCATAAGGAGTACTCAACTTTTTTATCTTTATTCATCGAATAAGTCCCATTAATGTAATCAAAATAACTAATTAATAAATACTCCCTCCGATTGTCACATTTTGACTTTTTGTGGTCAACAAAACAAGATTTAAAACATAAATATCTATTAATCTACATGCGAAAAAATTATAAAAAGTTAATATTTCAAAAATATATATTGAGACGAATTATCATTTAATGGAAATTCATGATCAAATTTTATAATGTTTAACTAACAAAAGTCAAAATGTGACAATATTTAAGAGGAAGTATTAATTTAATAAAAAATATCAATTAAATTAAATGGAACATATATTAAAAAAGGTAGCCGCCAGAATGGAATGCAAATTTATGGAATAAAAGAGGGCGGGAAAGGGACAGCAAGTTTGTAGCAAAGGTGTCCTGGAAAACAATAACAGGTGACAAAAAAGAAGGGGGCCTAGCTATTAAGGATATCATGTGCTGGAACACTACTTGCATGATAAAAAATGTGTGGAATCTATGCTGCAACAGAGAGGCACTTTGGGTTAGGTGGATTCACACCTATAGGCTTAAGGGGCACAGCTTTTGGGGGGTGAAGTCAAAGAGTACTGACTCTTGGTGCTGGAGAAAGTTGTTAAAGCTGAGGGAGTTAATTCAGCCTCATGTTAGAGTTGTGGTGCAAAATGGACAGACTACTTGTTGTTTGTTTGATAGATGGCACACCAGGGGATGTCCAGTTGAATTCCTATCTGCTGAATGCATTAGGAGGCTAGGAATTTCACCAGTAGAGACAATTGCAGAAGTTAAAGAAAGGCTTATGCATCATAGGGGAGCCCTACATGAAGATGCAGTGCAGTTTGTGAATAGTCTGCCTAACATTTTATCTGAGCAGCCTGATGAATTGGTTTGGTTTGGTCAGAAGCAGCATAAGAATGCTGATGTTTATGAGTGCCTGAGGCAACATCAGAATTCTGTTGAGTGGTGGCCTATTGTATGGTTCAAGGGGCAGGTCCCTAGATTTGGATTCATTATATGGCTTGTTTGTTTGGGTAAATTAGCCACCAGAGATAGGCTCAGAAAATGGAATGTTATACAAGATGATATCTGTGTGTTATGTGGAGAAGCAGAGGAGTCTATTCAACATTTATTCTTCTTGTGTCCCTTTGCTGCTGTTATATGGAGAAAGCTTCTACTTTATCTACAGGAATTTCACTCCCCTCAGGGATGGAATGAAGAGAGCAAATGGGTGCTGGACCAAGGCAGAGGCAAATCATTTAAAAGTCGATTAAGGAGGCTTTGTCTTGCTGCAGCAGTGTACCATGTGTGGGCTGCCAGAAATAAGTGCATATTTGCTCAAGAATGTCCGGATGCTGATCGATCGAGTGCTAAGTGTATTCAGGCTATTGTTAGTAGGGTTAATAGTTGGAGTCATATTCCAAGAAATAGACATAATTGGAGTCTTTGTGTTAGTTGGAACTTCTGTATGTCTATTCTTAGGTAGAGGGAAGTTTGGTTGTAATGTTGCTACCTTTTATTTTCAATAAAATGTTTCCTAAAAAAAAAAAAAAAAAAAAAAAAAAAAAAAAAAAAAAAAAAAAAAAACAAATGTCTGAAATAACAAGACTTTTTGTCACTTTTACGCGCTTCTTTACATTCCCGACGTGTAAAGTTTTTGTTTGCTTGTCAAAATATATTGGCTTTTTTTCATCTGGGCACCTGAACTTCTGGTTTTATAACAAATAGGCACCTGATGAACTTTTTATAACAAGTAGGCACCTGAGGCCGAAATTTGGCACCTGAACTTTTGGATTTCACAAATTTTTTAATTTCTCAGATTTTTGACATTTAAAAATTCCTTAACCCAGGGGCAAGTTAGTCATATTGAAAATATAAATTTTTGGAGGGAAATATTCAAGAAAAGTTCAGGTGCCATTCCGGGAAAAAAACATTTAAGCGCCAAAATTGAAGAATAAGTTAAAAAATAATTATTAATAATAACTTAAAAACTAAAAAAAAAAAAGGACCCCACCCCACCCCCCCCACCCCACCCCCACCCTGCGTAACTGTTGGAGTTCCCCCCCCCCCCAACCCCAATCTGCAAACTGCAACCTACAGTAGCCTCCCCCCCCCCCCAACCTCCAACTTGCAAACTGCAGCCCCTTAACCTGCAAACTGACAGCCCCCTCCCGCCCGCCCCCCCCCCCCCAACCTGCAAACTGCAGCTCCTTCCCGCCCCCCCCCCCCCACGCTAAGAGCAAGCTTCTCAAATTCATCCCCCACGCTCACAAAAGGTGTCCAGTAATCCATTTGAACCAAAACATATGCAGAAATTTAAATGAAAAAATCATGAGGTTAGGTGAGTGTTGATTTTGATTTGAATAGATATTAGAGCAAATGGCTTCATCGATCACTCACGTTTGTTAAAAAACACTAGTCGATCACCCTAGTATGACTTTGTATACTTTCAATCACTCATGTTGAGTATTATGTGTACTTTTGGTCACTCATACGTTTTTTGGTACAAATCTTAATTTTTCGAAAATTTTAACATTTTTGTAAGGGTATTTTAGTAATTTTTCCATAATTTTTTAACTTACATCAACTAACTTTCATTAACTTCCATTGCACTCTACATTTCCATGACAAAATTATGAGAGAATGACTAAAATATCCTTACCAAAATGTTAAAATTTTCGAAAAATGAAGAGTTGTACCAAAAAAACCTGTGAGTGACCAAAAGTATACACAATACCTAACATGGGTGATCGAAAGTATACAAACTCATACTAGGGTGATCGACTAGTGTTTTTTAACAAACGTGAGTGATCGATGAAGCCATTTGCTCTAGATATTAATGGGGGTTGGGTTAAATGGGTGGATAGAGGTTGGGTTAAGATCTTTGCTTTAGTTAGTTTATGATGTGATCTGTCTAAATTGCCCTTCATCTAATTGTTTAAAATCTGAAAAAAGAGAAATCCAAAAGTTCAGGTGCCAAATTTCGGCCTCAGGTGCCTACTTGTTATAAAAAGTTCACCAGGTGCCTATTTGTTATAAAACCAGAAGTTCAGGTGCCCAGATGAAAAAAAGCCAAATATATTCTGGATAAATTGGTCTACCTTCACCTTGGCCCTTGCAATCAATTGGGTCTACAACATTTCCTTCTTTGATGGTTGCACTTTAATTCTTTATTAGGTGGGCTGTGCCCGAGATTACATTCTGGAGTTTGTGATGTTACTCTAAAATGAGTTGCTCGGACATTGATATTTAACATTTTTCAAGTGAATTATGTACAAAATATTACTCCCTCCTTTTCGGTAGATCCGCTTTTTCATTTTAGAATTAAAATTTGAACACTTTGATCATAAATTTATATTAGTTAATGAAAAATAATATAGTCATATAATCATATTGTATATTGTTAGATTTTGTTTCAATATATATTTGAAATATCAAATCTTATAACTTTTATGTTTGCATCTAGTTGAAGTAGGATGAAGCGGTATGAGATAAGAGCGAGGCGTCGTGCCTTCAGCCTCTGAAACGGGAACTTTAACCTGCATATCATCCGGGAGTCTTAGTGAAGAGCGTTCTTTGGTTCTCATCCCTAGTCAAATTGTAGAATTAGATATATTTATGTTTTAAGACACCGTGAAAAGTCAAATAAAAAATTTAATACTAATATATAAATACATAGATACATATTTATTCTTTAACCAAGCACAATACAACTCAAGTCCAAACAAAACCAATCTTCAAAGAAAAACGATTATGGATATAATTCACACAGTACATAACAGAATCAACAACAATATAATTATACTTCTACTAGTTTTTATTGATCCAAACTCGTAGTATAAAAAAACTCATAAACTCTACTTCTTAGGGACCCACACAACATGATCTTGAGGTAGAAAATGGCAGATTGGAACAGACCCTGGGTTGACCTTAAGAAGCTTGAAAGCCAAATGCTTTGGGTTCCATTTTGATGTATCTGTATGGCAAATTGCAACTGCTTTCACTTTTTCACCATTTTTACCCTCAACTGAAACCTCATATGCTTTACTTGCTTCTGTTTTATGGCAATAAAACACAGCATACACATACTTCTCTCTATGACAAACCACAGCTCTCTCATTCCCCATTCCCTTCACCCCTGAAACCTCAAACTCCTGGAGAACATTTCCCTCCCCTGATTCTGTCGATATTGCCTCGACCCTTTTCCCGAGCTTTGAAGTAGTGAAATCTACCATGGATTCCAGGGATGTTGCACAGTATTTCTCCTCTCCCGCAATTCCAGGCTCCTCACATTCCTTAATCGTTGTTTTCATCGTTTCGGCTTCAGGGGAACCAGGCTCCAGGGAAAAATGAGCCAATATTTCAGGGACTTTGTTTGATGAGAATGGAATCGAATCAGCTACGTTTCTTGGCAAGAATGTTGCCCGAGTTTCGCTTTTGCTGAATTGCAAGCTCATCTTTGATCCTTGATGAAGATCTTTCTCCAAGAAAAAAAAGGCAACATTTGGATTATCCTTGAGTTGATCTTCACTTGCAGCATAGTTGTAGATAAATGGACTATATCCTGATCCTGTTCCAACCCTGACGTTGGCGCCGCCTCCCTTTGGTTTACCGGTGTTTACATCGACGCCTTTCCTCCCGACGCTGACGTCTGTGCCACCACCTGATTTTCCTTTCCCAGTGTTCACATTGACTCCACCTTTCCCTACAACAACTGATGTGCTTTTGTCCTCTTCAAGTCCTACACACAAAATCAACAAGCTCACACTTCACAGTTTTCAGGAAGTACCTAAATCAATACTACTCCCTCTAATTCATTTTTATCGACATTTTCGTTTTAATATTATTAAATAAAATTGCATTTCTGTTGGTAATATTATTATATCCCTACTAAAAAATAGGGTACAATTAATCAAGCTACTCATTCTGAACATTTAACACTGAAAAAATTAAGGATCAACAATATCGAAAAAAAGATATCATTGCCAGGGAGGCAGGGAGTCGTCGTAGGGGAGAAAATAACTCGTTCGACTTTATATATATTCAGAGTTTGCATCGATTTGGAACGCTCTCGCGGCCCACGATGACGTTAGAAGGCTAACCAGTAGGGCGAAGGAGATCTGAAATCGCTTTGGGCATGTTAGTGTCTGGCAGCACTTTGTCCCAATAAACCTCAGGTGGCAAAGCTGCATGGCAAGCTAATATTGCAACCTTAATAGTAAAACAAAGAAAACATAACTTGAATTAGTACAAGAGAGTAATACATAATCTTTGTTTGTTTTTTAAACCAAATCAAACATACATGACATACACAATATGCATACAAGAAAATATATGTGAATAATAATTGAGAGGTTTTGATTAATTAAACATACCATAGACAAATATACTTACACACAGAAATGAGCTAAGATGAAGTAGCCAAAATGCCATTTGTGAAGTTGAACTATGGAAAGTGTGGATTCTTTTAATGATGGCAAAATGTAAAAATGAAATTAAAGCTTGTGACTTGTGAGTAGTAGTAAGTGATAAGCTAAGTTTGGTGCAATATTTATAAGGCTACTAAGTTCAACAACCAATATCCCAACTGTCCCATGACTTGCACAGAACACTAGTCACTAGAGATTGATATAATTTGAAAATTTACTACTTCATCAACTAAGTAGATGTGTATCATTAGAGATTGGAATTGGGGTGTCAAGTTAATTCGTCGGTATTGGATATCAAAACAATCATGACTATCAATTAGGTAATTTTTTATCTAGAATAATCTATATGTTTACTTATTTCGTCGTAACTATGTAACTAGTGTTTTGACATTTGACATTGTAATACCAAATAAAATTTGATACCCAAGTCAAATTCAGTCGACAGTAGTACTCTATCCATCCATAAATGATTGGTATATTTTGACTTTCATGGTCAACAAAACACGATTTCAAACGTAAATATCTTTTATTCTACATACGAAAACATTATAAAAAGTTGATATTTCAAAAATATATATTGAGACAAATCTAACAAGATCTCACATGACTATATTATTTCTCATCGTTTAATGAGAATTCTTAATCAAATTTGTTAAAGTTTGACCACAAAAATCAAAATATACCAATCATTTAGGGACGAGGAGAATATTACTTTTCAAAAAGCGACATAACATTGCTTAATTAATTTGTTAAGACTTCTTAGTTAATGAGATCTATGAACTGAACTAGTAACCACTACCAAAATGATTACGTAGTCTGTATTATGGAGGTTGATAGGAGATTGAGGATAGCTATGTCTATATATGGATTATGGAATATCTACAAGTTTTTTAACATAGATCTCATTGTCTTCATTTCCTTCGCCACCTACAACTCACCATGTTACATTATTTTCATATCTTGATGATATCATTATTCTCACTACACAAATTCATTATTTTATCATCTTAGAGTAATTTTTATTGTTAATTAATTGATTTAGTCATTACTCCCAGTCTCCAATCATTTATGTGTTCATCCTTAAGGGCTTGTATGTAGTTGTATATTTATTCTTAATGATGTAAAAAAGTCTATGCGATGACAAGTATTTCAAATGCCACCAGATTATTAAGTTACCTTATTAATTATGTGATGGCAAGTATTGGAAATCGAAAAGAGTACTTGCTCTTATGAAAAGTTTTTACTCATAGAAACCTCGACTAATTTGAACTAAACTTGGATTAATTTGAATTGAAGGGAACTAGTATATTAAGGTGGACTAGAAAATCAAGGTTAGATAATAATGTATATTGTTATTAGTTCTATACCCTTTTTCAAATTCTTGGGGAATAAACTACATTAATTTTCAAGATTTTAAAATAAGAAAGTAAAGATTAAGTCGGTGATTCACTAGCTAGTTTGGTAATATATGATCCATTAACAAAAAAAAATTGGATTTAATTCCAATATAATTTATCTTATACTTCTTCTAATTACTTACAAGTTAATAATTTATATATCTGTTCTTTACAATATCATTATATTCATACTCTTTTCTTAAGAAAAAAAAACAAAGATTAATATATAATCATATTAATACAAGTACAAGTCAATCAGTGCACTCTATTTAATTTATTTTGTTGGTATATAGACATAGTTATTCAATTAATAGTGACTTAGTGAGGGGGATATTATAACTGAAATTAAGATCGTATTAATTGTTTGTAAAGTAAAAATATTGCATGTGGGAGTTAGTACTATATCTAGCTACCTTGCAATAAATTGGTGTAGACTACTCATATTAGTTGAAGTAGTATCTAGTCCAGGCGAAATTGTGGATGTGGTCTCAATTAATGTAATCTTCATACATTTAGTTCTCGATAAACGATAGTGACAACGTAATTATAAAACGGGTGATAATTTTGATCTCTAAACTAAGAAGATCAACGGTTGAATAACTGTCAATTAATAAATGCATGGCAATTTGAAATATGATTTCATTTAACGTGTAGACAAATCTATACTATATATAATGCCTAAGTATTGAAAATGTTATGTGTAACGTTATTACACAATGAGTAATTGAATTTTAATACTCCCTAATACTTAAAAGACTTTTAAATTGGTTTGAGAAAACTTTAATTTGAATTTGAAAAAAAAGAAAGATCTGATTAAATTCCAAACACCGCCCCTAAAACACCACACTCGAACTCCCCCCCAAAACCCCTTCTTCTCCGGTGCAACCATTTACCATCACACCACCACACTCATCATCAATCATCATCACACTTGATCATTGAACTTGCAGACAAATCTATACGATATATAATGTCTAAGTATGGTTGATTTTACTTATTCATCAATCATCATCACACTTGATCTTCAAGTACACTGTATGCTCATTGTCTTCAAAGCTTTGATTCTATGCTTGCTCAATATGACTAACAACTTTTTGTCGACGAGTACCTTTCTAAGATGTCATTGAAATAAATTACTTAAGCACACATATTATATAGTAAATCAATATTTGATTCATCATTATAACAAGGTGTACAGACTTAGAATCCAATGTCCTGAGCTAATCGATGATGATAGATTTATTAGAACATGAGGACCACCACATGCAAGTCATTGGCCAATTCAAATCAACAGGTCCATCAAAATGGATGAAAAAACAAGGAGATCATACCTTATACAGTTATACTTGATGAGTTTAGAGATGACAAGTCTAAATATGTGGTATTAATTCTTATTGATTAATTAATATGTACTGCATTTTATTAAGCTGTTGACAATTTCAGTCTATAAATTAAGCTACACATAGATTACGACCGAGAGTAGCTAGAAAATCAAGCTATATGTATTTCATTAAGTAAGATTGACAATATAAAACGTCTCAATTTCGCTCTATGTTGTGTCACAAAATTTATGATGATGGCATCCCCCTAAACCTTCCTGTACCACAAGAACAGCGAGCACATCCGTCTCGAGTGGTGAACTTGAACCTCCAACGCAGGGTGTTCAAACTTTGAACTAGAAATATTGTTTGCTACTCGTAGTGCAAATAACAAAAACTCCATAGAAGACCCAAGCTTAAATTACAACTAATAGGAAGAACAAATAAGGTTGTTCTTGTTCTTCCAAAACTATTTCATATAGTAACCAACTAACTTAAACTTTTATCAAATTGACATACAAATTGCCAAGAATTGTCATCAACAAACTAAATAGAAAAACCTTGAAGCACCCTAATGAAGTTTGCAGCTACATCCATATTGAAGCTGCGAAAGCCTCCAATGAATAGAACTCATCAAGAGTTACGTGTGAAATTTACATGAGATTTAGCTAAGTAGAAGTTGCCTAAGTCAAGGTAAGGGTACCTTGAAGTGCCCCTTTGACTTGATTTACGTGGCATCTCTAGCAAGCGCAACCTCCTCCTTGCTGATCTGAGTTTGCATTATTGTTTGAAGGCCTCAAATTCACATCAACCATATCTTCCTGTTTTGTGGCGGAAAGTGTTTGCATTCCAGGTAATGCAGAAGCAATCTTACGGAACAAAGGCTGCAAATCAGATTAATAAATAGAAACTCAGTAGTTGAGAAATTAGGAAAAGAGACACAATTCAGACTTCACCATGTGATAGAGATAATTGAAAGTGCAATTAATAAGCAATTTACCTAAACTAACAAAAGAAAGATCGGAGAGAAGTAAATATACCTTAATGTTGAAACCTGCTTTTGCACTGGTCTCTATAAACATGATATTATTATCCGCAGCCTTCTTCTCTCCTTCTTCTATTGAAACTTGCCTATACACAACATAATCCAGATATAAGATAGAACCAAATAAAAGTTGTCCTCCTTTGGATCTCAAGATCAATAGAGAGCATACTGCCACTGGAGATTAACAAGATAATTTCATGTGTACTTCAATGAGAAAAAACGTTAAATCTTCTTCATGTCTTCATCATTTAGTAACACAATCAAACATTTGGAGGTTAATGATGACAAAACAGAAATGGAGGAACATATCCTTAATATAATCAACGAGCATTATCACACCTTTTATCAACAAGATCTGTTTTGTTGCCAACAAGAACAATGATGACATCGTTGCCTCTCTCACCGCGTACTTCTTCAATCCATTTTGAAGTGTTCAAAAATGATTGACGATCTGTTTGCAGAAATTACAACAACAAAAAATCAAAACTTAAGCTCTCGACTTTCCTTGATAATCTAAAGATGGTTCATGCAAAAACGAAGTGCCTCAGCTGTGACTACCCTAGCCATTGAATAACTGAACATTTTCTTCCATCATGATTACCACCAATGGATTTATATGTATGAAATGTAAGAGTTGAATTGCTCTTATACTAATACTTACTCACAACATCATACACGATTACTGCCACCGAAGAATCTCTAATATAGCTAGGAATTAGACTCCTAAATCTCTCTTGACCTGCAGTGTCCCTGTGATGTTAACACAACAAATTATACAAGAGAATATAAAGTACGAACAGGTTAAACACAACAACTTATACTCCTTCCTTTTTAATAGACGTGTGGGAGTTAGTGGCGAACTTTGACCACAAATTGCACTTTATTCATTCATCCGTAAAATATAAAATTGATATGATTGAATTCGTTTTTAAAAATATTTTCATAATTTTTTTTTAATTTCCATAATGTACATACAAAGTAATTGGTCACTAAAGTTGTGTCTCAAAATGCGTGAAGTCCATTAAAAAGAAATGTAGAGTACTAGAAAATACAACCAATGACACCAGCAAATCAATCTAAAAATATAAACACAAGTTGAAGTTCATTAAGAACCATCAAATTTGATTCCTTATAATGTAACTCTAGATAATTCCAATATTTAAATGGAGTATAATTTACCATAGCTGCAACCGAATTGTTCGATCTTCAAGGTACATAGTTTTGGACAGAAAATCGATACCAATTGTAGCCTGCAAACATATAATTCACACAGCACAAGTTTATCAACCAACAATTTCCCCATCAAATGAAATTTTGTAATCAAGTTCTTAATTTCACTGGTAATCAAACATATCATGATTCTTGAAATCCATTCGAAAATTGCATCAAACGATCATATCCCTTTACAACAAGACATAAAGATTAACCACAACAGTAAAAAAGAAGCAATTTTCATGTGGACAAATACATATAATCAACAGATTCATCCCCACCCTGATCACTAAGATATTATAAAAGGGTAACACAAATGTATAATACCCAATCTAAAAAGATTTTCAAGATTTAGTTCTGATGGTTGCCTATGAACATAATGATTTTGATATACTTTACAATTGACAAAATTATTTTGATTCGAATCAAATCTATGCGTGTCAATAAAAGCCATAAAATTCAATTATTTAGATAATCGAACGTAGCAATCTTTTTACATAGATACAAGATATATAAAATCAAGAAGAGAATATATTATGGTGGACCTGATAGGTGGTGTCGAATTTATCATACATAAAACGAGTGATTATGCTAGTTTTTCCCACAGATTGGTCACCTAAAAACACCAACTTATACTTCGCTAATGGTGATACTGTAGCCATTTTGGTTATTATTTCAAGAACAAGAATTATGAAATTCTCCAGAAATGGGGATCTGGAAAAAATTGGATTTTCGGGTTCTCTCTATCAGATGGAGAAAGAGAGAAATTATAGGCGAAATGAAATGAGAATTGAGAGAAATGATAGAACCAATAACGTAAAGATTAATCTTATTTTTTATATGCCTCGACGAGGAACCCGTAATATTGGAATTTACACTTTTATAACATGATTGATGTCATCTATTTATCGAATTTGCACTAGTCAAAATTTATGTCAAGTCAAATAGCTTGTAAATCACATTTGATCAAATAACTCTTGATCAAACCTGATTATTTTATAATTGAGCTTCGTCCGTACGATTCAAAAATAATGAACTGGGCACTCAAGGACCTCGCCCAATAGCAGAACGTTCAATATCGAGAAGTGGATTGTGCCCGAATGAAGAGGCAATACTTGCAAGTTACAAGTGTCACTATCTCAAGATAAACTGGTACATATAAAGAGTATGCACCTTCATTTGAGATTATTAATGCCTAAGTCAGTAAGGGTCCGATGAGGGTCAGATCATATTAAGATTGTCATCAAAGAAAATCGTATAACAATTGAAGGACATTCACTCCTTACTCGTGGCTCGAGAAATCCATAAAGTGGATGCACCTACTTCATTCTCATTGGTGTCTGTAGGCGAAGCGATATACACTTCTCTGCTCCTCGCCAAAGATCTTTGCTTCCACTCTGTCTACATTATTACTAATGGCTTATATTCACATGTTTGGTATAGGAACTATCACAAGCTCAAACACATTCATGAATGAGGAAAGCTATTTTATGATGGACACAAGAAGTTTTGTTGGACCTTTTGATTACCAACCAGTGGTGGTCATTTTTTAATTTGAAAGATATCGTCATGTGTAATTTTAACTCGATCTCATGTAATCTTGCTCCATGTACTAGCCTACAAATATGTTTTATTTGATTAATATATGCATTATCTAACAAAAGAAAGATTTTTGTTGTTGAAATTGGCATTCAAATTTGAAAGGGATATAATGGTGAAATTTATACTATATATAAAGTGGAAATCCATAATTAATTTGGTGAAGCCTAAAGCTATATCTAACTTATCCATGTGACACTATACTAATTTGATACATGTGTATTTTGATATATTAAAAATAACAACCATATCATTCGCTATATAGACATATATGTTTTGTCCAATTTTATTTTTTATAAATAAATATATATTTTTACATAATAATAAGGGTCCTATTTTTAGAATATATAATTTCCGATCATATGCAATAATCTTTTCGTTTTCTTCTGTTATAACAATACATCAATTGAATTATAATTGCAACTACTGAGAAAGTTATTACAAAAAAAAAAGATAAATGTCTTCTCACATACGAGACTTGTTTTTACATAAATACATAAAATCCGGAAGCGTTAACAAACAATGACTCCGTGGCCCAATGGATAAGGCGCTGGTCTACGAAACCAGAGATTCTGGGTTCGATCCCCAGCGGAGTCGAATTTTTATGTTGTCCTTTTGCAACAATGTTGTATGGTCCAGTGCTCCTTTATCCTACTTCTCACGCTTCCAACTCAATTTTTATTTCCATTTTAAAAATTGGAAATTTCAAAATAGGTTTTATTTTGATCACAATTTGCAGAGTCGTAACATTTTTTAACTTTTCTAAATTGTGTAAATATAAAGTTATCAAATAAAATAGAACAAACGAAGAAAATAGTTACTTGTATTAATATATGAGTCCCAAAAAAAACACTAGATGTTTGTGACAATTTAGTCTGTCCTAAAGTTGGTTTAGTCCTAAAAAAAGAGCAAATTGCTGAAATGGTCCCCGAAAGTGGGTTTAAGTTGTCTTTTAGTCCTCGAGAGTATAAAAATTGCAACTCAGTCAACGATATTGGCCAACGGTTGCAGATTGGTCCAAAATTTAATGAAGACGTTAATTTTTAACGCCCTAATGGTGATTGCAGTTCACTCCTAACTTAATTCTACTATTATCGTTCTAACTTATTAACAACGCGTGTAACTCACGAGGCGCGTGGACCGTTAATATTTAACAGCACCGTTAAATTTTGGACCAGTTTGCAACCGTTGGCCAATATCGTAGACTGATTTGCAACTTTTATACTTTTGAGGACCAAAAGACAACCTCAACCCACTTTCGGGGACCATTTCTACAATTTTCTCCCTAAAAAAATATTCCCACTTTTCCAAATAGTGCAAATTCCCACCATGTGAATATTGTGGTTGCATGAGTCTTGATTTACTTTAGATGTTACATGAGCTGCACGATTTGATTTCTTACTTTCAAACCCATTATAGAATAATAAAATTTATTTGTGATAAAATATATTCAAATAATTATGAATATTTAATCATGATTACAATATTTGTGATTATATGTTACCTAAACTAGTTATAATTGTTATTTAACTTAATAGTCAGAAATTTTTTAAAATCATTTAAATTTCAAAAAGAAGATAATAAAATTTATTCATAACTTATTTAAATTACATATGTACTTTTAAAAAAACATAGTTGTTGAAAATTTTAAAAAGCTACTGATATAATTAAAAATTTAAATTTTTAAGTTTGGGTGAATAGTAGAGAATCTGTTAAAATAGACACATCACACATAAAAAAGCTAAGCTAACAATAGAAAATTGATGGCTATAAATATAGTTAATTATTAGGAGCATTCACATTAGATGCGTCATAAAATATCCTTAAAATCAATATCATATATCACTTTATTAAATTTAGGTGTTAGTATTCAACTTTATACAAAAACTAGATGCCTTATTTCATTCCCCGTATGTCAAATAAAGAGAACAAAAATGATGAATCAAGAGAGAGAAGAGAATAAAGGAGTGTTGACTCCCAATTTTTACAATCTCAAGTAGAGAAGTGTAGTCAAGACAACTTGTCCTAGTGGCAAAGCATGCTGACACCACTAGCAGAGGTCTCGGGTTCGAGTCCTCTTGCTAGCAAAAAGAAAGAGGTTCGAGCGATCTTAATCGCTCACTAGTTTGAAAGCTAGTTGCCCCTTCCTTTGAAGTTACGAATTTATGTTGAATTGGTGAATGTAATGGTTACAATATTACTAATAAAATTTAAAAAAAAAAAAAAAAAAAAGTAGAGAAGTGTAAATTCAAAAGTGGGTTTCATTTATTATAAGAAGTCCAGAAATGACCTTTTTTTTGTTATATTTACATATTCCCTTCCTTTATATGCTAACGAGGAGAATAACGAAGCTAGTCCCATTTTATACATAAATTCCAATTCCAATGTATTGAACATGGTGTGCAAGAAAATCGAAACTAAATCGAGTTAAAAAAACCCCGTCCCTTAACTCTGTTCGATTCACCCACAAAAACGACCCTTTTAACCTGTTTTTATTTCTATTTAAAATTTGAATACTAGTCCGAACAACCATAAACCCCTACCTCCCTCAACACTAGTGAGTACCCTATTTCAGTTCCACCCCCGGTACCTGCTCAACGGACTACGGCGACTCCAGGGCCAGACGACCTCCGTAGGTTCAACCTCCGCCAGCTCCAACTTCGACCCGTCCAGGTATGTTCTTTCTTACATAATAAACAATTGATTGGTAATAAATATTAATTTTTTGCAATTTGATATTGAACTTTAATTTGAATTTGTTAAGTAAAATTACAAAAGTTCACTGGTTGTAATGGCAACAGTAGGTCGCCCCTCATTCTGCCTATTGAGTCTGATAGTATTTCCGCCCTTCATTATTAATATAATGATAATTTTGATTCAAATGAAAGTTGGGGTCAATTAAGACCGCGAGGTGTGTTGCTTTTGGACTGAGATGGAAATAGTACTAAATCAAATTAAATTGAGTGGTACATTTGTTTATTATGACTTTGAAGGGGTTAAATCTTGTTTTGTTTAGTTATATTTTTGCCAATTGTAGTGACTTATAGTTTTAATTTAAACCCCAATTATATCCTTGTAAATTTGCAGGGTAGCATAGAACCCTAAACCTGCTAGTGGGAAAAGAGATTTGCCTTTCGTTGCATTTGATTATATCAGGTATGCATTGAGATGAATGAATTTGAATATGCCTACGTGCTTTTAGTCAGTTTTATTGTATGAATTGAAATTAATATTGGTATATTATTTTAAATCCTAAACTAAATTTTACAATTTGCAGCGTGGCTTAAAATCCTAAATTCTAAAGCTGCTTCTGGGAAAAGAGGTTTGCCTCATAGTGATTTTGGTGGCATAAGGTTTACATTTATTAATGAATTTGAATATGAGTATGCATAGTCTATCGGCCTATATTTATGTTCGTTAATATAAAATATCTATAGCACAGTAGTTTGTTATGACAAATTTTTTTCTTAATCAAGTTATGTTAACAAAATAACGTTTACTACCTAGTAGTATATATTCTGCTAATTGTAGGTAGCCTTGTCACGCTAACTTTAGTTTTACAATTTGCAGTTGGAAATGTGGTTGACATGGTGGTGATCTTGATGACATAAGGTTGCTTATCTAGGCTTCTGGGAGAAGGAACTTGAAGTACGGAGTAAATACTTTTTCTAATAAATCTGATGATATTGATTATTAAAATATCTCCAGCGAATCTAATTTGTACAATTCCAAACTTTAATTTAATCAAGGTGTTTTAGCAAATTATCATATACTATGTCGAATATTTTAATTGGTTTGAAGGAACTAACTTTCCATCCACCAGGGACACATTGAAGCCTCAAAGAGTGAGCCACAAATCACTGTCCGGCTCAAAGCCTCTGTTTAGGTTTCCTTAGAAGAAAGAGAAGCTAACAGTCAGCAGTTGCAATGGCTACGGAAGCTGCAGCAGCAGTAACAACCACGGTAACCTCATCTTCATCAATTGCAGCGATTGCAACTCCAAATGCAAACACTCAAAGCAATCAAGCTCCAGGAACCATTAAAGCTGTAGATGATTCTCTCTGGTGGGACTCTTTCACTCTTTTACTTGGTGAGCTTGAGAATGCCATGTCTTCATATCAGCTCTCTCCAACTATTGAGGAAAAGTTGAAGAACAATCATTCGTGGTTTCTGAACACTGTGAAGTTGTTTAAGCCACCCAATCAGAAATCGAAGGAGGCGTTGGATGCAAGGAAAATAAAGATTGGTTCTCATCAGTTGACTGTTGAGCCCGAGTGGAAAGATTTGGCCCTCAGTATTAGTTCTGTTTTGTCTTTAGATGAGGTGCAATCTTATATTCTTGTCAAAAGGGAAATGGAGAATGGGACACATATTAATGAAACCATGCAGGATAAGATTCTATATAAGATCATTATTCAGTACTATGTTCAGCGACAGTGCCTATTGAAGTGCACCCGTCAGATCTTTATGCTTGCTTATTGTGCTGAAGAAGATTCCGGAAAAGGTCTTGTATTTAGTGAGGAGGTACAAAAGTTGATATCTGATGGCCTAGAGAATAGTTTACTCAATGTTTTTGAAGAACTTTTGTGTTCCAATTATCCTGAGAACATGGACGCCGACCTATACATTTTATGGGCTGAGGAGACGCTCACTGAAGACAATTTAGTTTTGGATATTCTTTTTATTGCTTATTGTGAATTTCTTCCTCTTAAAGGCAAACAGTGGAAAAAGTTGTGCTTGGTTTACAAGGGTGTTATATGTGATTCCAACAACTTGGGGAAATTGGCAATATCAACTGAAGCAATCCACTCCATTGGTCATGCTAAAGCTACAATTCTACTTATTCTCATAGACACTCTGGACTTGGAAAGTCTTCTACAAATGATTCATGATAATATTTCCTTCACGCAGGGTTCTTTGGCTTTTCCCTTGAGTGATATTCAAGAGATCGATGGCATTATTTCTGGCCTCGATCCTACGGAGAGGGATGTGGGGCCGATAATGCTAGCATGGGCAACCTTTCTTTGTCTTGTATCGACTTTGCCTGATAAACCTGAAGACATAATGCCATTTGACATCGATCATGTCAGTTATGTTCATCAAGCTATTGAGGGTGGAACTTTGAAATATTTCTTGCAAATTCTTGAAAGTGGCATATTGGGAGATCTTGAGGGTCCAGTGGGTGGTTATAGAAGTGTCGTTCGAACTCTTATATCTTCATTCATTGCTGCATATGAAATAAACCTTCAGTCAGATGATACAAACCTTAATCTGATCCTGGAAATACTTCACCAAATTTATCGAGGAGAGGAATCTCTTTGCACTCAATTTTGGGATAAGGATAGTTATGTTGATGGTCCCATCAGGTGTCTCCTTTACAACTTAGAACGTGAATTCCCAATGAGGGCTGTCGAATTTGTTCGTTTGTTGTCAGCCCTTTGTGAAGGAGCTTGGCCTGCCGAATGTGTCTTTAATTTTCTTGATAAGGCTGTAGGCTTATCATCTCTGTTTGATCTAAATGCTGGTACCATGGTGGACGAAGATCTGCTGGTCCTCAAAAACTGTCAAAACTTACCTGTTCCTGGTGCTGAATGTTTGACTATTCCGATGGGAACCCGTGGTCGAGTGATGAAAATGGTAAGTAGAAATATTGCCCTTGTACGATGGGAGCGTACACACTCTGGAATGCTTGTCCTTCTTTTGCGTTTCGCCCAAGGATCTTATACGGAAAATCATGCAGAAGTTCTTGTTATTATGGACCTACTTAGTCGTTTGGCAACACTTAACATAGATGTATGTTATGCTCTCATGAATACTGGTAATATAGCACGTGATAAAGTGGCATCATCTCTTACATGTGCTGAGAATTATCAGAGCTTTGATGTTGTTGAGCTAATTTCCACTTCGCTTAAAAATCTTCCCCCTAGTTGCTATGGTGTGGAAGTTATGTCCATGGGTGTTAAGTTGTTGGCAAAGATGCTGAAGTGCTTACCATCTCATGTGACTGCTGTGGTTGTGAAGGCAAATATCTTCGATCTTGACTTCAAAACTGGATCCTTTGGTACTAGCTCTAATATGTTATCACGTGGCTCCGGGATGCTTTCTGGAAGACTGGATAAAATGCTTTTGATTGACTGTGAGCATAACTGCTCCATGTTGACTCTCTCTGTTCTGGACTTCACAATGGAGCTTGTTGAGGTTGGACCAGAGAATGATGTTGTTTTTGAGCTAATAGTCTTCTCGCTGCAGTATGTTATGGTTAACCATGAATTCTGGAAGTACAAGGTGAAGCACAGTCGCTGGAATGTTACACTGAAGTTGCTTGAACTGTTCAAAAAATGCATTTTGTTGATACCTTACCGTCCGAAAGTAAGTGAATTCATCCAGAATATTATATTTCGTGACTATTCTGTTCACAATGCACTCTTCCGAATTATATGTACGAGTGCAGAAGATTTGGAGATTCTTTACCTCAGTCGTCTTCATGACCAAATGGACATCGAGGGTTTACAGGAAGCTGTACAGTGTGGACTGGATGTTCTATCCAGTATGCTCTCTGTTCTCCAGCAGGATTTGTTAGATATCCCACTGCAGCACGTAGTGTTTTCACCAATGATGAAGCCTATGCTGGTTGTTGCAGCTGTAGCTTCATTAATTTCATGTTTCCATGATCCTAAGATACAGCTGGGTGCTGTGAGATTGTTGTCTACTTTGTGTGGTGCTGCTGGCTATCTGCAAGGAAGTACATGTCTAAGTATGGACGAAAAGCAGATATCCAATTTATCAAATTCTATAAATCGTATACTTTGTGAGAAGTCCTTATATAATGAAGATCTGATTATTGCAACTTTTAAGCTCCTCACATCTGCTGCACAATATCAGCCTGCTCTTCTTGTTTCTATGATGAGTACTATGGAGGATTCCAGTGCTCAAGTAGGCAGTGTGAACAACAAACAGCAGCCTAACCAACCTGATGAGTTGTTCTCCAATAAGGCTAACTTAGTAGATTCAATTCTGACTTACATCAAAAGATCTGATGAGCTCATTAAAAGCAAACCTATAGTAATGTTGAATCTGCTTGAATTTCTGAAGTCCTTGTGGCATGGGGCGTCTGAGTTTTTACATATTCTGGAGCCGCTTAGAAAACTTGAGACATTCTGGAAACTATTGTCCGACTCTACTATGGTTGCTTCTGAGATGCAGGAGAAATTATCTGAAAATCCAACTGAAGTTGATATTCAAAACATAGCTTCCATGTATCGATGCCAGTCTGATATATTAGAAGTGATGGCCTATGAAGGATTTACTCAAAGGAAACTAGCCACTTCTGAGTCTACCGCGAAGCCAACGTCTAAAGGGGCAGAGGGATCAAGCATTCATAAAGTAGCAGAGGATAAGAGGCTGCATGGTCTGAAGGATATATTTTCAATCTGGTGCAAGGGCAAGTTTTTTGGAAACATGATAAAATCATTTGCGTCATGCAAATATGATAGCAGTGCCCGTTTACGTGCAAACACTTCAATCTGTTTGTTTCTGGTGGATGCGATGAGGAAGTTAAAATCTGGAGAATATGGAAGTCTATCTATTTCCTTAGTTGAGAAGATATCCACATTATTGCAGAATTTTAAGAGTTTGCCAGTGTTTACCGAATTGACAGCTCATTATGCTGAGCATGGTTACAGCAACGGAAAAGATGCACATGATTTGGTAATTGATGATCTATTTCACCATCTACGAGGAGAGTTTGAAGGTCGACAAATTGATCACAGATCATTTAAGGATCTCTCGCAATACCTTAAAGATCAAAATTTCATCCAAGCATATCAACATATGCGTGATGATGTACTTCTATCAAATGGAAATCATGTATACTTGTATGATCTCTCTAGATTGCAGGCAGATATTGGAGTTCAGTCATGTGGTTTTCCCGAGTGGAAAGATTCAAAATCTACTATAGAGATGATGCTATGCTGCTTGCAGGATGTGAATTCAGCCATTTTGCTCGAAAGTTCAAAAATTTCTGCTTTAAATTCATTGATGACAATGTTATCTGTGCATGAGCAAGAAGTTAAATGTGAAGAAAGCATCCTTGGACCAGTCTTTTCATCATGTGTTGGAAATGCATCACTGAACCTAAGTGTAACTGTAGATTCCTTAGCTCCAGGTGTTGATGCTGGTCAAGATATACTCTGTATCCTTGTTGCTCAAGCAGAGGTTATTTTACTGCTCATTAAATTGATGCGACAAGGCATCTCTGCATCTGATTCTGCACTTGTTCTAAGAAGCTCTGGCAATGCCCTAAAAGTTTTATGCACATTCAGGTCAGACAGCCGTGTTAAATCAGCAATAGAAGTTTTGCTTATGTTGGTCCTCCTTTCTGTTGAGTTGAGTTCTGACACTCGAACAGAAGCGACTGCGGATTCTTCGAATGTTACTTTAGGCCTGTTACCCATTCTATGCAACTGCATTGAACTTGCTGATTGTTGTAGCCTGTCCGTGACTGCAATTAACTTGATAGTTAATGGTTTCTCAAATCCCAGGACCTGGTTTCCTATCATACAGAAGCATCTCCCATTTCGGTATGTCATTCAGAGACTTCAAGGTGAAGGTTTCTCTGCAGAAATTTCCATCATACTGAAGTTTCTTCTGACCCTTGCTCGTGTGAAAGAAGGTGCTGGCATGATCCTTAATTCTGGTTTCTTTGAGTCCCTTAAGGTGTTGCTTGGCTATTTGTCCAGTGATGGCCTTTTACCTGTAGCTGAAAACGATGGTTGCGTCACCAATGTCTTGGACAAAACTCGAAAGCCACAGCATATATGGGGGCTTAGCTTAGCTGTTGCTGCAGCTGTTGTTTGCTCATTAGGAGATGGTCCATCTAATGATATAGCAGAGTATGTGATGTTTCACCTGTTTGTTGAGAAAGCTCATTTAATTAATTTTTTTCTTAAGGGTCCAGGTTTTCCATATGGAGACCATGACAAGAAAAGAGCTCGTGCTATGATGACCTCTACATCTCTCAGTACTCTGAAAGAGACTGAAAATACTGTGATCTTAATGTGTGTGCTAGCTAAATATCGGAATTCCTGGATAAAGGTCATGAAAGAAGTTGATACGCAACTAAGGGAGAGAGTAATTCATTTATTAGCATTCATCAGCCGTCCAAATCAATACCGTGAAGATTCATGTGAAAGAATTGCTCCTCTCTTGTGCCATCCTATTTCGAAAGAGGAACTAGAGTGGTACAGGCAGTCATCATTTGTAGACAGCAAAAGTGGATGGTTCTCTGTTTCTCCACTTGGTTGCAAATTTGACCCAAACTTTTTATCATCTAACAAGAGTAGTTTGGTTGTCAAAGACCAAAGCAATCAAGATGCTAATTTGTTTCCCGGAACACATTTCTCAGACACTGCTGCAATTCAGATATACAGAATAACATTTTTTCTATTGCAATTTCTGTGCATTCAAACCAAAGGTGCTGCTAAAAGAGCTGAGGAGGTGGGCTTTGTCGATCTCTCACATTTTCCGGAGCTGCCAATGCCAGATATTCTGCATGGTTTGCAGGTAAATCAGTTTATCTCCCCTAAATGTTATTGAGGTTTATTAAGTATCTTTATATTTAGGGCTATCAGGTCTTAGCTCCCCAGTTTTTGTTGTTGTCAACCCAGTAGCAAAAGTATATCTTAATTTCATATTGCCCCCACCATATGTGGATCTTGTCAGTTTGTCCCTATTCCTTTCATCTCGTCAATTTTCTCCCCCCCCCCCCCCCCCCCCCATGAAACTAGTACTTATCTGTGCCTAAAAGGAACCTGGGTTGATTAGTGTATGCAGTTCTGATGCTTTTCACGAAATTGAGTTGTATGGATTAATTGGTATCTGCAATTTATTTCCACAAATTAAGTCACAACTGTTGAAAAGTGCTGCAATACTGAACTTATAGGAGTTCGGACTTGGTGGTGGTGGAGGTTGTGGGCAGTGTGGTAAGGAAGACAGAAGATGGAGGTGGCTGTGGGAGGGGAGATGGTGGAGGAAGGTTGAAGATGGTGGTGGTTTTTTCTTATAAGTTTTAGGTCTAGTTAAGAGTATCCTACATCTTTCTTTATTTTAAAATTTGCCAAAAAAAAATTTTACTGGCCCATATCCGGTGATTTTATGTTAAACGAATTTCCATCTGTTTGAACGGGAAAATTGACTGTTGGAGGGGGCCGGGCAAATTAATTAGATGAAAGTAGTGGCAATAAGACAAAATACTCATCATTTGGAGGGGCAACGAAATGCTTTATCTAACCTTTTAAGCTCCTCTTTGCGGATTTTCTTTCACTGCAAACATATCGTGTTTTCTTTAGACATATACCCTTCCCAAACGACTTATGTAAGGAACTTTGCATTTTTTCGGTTAATCCTCCACTTTAACGCAGATTGCCTTCATCATTTCTTGTATTCTTTTTTCTGTTCAAGGAAATTATAACTCTTGTTCTCTTGCTTATCAATGACAGGACCAAGGTATTGCTATTGTTACTGAATTGTGTGAAGCAAACAAGTCGAAGCAGGTGGCTCCTAAAATTCAAGAAGTCTGCCTTCTACTGTTACAAATAACAGTAATGGCATTGTACTTGGAACATTGTGTTGTACTGAATTGTGAGATGAGGCCAGTCTTGGGACGTATGGAGGAGTTCGCGAAAGAACTATCTTTGTTGGTTAAAACGTCCTCTGCGCATGCGTTCCTGAGAGAATCGATAGGGTCCTTGAAGCAAATAGTATTTTCTGTATACCCTCTTCTGGTTCACTCTGAAGCTTCCTTATGATGCACATGTAAGGAAGTATGGGTTATAGTGAGTAAACTGGAGGACCATTTATGTAGATTATATTGCGAACAACATAAAGTTTACACTTCACCTAATTTGCAAAGTCAAGCTTTAAAAGTAACATAAGTTTGAGATACTCGAATAGCCTAGTGGAAAAGGCTTTCGCTAGTGACCAGAAGGTCCTGAGTTCGAATCTCACCTCATCGCTAGTTTACAAAAAAAAAAAGTAACATAAGTTTAATATGGCACATATTTGATATTACTACTGTATATCCAACATATAATCACTTGATAAATCATAAAATCAGTTATTTACCAAGTAGTTAAAGAAACAAGTTTTGGTGTAACAATATTTATATTTCTGGAATAATTTTCTTAATATGTATATTTATATATGTAATCTATATAAGGAAACAAATAAATATAAAGGTACGTATAATAAAACCTTCATTGAGTAAGGAGGGGATTGATTTTTTTTTTTTTATTGAAGTTGATGTTCCTCTTAGGAGAACTTTTTCAATATATTTTTTTAATTTTAATTTTATTTAATGAATATTTTGTACAATAACTATTCACTAATATCATATCATAAAAATAATTGACCTCTAATCTTTTTCTTTTTTTTTGTAAATTAGCGATGAAATGAGTTTCGAACCCAAGAGATTATATACTTTTGGACATCAAATTTAAGGTTTATTAAGATGAAAAAAATAACATGACATAAAATGAGTAGGAGTATTATTTAGTAAGGCTTCTTTTTTGTTTGTCTTCCTAATTCTTTTATCTTTTCAAGTTAACTCCTGATTACGTTCTTTACCTTAAAAGGAAGATGAAGCGAAAAATTACGACATTTTTCACAATTCATATCTGTTGGTATCATCAACCACACTTCAAATCTTAATTAACCAAAAACACCCCCTTCTCCTCCATGTCCCACTTTCTTCTTCCCATACCTAGATTCCACAGATTTATGCCCGTGGCCCACCTCCATACTTGGGTCTGGATGCTCAGAGTTACCTCAACATTACTTTCAGCATTCTTCAAGAGATCAAGAATGAACTTCGCAGACAAATCCTCGATGATCGAACTAGGGTTGGCAAAACACATGTTGCTATGTTGAGAACATTTACTTACACAATTATCACCCTCATCCTCGACAGATTGTGGGTTCTCAAAAATGTTTCTGGTAAGACCATGAAGTTGAGGAGAACCAAGACCTTTCACCAGTGCATTCATAGGAGAAAACTGTGGAAGTGGTGTATTCATATGTGCATATTGCATTAGTGTTAGAACATGTTGACTCAGTAATAATATTTTCATGTGATTTTTTGGTCTGTCTGCAAAATTTCACCTTTTCCAGATCCTGCGTTGTGTTTGCTCAACGTATATTATTGCTTCTCTTTTCTTGACTTTTGAAATTCTTGAAGATGAATAAAAGCAATCAGGGGAAACTTAAAAAAATAGGGAAAAAATTGAAAATATAAAAGTAATACGGGGGCATATACAGAAAAGAAGCCTTTCAGTGGTTAATCGCAAATCATATATGTGCGCAGACAATTAATTTGATATAAACGGCTATATTCAATAGTAATGCTTGCCCGGAGCTCGTTAGTTCTCTCTATGGAGAGCTCTACAAATTCTCAAGCAAAGGTACAACACTATGAAAGTCAAAAGTATTCAAACCAACCTGACAACAATTTAGTAGCAAATGTCAAACTATTTCCAAAGATCTTTCAATAGTTCAAATATCCTGCACATAACCATCATGAGGGCAGTCTAAAGCTAAGAAAAATTAGTGTTTCGGTTATTTGCTTTCGCTACAACAGCGCAAACAGCAGTGAGCGATGTTCAAAGCTACTTCGGTTTGAGAAAATGAGCCCTGGCAAGATTGTATTGTTTCCCAGCAATCACAACCCCCATTTGGGACCATTGAATATCTTCCCATTCCAAATTATCCGCTAGAACCTGCCCATGTGTGACGGGAAATGTCAAGCGAATTCATTAATCAGACAAAAAAGAGGTGGTCAAGTTTTGTATTTTAATGATTTGACTCTTCAAAACTTGCACTGAAATATTTCTTCTATACATGTTAATTGTTATCTAATATTTGGTGAAAGTCATTTCAAAAGAAAGTATGTTGAGTCTACTTACTCTTAACATGATAATTTTGTTTAAATCTAACTTGTATGTATCAATTACAGCCAGACAGTATGACAACTTTTTCCAGCTGGAGTATTTCAGAGCAAGTTAACGTGAGACAAAGATAAACAATAAGGTCGGAGGAAAATTTGGAAAACAAAAGGATAGCTATAGGCCTTGGACATTGGAAATATGCACATAAACAAATGCTCAGTGATAGCGGCTTCAGGGAAGGTTGACAACAACATACCTCCACATGTTGAAGAGGCAATGGTATTCCAACAGATCGCATCCGGCTTTCTGTAAAAAACTTTTTGCATCGAGACCATCGGAAAACGTCAATATAAATGACAGCATTTTCGCCCTCTACTCCTTTTAGTTCGGAGGTAGATGAATGCAAGTGGATGTTTTCAGATTTGTCACATGCTGCATCTAGCGCTTGAGAAGTTTTGACCATCTTTTCTTCATGAAAACAGAGCTCATACCTTCATAAAACTTTTCCAAATTAGTGGGATAAAGGAGAACGAAGGCAAACTCATTCCCCATCTCATTTCTGGCGGTTGGTACCTCGTTACTCCTTCAATTCCTTATAATTGATGTTTTCACTGTTCCAGTCACTTTGGCCACAGATAACTTTTCAATCATATTATGAAACTATTTTTAAAACCAACTATAATTACATCAATTTTATATTTTAGTAAAAATAAGGAGTAAAAAGTAGTCGACAAAGTTTGCATCGAAACCAAAAAGGTAAATTTAAATGAATCGGAGGGAGTATAATATAATGTTTTTAGATTTCATAGTTCAAAGTATAACTTGCTCAACAGAACAATCAATGTTAGTGTACTGACTGTAGCTGCATTCTGATTGTAAATTTAATAGCCAGCAAATACAGATCTTTACCACTGTTATCACTTGAATGGGTTACTTAAATATTTAATACACAATTCTTGTTTCAACACAAAGGTTTAAAGAAATCTCCAAGGCAATTATAACTAATCAAAAGATTGTGTCTCTGTACCTGTTGGAATGACTTTCCAAGTATAGAACTTCTCCCTTCTTCAACCGAGACGATGTAAAAAGAGGTTTTTTAAGACCTTTATCGGCAACAACACCTATGCTGTACTTGAGCCTGACAAAAATAACCAAAATCATTATTAAAAGAAATAAGAACATTGATTCAGAACCCAAGACAACATCAGTGGCGATTTGCATATATAAGTAACCTCCGCAACTAAAACAAATTAATTTCTTTATAACTGTCGACCTGTTGGAAGTACATAAATGAGCAAGAAAAGGCTGCAATTTATATTTTTTAAGGGAATAAAAAAGAGTTGGGAATTAATAGATACGCAAAAGATAAGCTCGCATCCAAAAGAACATTGCACGGAAACCTATACAGAGAGGCTAGGGGATTCAGTTAAGCTTTCTGATAAATGCATACTCTTTTGGCCAAAGAGCCAAAGATATACAAATAAACTAAAAAATGCTCCAATTATGTTCTTCTGTGTACTGTTCAACTTTAAATGAGATCTCACATCCTCAGTTTATCGCAGGCGTTAAAAATATAATGGACATGTAACTGTAAATGAATTTCTTCGTATGGCTAAGAATAGTACATACATGTAACAACTTGTAAATATCCATGAACTGTAAGTCTTCGACCTTAAAATATTAACTCCATATCTATAAGAAAGTGGAATGTACACATAATTAATAGATAATTGAATATGACATACCATGGCTCATTAGCTAGGTTGAACTGAATTGTTACTTCACAAACGAATCTTTGCTGCCGGATCGCATTCTTGACATGCAGACAGATGTAGACATGTAAGTTTTAAGGTTGTTTACAATTATCCAAATACTTAAGAGCAATGACTCGAATAGTAATTTTGGCAGCATCCTGATAGATGAGTAAGAATGACACCCTTCATAACTACACCAATTAAAAAAACCAAGCCGTTGCAGAATACATATGACATGTGTGTGGGGGGGCATGATAAGGTCTCAAATATTTGATGGAGTGCCTAAAATTATAATATGGAAATCTCAGGTTATTAATTTAACGTAGAACCTAGGCACCTATACTGCCAAATTGTATTAAATATAACCATGGACGTTGATTGATCATATATACGGCCAAATTGTATTAAATATAACCATGGACCTCAAATGGTCATACATAGGAATGTAATTCAATTTCCATTTACCAATCAATTCAGTATGGTGTATATAGCCATGAAAATGCTACTTTCCATAGATTTAATAAATCAAAACAACGTCAAAATATAAAAATTTCTCAATTTGTTGCTAAGAGGTCATTGCATATCAACTATTATATCCAAGGTCAGGAAGAGATCAATACCGACGCTGCGGCCCTTGTAGTCATTGTTCGTTCGACAGCCACAGGTGCAAGTGTCGGCTCCAAAGTTGAAGATTTTGACAGGCATGGTTTAAGATCAATGCTCCCACCATCTTCCTAGAGGCCCATAGAAGAAAGGGAAAAATTTCAAGCTATCTTTGAATTTTAGATAAGTTACAAAGATAATACTAAAAACTGATGCCACAAGGATGACATAAAGAAATCAAAAAACCCAAAAGAAGCAATAAGCAGTTCTATATAAAAAAAAAATCTTCATACCTATCGGGGTGTGTAGGGGAAGGGGGAGTGACATAAAATTTACACTTTTGAACACTTCACATCCCATATTATGCAAAAACCTCTATAACATGTAGGATTTACACAACTGTGAAGTAGTAAGCTCAACAGAGTGAGATCTAAAATAGATAAGTGTATTCACAATTATTATCAAGATTTCCCTAAACTTGACAAATGCCTCTTACATGACAGGGCTCTTGCCCAGTGTGGGATTTTTGAGAAAATTAAGAAATTCCACCTAGACCACATACAACGAAGCTGCTAAATAATCTAATTTCGGCCAGATCAAATAAATCTAACAGCATTAACCCACTTAAAGGTGAAACTTACCTTCAGAA
This sequence comes from Echium plantagineum, assembly GCA_003412495.2. Classification (NCBI taxonomy): domain Eukaryota; kingdom Viridiplantae; phylum Streptophyta; class Magnoliopsida; order Boraginales; family Boraginaceae; genus Echium; species Echium plantagineum. The sequence continues at coordinate 4,812 of QFAX02000300.1, read as the reverse complement.
TAATACACCTCTCGACACGGAAACTACAACCTATTCCAGCTCCCCAAGCACGCGAGCGTACATTGTTCCTTAATGTAGAGATGTACCCTTGAATAGTTGACAACCATATTGAGTCATAATACGTAAAAAGGATCAAGGAGTATTTAATGGAGATTTCATAGGATTAACAAATAAAATTTACGCCCTGAAAGCCCTAGAAAATGTTTGACAAGGAAAGATACCAGTAAATACGTTACAGCAAATAAAACTTTGTTCCACAATATGAGGATAACATTCATAATGAATAACAGAAGTAAAACACTCATATAAAACAAATCCAAAGGTATCATGCCCTCATATACTTATATACAACCACCAAGAGTCAACACAGTTAAATGAGAATTATATGCTGAAAAGACCAAAATTACAGGTTTGATGAGATTCCTTGAGTAACCAATGCCAATATTTACATTTATAAGGGGAAATGATACCATATGCAAAACAAGCAGAGAAAAAGCACTCAATGTTCAGATAATATACCCGTGTCATTTGCTCATAATCTGCTTCTCACATATGTTCAGAAAGATTTGAATGAGATAAGGAATATCTGAAGAGAAATTTCAGGCTTTCCAATGACAATTATAATAAGGATCAAAATGCTCATGCGATCATGCCAAACACTGACAGACTTACAATAGAAATTGGCTTAGGGTCCATGTGACTTACAGTCTTGTGAGGGTAACACTCTTATGGTTGCACGGAGTTCCTTCATAGTTGGAGGAGGGGAGGCAGTGCGTTTAAGATAGCATGTATGCATAAGCACTGAAGAGAATAGGATCACTATTCAGATGATAAGTTTGGAATCACAAGTGCATGCACATTTATCAGAAAATATATCATACCAGCAACAAGATCAGAATCATTGGTATATATATCCGTCCCCCAAAGCTGACCACTTCTCACCTGCTCCATGGAGAAATAGCCAGACTTAATTAATGAAGGCAGCCAAGTATTGTAAGTAAAACGAAGTTGATAACTCCATATTCCCCTGCCTCTTAACTATTTAGTTCTTAAAGTCGCGTAGAACAGTAGGTACAAGTCTCAACCATTACGTATATATCATCTGGCATGTTGCAAAAGAAAGTGAAGTTAAGAAGAAAAAAAAAGGAATCAAATCAAAAGGAAAAAAATGTCACGGGAGAAAAAGGGGAAGGATGACATCAGAAAGGAAGAAGAAAAAAGAACATAACGATTCCTCTATTCTAGCAAATAGCTAAATTAAATTCACACTCCCCATTACTAATATAATGGACTTAATTCCCAGAACAATAATGCATGATAAATAATTAAGCTAAAGTGCAATTCACATATAAATCAACTTACTTGTCGATTTGTGGCGGAAACATGCTCAGCTGGTATACGTATATCAAGAGAAAGACCTTTTTCAAGATCGGGGTTTTGAGATAATTCAAATTCCTTCCACAACTTAATAAGATCTTCCATGCATTTACCAACTCTATAAACAACAGTCCGAACTTCCGACATACCTGCAGTTAGAACAGAATATGACTCCACCTAGAAGACAGGAAGATCTAGTTGGTAAAGGTAAATAGAAATTTTTCTCATGGCTTTTGCTAAGGATTTGTACTCCTTCAGATTCAAATGACTGTTCTGCCAGACTGTTCATTGATAAACATATTTCCTAAGTACAAGCAGATGGTTTAAAAACTCTTCTGAAAGTAAGTTAATTCATAAGTTTCCGTTTTAAAGAAAATCATCATTTTCTAGCGATAACCATGTATGCAGAATCCATTGTTCAATATGGCACCAATAGTCACAAACATTTGTAGTTCCCAATAAAATTTACCCCCCCCCCCCCCCCCCCCCGCGCCAAAGAAGCAGAAAAGACTGGTATAGGAAAGAAAGATCTACAGTGGGACATTATAAAAGCAGATGAGGAAGGCCAAATATTAGCAAAAAGACCACTGTGTCCCCTCTGTTCTGATGCCAGTAAACAGTCTCCATTGGTATTAAATGATCTGCTGGATCTATACTAACTACATAAGACGCTTCGACAAAAACTAATTGATTCTAGAGCGCACCTTGGGTCCTGCAAGTTAGAAAGAAAAGAAAGTGTATTAGCTTCCTCTCAACTAGATACGATCAGAAGTCTAAAATATATAATTAACAGGAGCACAACTCCTTGAAAACCATTGGAGAAAAAATGATATAGTAAAAAGAAAAGTACTTTAATCAGCTAAGGATAGGAAGGCTATCTAGCAATTATTAATTCTTCATTCATGGAGGAAACAAAGTTCTAACCAATTAAAACAAGTTCAGCAATAAAATTCCAATACAGAACAAATCCATTTATTGATCCAAGTAAAACAACCCAATGATTTGAACTCCAAATTTCTACTGTTTTTAGAATCATTTAATGCTTAAAACATGACCTATTTGGCAGTCATCAAAACTAAAATTGCAGGCCAATTATGGGATCTTGAAATACTAAGATTCATAGATATAACCTTTCAAGTGCACTTAATCAGCAAGAATGGATATTCATTCAATAATCATGTCATCAAATATCCAACTAGGATAAAGGTAATACCGTTCATTGTCTTGAGAATAAGATGTATGAGGATCACAGTTGGCACGTGTTGGACGAAGCATCTTCTTATGATGCTGTAAATCCTCTTTTTCTCTTCCTGTTCCACCTTCAGCATCCATGCCTTCAACTGATTCCTTATCATTCCACTTATCAGGTGTATCCACTCTCTCTTTGACCTCTTCCTTTCTCCTCTTCTTACTAGCCTTCACATTTTCATTCTGTTTCTTTTGCTCTGGGACTATACCATCTTGCTCAGCAAGACTATCAAAATTACCTACACTTTCTTTTCGATTATGTGGACCTTCTTTCTCTGCCTCGCTCCAGGATTCTCTCTTCATAAGCTCCTCCCTTTCTTTCGGTTTTTCTTCTCTTTAAGTGTATCATTTCTGTCCCTGTTCCATCTTTCAGAATACCTTTCTTCCTTTGTACATCCTTCTCGCTACTGCTACCACCCAATGGCAAGGTTTTCTGACGATCACTTCTTTCTTTCTCTACATCACCCCAATCTTGGTGTTTCCCTTTTTCCCTCTCATATCTTTGTCCACAACTTTATCATCACCTTTGAGATCGATTTTATTTCGGCTAACAATATCATGGAATTCATGATGTTCTTTTACTTCTGTATTTGGACCCTGCTTACAAGCCTCTGCTGGCCCATGTGGAACAGCTCCCAAAGAATGCCTTGAATCAACATTACCTCCAGTATTATCAGGGAAGCTTTTGCCATAGTGATGTTCCTTTGAATCTTTCTTGTTTAATTGGCAGCTTACAAGACCAGAACCCTTCCTCATCTGGCTTCACATCAGTCTTATGTTCGGCATAAATATCCTTTGCAGGATTGTATCTTTGTTTTCTTCAAATTTTCCATCATATTTTCTGTCTTTTTAAGTTTAGATACTTGATGGATGTTCTGAAATCCAATGTCAGTCTCTACATAATCACTGTCGTTAGCAGGTTGATCAATGCGTACATCATTTGAAGATAATGACGTTCGGAACATGGGGGGCCAATGGTGATTTTCTAACTAAATCGTGTGACTCAGTCCGAGGAATCTTCAACATCCGAGATTCCTGAGCAACCTCACGAGGAACATGATAGTCAGTCCGACCCTGAGGCCACGACTTAGAACCAGTCCCATGATGTGCAGTCGAATCAACATGTGGATACTTTGAAATAGTCATATGCTTAAAATTTCTACCGCCTTTTCCACTCTCCTCATGTGAACTTTTGCTAGGTGGGATACTCATTATTGATGTTCAGGCGATAAGCTCACGTTCAATGTAACCAAATAATTACAAGATTATATCATCCACCAACTGCCAACCACCAAATGGAAGTAGAAGTTAAGCATAGAAGAAAAATAGCAACCAATTTGTTATACATATATGAAATGTATGACACTGACAACTAAAATTTCTTTCAAAAGTAGATTTTAGAGAATGGGAAAATTAACAGCCGTGTCTTGTAAAAATGTATGCATCGAAATTCAAATGGTAGAGGATCCATTCATTGAATCCATGATGTTCAAAATTAACACGCTGCACTAAATAATTGCACTTGTAGATCAAAGCAACTATTAGAACAATCAGAGTGATGGCAGGCATTCTCCAAAGCATGGGACAAAACTCGCTAAAGTGTCGGGTTTTATATTCCCTGCCCGACAGAATAACTGACCACTCCCTCCTCCCCTATCACTCACTTCAACTCAAATCCAGACAAAATTCACCAATATCTTACAAAATTCAAAAAATCAGCACTCACTGAATTACCGTTTGCTACATTTTTTTTCGTTTGCTTGCATTTTTTGCAATGACTGAAAGTACTCAGAAAAGCAAAACTAAAATTCATTAAACCTAATAAAAAAAATCAATCTTTTTCTCCACTCTTTTACAACTAACAACTAAATATCTCACCCAAATTTTCTAAACAGCCTGCAAACTCTAAAAGAGAAAAATCATCAACAAATTCAATAGTAAGCTCAATTACCTCACAATCAATTGATTCTTTCCAATTACATTCTCCCTCAATTCCAAATATCATCGTCTAGTAAAATTGGTGGTTAAATATTAAATTTTGAACTTGGGAATATTTGAATTTATCGTACAATATCTGATGAAAAATATATCAAAAGATAATTTTTTGAACCTACTTTACTATCAGATAAACAATGGTTGAAAATCAAAGTTATATCGATTAATATCCCAACGTTGAATAGAAATTAG